>JAJAGP010000615.1:0-323413 GCA_025084515.1 Ancistrus triradiatus
CCAGTCGTTATGCAAAGGTGCTGTATATAAGATTGGGGAAGTTTTCCAACTGCTGAGACTGAAGAAGTCACTTAGATGAGTGACGAAACGTTTCTCCAACAAAATCTATGTCCAGATGAACAGATTCAACTTCTGGGATTTCAAAGGACCATCATGATTTTCTATAAGCACTGTATGGACATCATTTATAAAAGACACCTTTGTGAAGAATGACTTCCACTCCTTTGAAATACAACTGACAACCCAAGTAACTGAGAGTTAAGAACCCAAGAGTGACAGCTTGGTATTGGTAGAACATTTTGGCCAATAGTCCAGTGTTTCAGTCCATAAACCACCAAGTAACCACTGTCCCTCGACACAAAACTCACCAGCGTCTCCTCAAAGCCACTCAGCTCCCGACTGCGTAGATCGCTCTGCTCGTTAAATGCTCTGTGAATAATAAATTGTTTACGTCTCGTTCACATTCACACATTTAATACTCGCTTCGAGAACATGTCTGAAACAGTACAAGCCATACGCTAGTCTTTGTAGCTCGAGATCTTTCTCCTGCTCCTGCATCCTCAGACCTTCATACTGAGCCTGCAGGTTCCTCTGGTCCACCAGTAGCCTGTCGTTAAACCTAAGAGGGAGAAATGTTTAATAACACCATTCATTTTGAACACTAAGGTCGCAAGTGTGCCATGTTTACTCCTTGAGCTCCTCCAGTGTCCTCCGTTTGCTGCTGAGCTCATCTCTCAGGTGGGTCAACAGCTTCGGAGGAGTTTCCGTGTAGCCCTCGGACAGAACATTCTGTAAACACCAACAATACTGCTTAGCATCAAACCTTACGTGACCTGCTGTCATTTTTCTGCATATGCAGACGATACCTTTGTCTGTTGTGCCTGACTTGACGCTTTCTGCTTTTCAAAGGCATGCAAATCCAGGTTGCTTTCTACACAGAGAACATCAGATATATTCACACATCATTCCACATCAACAATGCAGCTGCCAGATTAAGATTGGTTTTAACCGTTAGAAGGTGGCTCTGCACAAGTGGAACACTCTTCAAACCCAGTTATTGTGGCCTAGGGTTAATGTTCAGAATGGTCTTGACATGTTGTGAAGTTATTTACTGATACTTGTTAGTTTAATCTGCTCAGAAGACAGCGAAATGGAGGAAAACTTCAAACCAAGTGGTAAAACATTTGTGAAAAAGAAAGAGGTGATGGTGGAAGAAATCAACAGGGGGGAAAAATATGAGGCTAAGTGTGAGGCTATCATATCAAGTATTGTGTTTTCAAGGATACCACTTGTTCTTACAATTCGTCTTAAGAAAAGAGTTAAGAAAAAAATAAGACCATTCTTAAGTTATATGAAGAACAGCAATTATTCAGGAGATTTTCTTTCGTAAGACACTTTTGTGAATCCGGTCCCAGCTCCTTAACCACTGAGAAACCACTGTCCAGCTACAGCAAACTGTCAAGTCAAATTTATTTATAGAGCCTTTTTTCTTTTTTAACAATAGAGCATTGTTTCAAAGCAACTTTAAAATTTTAGATTATCTTCTAATATCTAATCCCAAATTGAGCAAGCCTAGGGAGACAGTGGAAAGGAAAAAGTCCCTAAGCGATATGAGGAAGAAACCTTGGGAGGACCAAGACTCCAAAAGGGACCCGACCTCATCAGGGGGGCGTAGATGATAAATGTAAAAATGAAACTAATATATGTAGTCAAATAAGTCTTAGTGGTCACTCAAATAAAATTATTTAAAATATGCACATCGGCATTATGTATTCCGATACACAGAGTCACTCTAGGATCTTGAGTCTAAGTCGGAAAGTCCTTGAGGGCACTTCGTCCCCAGCCAACCGGAGCAGGGAGAGAGTCTGGCTCTACTCCTAAGATCATTTTTATTCACTGTTTTAGATGGTGCTCTGAACTACTAATATTTTAGCCATTTTGAACTTTGAGACATAATTCAATTTCCCTCTCAATTAATAAAAGTTCTCTCCATCCATCGAAGAGTGTTCATTTATAGCAGGGCATTCCAACAGGGGGAACAACCCCCGCCCCCGCCACTAGAGGGAGTGGGTGTGTATAAGAGCCGTTTATGGTTACCAACTGTCTGAAGTTTGGTTAGCTCCTCAGTTAGCGTACGCTGGCTGAGCTCCAGCTCTCTCCTCGCCGCCTCAGCTTTCTGCACACAGTCTGTCAAATACTTGATCTTTACCTCGTGCTGCAGCCATGAAAGAGAGAGGGGGCTGCTTTAGCACACTGACCAATATGAACTCTGGCCCCTAAATATGGCGACCCAATTCCCTCCATTCCCTCAGACACCCTACCTGGCCTACCTGAAAGACACTGCTGGGTGGCTAACGAATTGCTGCGGCACCACCTGAATGCCAAGTGACTTAGCTGTGTTGGCACATACTGTATACTGCAACTGTAGCCACAATCATCGTAATTCATGATGTATTGCCCATTTATTGACATGGAGCGCACTAGTGCGCCCTCTGGTGTCTCTACGCATATACAACTTGTACAGGTGTGCACCGTTTAGCGTCTGCACTACGTTGTGAAATAGGACGTTGAACGAAATGGATGGACCACAGTGACATAGCAGCTTGGATGCTTTACACGGTGTTTTATTTTAAATAACAATATTAGTTAAAACGACAGATTTTCATTTCCCTTTATAACCTCAGATGTTAAAGCCAACAGACGTTGATTGGATGGACCTTTATTTACATCTATACCTACACACACGTCCATGTTCCAGATCGGTTACTGAATTACCTCTGAATGTATACACAGCTGAGACACCTCGACATATTTGCCAGAAATTACCTGCGAGATGAGTAAATGACAGGAGGCCAGCTCTCCCTCAGTAGCCAGCATCTTGAGCGAGGCGTGGTCATTGGTGGCTTCCAGCCGTCTGACGTGATTGATCAGGCCTTTCAGTTCCGACTTCAGCTTGGAGAGAAACAGCAGAACCACTGTGAACTCCTCCTCTAAAGCAGCACCGCCCTCACACAGCTACTCACCCATACAGAAGAAGGGATGACCTTTAATATGATGTTCTGTGTAAGCAAACTGCATGAGTGGGAATTTTAGTGCGTATACCATTTTTTCACTGGTACCCATCATGGTTCCCATGTCGTTCAGATCCCTGAGGAGCAGGCGAAGCATGTCCACTGTTCTCCTCCTGTGGACAGCGTTGAGCTCCTGGAGCTCTGACAACTGGTTCTGAGCAGCCTCCATCAGATCCTAACACATGCACAGACACTTGATAGTTGGATCTAGGGCGGATCGAGCACATTTCGATCAAAAGGTGAAGGTACTATCCTCAAACTTGGACTGAAGCGGAGCAATGAGATCAGAGGCCATCAAAACTGTACACATATTCATCTAGACATGAGCGCGCCGAAGTCACGTACTCACAGTCTTTCTTACAATCTGCTCGGCGAGTGTCTGGTTCGTGCACGTGGAGCTGAAGGCTTCCTGACTCTTCCTGTTGTAGCCGAGAGCGAGTTCCTCCAAAGCCGAAAGGACCTCCCTTACCTCCCCCCTCATCTCCTCGTTCTCCAGCTGCAGGGAGCGCAGCTCCTCCTGAACACCGGCGCAGTCCCGCCGAGACGACGCCATCAACTACACGCATACAAACACGCGTTATATAATATCTAAAAGTGTTTAAGACATCCCTGAACAAATGACTTGTGGATTTTCTAAATGAACAGAAGCACAATAAGTGCACCAAAGCATTCCATTTCATCTGCTAAATATGACCAACACATATTTGAAGCAATGGAACATAAAAGTCAAAATCAATATCTCAGAGCAGCATTACAGTTTTCTGTTATCTTCCATCTTCTAAGCTTCGTCCCAATCTGAGCAAGCCTAGGGCGACAGTGGCAAGGAAAAACTCACTAAATGTTATAAGGAAGAAATCTTGGGAGGACCAGGACTCAAAAAGGGACCCAACCTCCTTGGGTGTCTTAGATGATACATTTATGAATTCATAACTTTTAATTAAAATCTCTGCCATGACGGGATTTTTATCTGATTTTTACTGTGCTATTTTTTACTGTACAGTGGGGCAAAAAAGTATTTAGTCAGCCACTGATTGTGACCTCTCATCTTTCTAAGTAGGAGAACTTGCACAGTGGCTGACTAAATACTTTTGTTTCCCCCACTGTATGTTATGTGATTACTGTTTATGTTATGACTATGTGATTTTTTTTTTACTGGAAGGTGTCCGACTGTCTTGAAAGGTACCTATAAATAAACTGCATTACTAATAATAATCAGAATTAAAGCAAGTTATCAAATTAATACGTTTATAGTAACAGTTTAAATAAATATTAACAGAGAACACATTTGAAAAACAAAAATATGTAGGCTAATATATTGGAATAACATTGTGCGTGTGCAAAAGTTTGGCATATTTACTAAGGGTGTTCTTTGAATTGCTGCAGACTAAAGATGGTTAGTACACCATTTTGAATTATTATTCTTAAGAAACACATTTTTCACTCAGTAATTTAAGATATGGTGCAGCTACAGAGGGTTTTGTTTACAATTCTAACCCTCTGTTGCTAGTCATTTATTTTAAACGCGAAACGTGCTCTGAGCAGAGTGCATCATTCCATCCATATACACTGTGTAACACTTCTATTCTGACCTCTTGCTGCAAATCCGTCTGCTGCTTCAGTTTCTCAGCCAGCTGTGTCTGTAGGTCAATCTCATCATCCTGCAGACAGACCTTTCATTACAACTGCAGAACATGCAAGCGTTCACACGATCTTTACCAGAAAGCACATAGCTCTGCACATAGCAAGACTCTGGGCAGGTGAAACAGCATTTTGCTCTGTGCCCCGATGGTGCCAGGCCGGGCATGATACAAACATAATCGGTTGTGCCTGGGAAGGGTGGAGGTTAGAGGCCAGCATCCCTTGGCCCTGCAACTGCGATCCCTGAGTGAGGACCTCGCCCACCCATTAATAAATGAATACACACACATGCGTTAGACCTCCACACCAGTGCATAAATGCATGCATACACATAAGCCGTGCACAGCAAACATACACACCTTGTCATCCAACGCCTTGTACAGGTTGTTGATTTTCTGCTCGTACCGGCCCTTCTCCAAAGCACTCGCCGGCATTTCAGAATTCACTTTGTTGGTCACGGTTGACATTTCGTTACAAATCTCCTTTTCCTCTTCGACACCCAACCGTTCCACACTCAGACCTGCAAGACATGCATTCAGGCGTCTTCTCAACTCCTAGAGCTTATATTTCCTCGTTTTATTCATGTCTTCCATGCATTAGTGTGACTTATTACTGATAATGCGCATTGCTCGTCTCTCACCCATTTGCCGCTGGCTAAGCTCCGTCTGTAGTTTCTCCATTAGCTCTTTCAGACTAACGCTATTCTGTTTCTCCTTTTCGTACTTCTTCTTCCACTCCTCTGCGGTCAACTCCAAGTTCACACATGCCGTATTCCTGATGCTTTTAGCCCTGTGATAAAAACCCCAAACCTGTCACTCAGCTTTAATCAAACCCTGCGTTTACCCTCTTGCTGTCTGAGAAGCCATGGACTCTGTCACAGACCAAACAACTGATCCAAGACTGCTTGCAAGACTTCCACACAAACCCAAATGTGGTCCAAACTCAGTGACAATATGACCCAGATCAGGGGTGTCCAAATTTTTCTTCATGCGCCAGATTGGACAATATTAAAATAAAGGGCAGGTCTCTCTTTCCAAAGAGATTAATCAAATTATTCAAAACATTGTATTCCTAAGAGCAACAGACGTACAGAACACTATTTATTGAACTACTTTTATTCTAGCGTAATAACTGCAGCAGGATATACAGACCCACTCCAAAAAATTAGAATATATCATGGAAAAGTTGATTAACTTCTATAATTCAATTCAAAAAGCTAAAATCTCAGATTACAGATTCAGGGCCCACATTTTAAACGATTCCAAGTATTTATTTGTTTATTTTTTACATAATTTGGGCTTCCAGCTCTTAAAACCCACGAAAACAGAAATTTAAAAAATTAGAATACTGTGGAGAAACCAGCCCAAATTTTGCAGGGCATGAATGTTTTAAACTGAGTGTGACCGTCATCTACTAAACTCAAAGCACCTGCACAGGTTTCCCCAGGTGTCATTAAATTGTTTCAGTTCGGTTCAATATGGGGAAGACTGCAGACTTAACAACTGGCCAGAAGACCATCATTGATTCCCTCCATAGGATGGGTAAGCCACAAAAGTTCATAGCCAAGGAGGCTAGCTGTTCACAGTGTGCTGTGTCCAAGCATATCAATGGAAAGTCTAGTGGAAGGACAAAATGTGGCAGGAGCAGATGCACCAGCCAAAGAGATGACCATGGGCTTCAGCGGATTATCAAAAAGAGAAAATTGAAGAATCTGGCAGAGATCCAGAAAGAGTGGAATGACACAGGGGTCACAGCTTCTAAAACCACCACATTCAGACGCATCCGGGAGATGGGCTACAACTGTCGGGTATCTCGGGTCAAGCCACTTCTGAACCTGAGCCAACGTAGGAAGTGTCTCAACTGGGCCAAGGAGGAGAAGGGCTGGATTGTAGGCCAGTGGTCCAAGATCCTCTTTTCTGATGCAAGTAAAGTGTGCCTTTCATTTGGGAATCAAGGTCCAAGGGTTTGGAGGAAGATGGGTGAAGAACAGAACCCAAATTGCTTGAGGTCCAGTGTGAAATATCCACAGTCAGTCATGATTTGGGGTGCAATGTCTGGTGCAGGTGTTGGTAAACTCTGCTTTCTTAAATCCAAAATCACCACAACCATCTACCAGAATGTTTTAGAGGACTTCATGATTCCTTCAGAATCAGGTTTATTGCCAAGTAAGTTTTCACAAACAAGGAATTTGTTTAGGTGTATTGGTGCATGACAAAAAAGGAACAAGAGAAGAAATGACAAATTATATTAAGTTAAATTATATTAAATATATCCATTAGGACACGCCTAATGTAAACAAGGTGCAGGCATTCACAGTTTGAGATTATGCATTATTCTGCTGAGTATCTGTATGGAGATACAGATTTCATCTTCCAGCAGAACCTGGCCCCTGCCCATGCTGCCAGAAGCACCAAAGCCTGGTTTGATGCCCATGCCATCACAGTGCTTGACTGGCCAGCCAACTCGCCGGACCTAAACTCCATTGAGAATCTATGGGGTATTCTCAAGAGGAAAATTAGGGCCACCAGACCCAACAACAAAGAAGAGCTGACAGCAAGCATCAAGGAAATCTGGGCTTCCATAACTCCCAGGCAATGCCACAGGCTGATTGACTCAATGCCACATCGCATCAAGGCAGTGATTGAAGCAAAGGGATTGAAGATTGACATATCATTCTGAAAGTACCATATTTTGATTGATTTGAAATGATCCTAATTTCTTTTTTTTTGTTGCAAAAACTGAGAAGTAGTTTGGGCTGATTTCTCCACAGTATTATAATTATTTGAATTCCTGTTTCTGGGGGTTTTATGAGCTGAAAGCCCAAATTATGTGAAAATTAACAAATAAATACCTGGAATCGTTTAAACTGTGGGCCATGAATCTATAATCTTTGAGAGTTTAACTTTTTGAATGGAATTATGGAAATTAATCAACTTTTCCATGATATTCTAATTTTTTGGAATACGTCTGTATATTAAAAAGTGAAACAATACCACATCTTGCAGCAGATTATTTTGCCTGAACTTTGTTTGACATTTTTGCATAATACTGCATCTATGAAACATGTCAGGTAGCGTGCATTTGTATTTCTCACGTAGATTGTTCAAATTACCCAGTTGCTATCCATTACCAGAACAAACCACCAGATACTAAAATAAACACGGTTCTTGTTTAAGCCATTTACGTACTACTGCCACCGTCTGGTGAACGTTAAAAACTGACGTGTTGGTGGGCCACTAATGCCGTATTCTAAAGAGTGATGCCACGGGCCAATTCAAATCTGTCCGCGGGCCGCATTTGGCCTCAAGACTGGAGCTTTGGTCACCCTTGCCCTAGATCTTCCTACACACCCTTACCCATATTTTTGAGCAATGTGAAGACAAATATGATTAAACAAAAATAACCACCAGCATCCATTCCACTCTGATCAACTTAGTTTCCTATCAAAACAGTACTGGTTCAGTAGACTCCGGACTACTCATCAGAGGGTTGCGAGTCTCTACATGTACACGTGTCACCTCTGTCCAAACAGGAGTGTGGATCTGGTCTCAGCCTCGTTAAAGACAGACGGAGAGCAGCAGATGACGATTGTGGTTCTGCAGTTTCCACCCAGAGAGTCCTGAAGGATCCGAGTCATTTTACTGTCACGGTACGGCACGTGGGTCTTCTACAACACACAAACATGGCTCACCTGTTCCCCATTTTTGCCTTAATATCCACGTACAACACAGCTGAATTTTACAGAATATTTCTCACAAACACTTGAGAGAGAACATTTCTTACAGTTCCCTCAGCCAGTGCAGAGATGACATTGCCAAGCGCAGATAGAGACTTGTTGATGGTTTTAGCCTCATCCAGCACCGCTCCAGCTGCACCGGTTTTACTGATCTGTAGATCAGAGAAAGATCAACATGCCGCAATGTTCGTTTTCATTACCAAACAACAAACTACAACGACGTCAAAATGTTAAGGTAAACCTACTATGTCTGTACACTTTCTACTAGCACTGCATACACCAGTCACCAACTGTCCACCACCTACATAACCAATCAAACTCTGCACTAACAGGCTTAAAATTTCTGACAGTCACCGAGTCTGCATCAAGTCTAACCCAGATATTAAAATGTGTCAAATTATTGCACAATCATGTTAAATTAATGGTATATTACATACATTAGAGCAGGGTTTCCCAACCTTTGGGCGCCACGGCACATATTTCACATTACAAAAATCACAAGGCACACCAAAAAACAAAAATGTCACAGAACGTATTTGTTTGAATATAATGAAAATCTAATCTCACTTTACTTACTCCGTGTGAAACCTGGGTTAGTTTAGTTGAACACAAAGCTGATATCTTACTGCCCTCTAGTGGAAGAGAACGTAATTGTTCTACACGCCGCTCGCCTAGAGTAGGAATCGGGTGAAATTAGATAATCTTCCACGGCACACCAGGTTTCTCACGGCGCACACGCGCACAGTAATTGGAAAAAATAATTTTTTTATAATTCACTTTTCAGGACATCAAGTTTCGTTCATGTCGTGACATCACAGCCACGTAAATTTAGGGTTGTTCAACAAAGTCTGCAGAAACAGTCGGCAGAGACTGTATATCTACAAATTGTAAATGGTAGGTGCCCCGCTAAACTATATGATATGTCCTGATATTTTATAAACTACAGCACTTAATTATGATGAACGTTAACCATACACACACATATATACAAACACAACCTTCTCACTGCCAGCCAGGTCGACCAGGTAGAGTTTGCCAGTGAGTTTCTGTGCCGAGTCCAGATGCTCCTGTTTGATGCTGATGAGGAAGATGCTGTGGCTACGGGAGCTGTGCTCATTCATATCTCAAACACAGAACACATAATTCAATTCACACACACAGTCCTGGGCAAATGTTTGGGCATCCTTACTCAACTTAGATGTTTTGCTGCCTTCTCGAGTAGAACCTAACCAAAGTACAAATTTCCATTAATGCTTTGGAAGATCTCAGAACTGAATATACTGTAGGTTCACAATCTAGATGGCATGTCAAAATGAAAGCTCCTAACTGTAGGCATGCACAGGATATCACCATAGTAGTTTAGATAGTCTGCAGTATTTTATTTTACGCAATGTTAATTAAAACACTATGTAAAGATATAGTATATTACTATACTATACAATAACTCATCTTTTATAAAACTTTAAACACATAGCAAAAGTGAAAATGAAAGTGAAACTCTGTTTTCTGCCTTTCAAGACCGCAACTCCTGTCCACAGGTGCCGCAAGGGTTGGCTCGTACTAATTTTCTGTCACTCAAACGTGAATTAAATATATACAAGACAGATTATTACTTATTTCAAGAAGTCCTTTGCTGTTAAAGTAAACAAACGTCGATCGACTGGACATTAAATGGTGCATATCTGCAATCTACATGTATTTAGAGAGAAACATGACAAAAGTAAATTAAACATAACTAATGCAAGGAAAGACCGTGGTCCAGACAGATTGAAGCACTTACTGGTTACTGCTACATGCCGGTTTGCTTTTCCCTCATCGATCATGTTCATCACCTCCTCAGGGCTGGAGACGAAACGTTCAGTACAACCCTAACCCACACAGAAACATATTCTAAAGTACTGCGCAGTCAAGCACTTAATTAAGGTGAAACGAATATATTATCAGTATAGCGTGTTAGGTAATAAACAAGGAGGCACCATATGTTTAGATGCAACATATCTAACAAAAGAATAAAACAAATACCAATTTTAATAACAGTTTACTGAGTCACCTTCACATAAGGCATGCGATTTTTATCTTCATGAACTGCTAGGTTTGTCTTTGACACTACACACGGAAACACACAATCAGTATACAGTTACATGATTTATCAGACATCCTTACCCAGAGCACCTTACCGAACTTCCTTAGAACACATTTTCTCACGCTAGCACAAAAACAAATCTATTCGGAGTTGGTGTCTGTAGAACCAACTTAAAAGGAAGAGTTTATTACACATTTGCAATGTTTAATGGACTTACCGTCAAGCAGATCTCTAATTTTCTCCAAATAGATTTCAAAGTAGGAAACCTATACAAAAATCATATTTCTATTGTTTGACAAGTTATATTACTACAAGGAATTAATACATTGTTATTCACATAGGACTGCAAAGCAGCATTTTAGCAGCATAACTCCAACGTCCTAATGACAATAAATGTTACTCGGTTATCAGAGAAACCTGACAGCCAACTGTGCCGATATTTGACATCCAATACAACCAGGTGGCACTGCTGGAATGCAAACTGGAGTCACCATGAGGGCTATGCTTTTTCCAGCTCATCACTTTTGCTGTTTTGTGTAATGAACATCGTGGCACCAAACTGCCAGTAAACTGAAGAGTTCATGCAAGGGCTCTTGGACAGGAGAGCAGAAGGCCCAGATGCACAACTGAACAAGAGAAACTGTAGTAATCTTCTGGAGAAGTAGTATTCTCAGTCAGTAGTTTGAAAAACAGGTACATTTGCCACCTCCTTAAATATTGTACCACAAATGACTCGGAGATGCTGCACGACAGTAAGGTCTGGGGTTTACCTTTATATGGAACTCTAGGTTTTCCTCCATGGAGTAAATATGATCAAAGATGTCATGGGCTATACGAGGAATTATCCCCATCTGCTTGGGGTCATGGAGATTCCCCTGCAAAATAAGTGCCTATTAAGGTTGACTGTAAATATGTTCACTCTCAGATTGCAGAAAACAAACAAACAAAAAAAAAGTGCAAATGATTGAAAGTGAAAATGATTGTTTTATAGACCATTTATTTTAAGGCTCTTTTTATTTATTTCTTTTTGTTCTTTCACATTGTAACCCAACTCTTTCTGGCCAGAGTTGTGGTGGGACTATGCCATTCATCTCTGGAGGACACGGTGCAAGTGTGAGTACGGGTTGATGTTGCAGCAAAATGATACGATCTCATCTCCTCTCGCCTTACATTAAACTTATACATCCAAAGTCTACCTGTTTTGTTGAGAACCTGACACAGACAGAGACATGTTGACCCAGCTCACACTTGACCAGACATCTAAATAGCTCTATATCGACACAATCAACAAAATGAATACTCGTTTGCTCCTGAATAACTGTGGTGACTTCACATCACCACCCAAACACTCACTCACCTCCATGGTATGAGTTTTTCCTGATGAAGTTTGCCCGTAGGTAAAAATGGTGCCATTGTAGCCACTGAGAACGTCTAAACATCACACACAGCACTGAGAAGCAGCTTAATGTTAAGAACCACAACTGAAAGATCAGACTTTAAGCATGTTCAGTCTACCTCGAACAGTGGCTTTAGCACATGATTCATACACCTGCTCCTGCGTGGTTTTAGGCGTCAGAACCCGATCAAACACATAAGGCTTCCCCTGCAAAGAAACACACATTGCATGGCCAACAATATGTAGACACTCCTAATGAATAATCTCTTATTTCAGACACACTCAGCCACATTAGGTTTATAATATGAAACAGATATGTTTGGAAACTCCACAGACAAACAGTGGCAGTAGAATGGGTTGTACTGAACATCCAAGTGAGCCACAATATGACACTAACATGGGTTTCTAACACCCAACAGTTCAGTTCATCTTTCTGCCCTACTTAGACAAAGCCCTGTGGTTTGACCAAGGCCTATGGTTCACCAACTTTGATGGAGAACAGTACCAGGCCACTTCTAACCAGTTTGGCCCATGAAAACTGTGCAGCTCTTTATTTCTCAGATGTGATTGGAAAGCACCACGATCCCATTCTTACCCCGATCACCACGGTGTCGTTGCCTTTAAATTGGGGAACGTATTTGTCTCCTCGGCTGATTTCGGACTCATTAAGAGGTCTGAAGCGACACAGCACCTTCACCCCGCACTCTGCCGCCTGGGCCATCTGCTGTTCAGGTCAAAACTCAGAACAAGTTTCAAAATCTATTTTAACATCAAGAAGGGATTCCTAAAACAGGCAAACTGAGGACTAGATGACTAGAGAACCGCAGGTGCTTTCAATTAAGGTCATAATCCGCTACTCGGATCAGAAATGGAAGATCAGCGCCCTCGTATGGATGTTTTTACCTACTACACAATGAACCAAACAAGCGGACTCGATTGCAATTCGAAGAGGCATCGCTCATCCAGTCTTGCAGTGCGTCTAAGAAACCATTTATACAGAAACCCAGATTTATAATGTAATACTCGTCTGTATACTGAGCGTAAGTTTACGGAAGCTTTAACCCAGGCGTAGAGAAATACACTTTAGACAGCGGGAATTGACGGCACCTTGTGGCAATGTAGGAAATTACAGCTAAATGAGTAAATGACTGCTCGCGAAATATTACATTCCTCAATTCCTTAATAACATAACTCGTTAACACGCTTGTTCATTCGTTGCCATAGCCTTTTTCTATGTATTGACATTCAAGTGTAATCCTACAATGTACTTAATTTCATCCTGAAATCCTGACACTGTAGCATCTCCAACACTGTCTGGGAAAGAGAATGGAAGTAAGGAAGCATCACGTGCAGCCCATGTGTTTGTAAATATTGGTTATAGGCTGTAACGTTAAATAAAGCTGCAAAGTGTACGAACTTTAGATTCCCTTCAAATGAGTTTGTAACAGAACAAGCTATGACTTTACAGAACCGCTAGAGGGCAGAGTTTCATTGGAATACAAGTGAAACGACACAAATGCTTAATGATTTATTTCCTGCTTACCTGGAATAAAGAAATGTCAAGTTAGCCGTTATATTTATTATATTACATAAGCCCAGTATAATGGCATCAGTTGAAATATTGCTTTTTTTTCTTCCTCCCGCGTTTGCCGAAACTTGTACCAGGTCGCAGTGGCTCCTGAAGTCCACAATATGCTGATTCGATCCCTTAGTTCCTCAGGATGTCATCTGAAAAGCCTCCCTTGAACTAATAAACTACTACAACGACTCTTAAGATGGTGGAGAGTAATCCCAAAAGGGACGATGCGGAGGGTAAATCACACAAACACGCACACAAAAGTGTTGGGATTCATTTAATCACTGAATTTACACCTCATGTTGGCTGTAAAATGCTATGGGATTAGAGGAGTTTATATACTGCCCGGTCAAAAAAAAAAAAAAATAAATAAAAGGTCACCACCTGGATTTAACTAAGCAAATAGTTACAAAAAAAAAAGCCTCCCATCGGATAATTACTGCATGGGTGATTATGTTCCAGTTGGCAACAAGTTCTTTAACCCTAACTGATACAGTGAGTAGCTCCTCATTTGTTAAACAACCACATCGAAAGACACATCCTGTGGTCGTGGAAATGATGTTCATCTGTTTCAGAAGGGTCAGATTGTGAAAGAGTGGTTCAGCGAACATGAGACATTATCACACATGGATTGTCCACCACAGAGTCCAGAGTTGAACCCCATTGAGAATCTTTGGGATGTGCTGGAGAAGACTTTGCGCAGCGGTCCAAATCTCCCACCATCAATACAAGATGTTGTGGAAAAATTAATGCAACTCTGGACAGAACTGCTTCTGCAACATCACAGCATTTATTTCTGTCCAGAGTTCATTCATTTTTCCCCAACATCTTGTATTGATGATGGCAGATTTGTTCCACTGCACAAAGTCTCCTCCAGCACATCCCAAAGATTCTCAGTGGGGTTCAGGTCTGGACTCTGTGGTGGCCAATCCATGTGTGAAAATGATGGCTCATGCTCCCTGAGCCACTCTTTCACAATTTGACCTTCTGAAACAGATTCACCTTTTCCACGACCACAGGATGTGTCTTTTGACATGGTTGTTGAACACACGAGAAGCTACTCACTGCATCAGTTAGGGTTCAATAACTTCTTGCCAGCTGAAACAATCACCCATGCAGTATTTACCTGATCGGAAGCTCTTTTTAAAAACTACTTCCTTAGTTAAATCCAGGTGGTGACCTTTTTTTGGCCGGGCATTGTAATTACCCTCTCAGTGACATAATGAGGATATAGCAAGACTGTCACGATTAAAGGTGTAGTCCGCAATATTGAGTGGAAGGTTGGCTGAAGAAAGGTGTAGTGAGTGATTTTAGTGAACGCTGACCTTCAAAATTACATACCCAAAAAACACACATGCTTACATTAGCACCCATAGAAACTCGATTCCAGTTGTATCCGAAACTACAGTGTCATGCCATTTTGACATGCTATTAATGGTAGCCACACCACCTTGGTTGGACGATGCTGGTGGTCCGTCTACAGAACCTGGGGAAGTAGAGATATCTGCCAATTTTACAGAGAGCTGCTGGAATGTGGGGCAAAATATTAGAAAATTGTTAAAGTCAGCGAGCACACCTTTAATGCCTAAATAATAAATGGGCAAGGTCTGGGTAGTGCGGTCAGTCATTAGGTTAAAACCGTATCCGTACGTGCAGAGTTCATTAACAGGGTTGGAATGAATTTAGTAAGGATGAATGTGGTTTGGGACAGAGCCAACGTAAAGAAAAAAATCTTACATCAAGCAGAATTTCAAGTATGAGTGATCAGTTTTTAATTGAAACATCGGTGCAACATTATTTCAATGTAACATCACAGCATGACCTGCAATGTTCACAATATTTACAAAACTGCTGTTCAGGACAACCCATAAAAATCTAAAAAAAACAAAAACAAACAAACAAAAAACAAAACCAAACGAACAAAACGAGCAGTAAGAAATAATGGACTTCGAACAATCTATCCCTAACCTCAGCATCCAAGCTAGCTGAAACGAAGAGCAGAAATCAAGTGCACTACGTACTTTACAAAGTCATCAGCTGTAAAGTGTAGATCGGTGAGAAATTGTATACTTAGTTACACGACGGGGGAGGAGCCTCCGATATTACCGACGTAGAGACTGGTCTTAGCGATTAGATAAAGATCAAGCAAAGAGACCAAGGGAAAAAAAAAGTTAGAAGGACATGAGCGAACAAAGATAAGCAGAAAGCCGAGGACAACACTGACCAACCGAACACAATCTGGCTTTGACCTTGAAACATTGTGAGTGTAACAGGGAGGGGAAGGGGCGGTGGAGTTAGACGGGATGTTCTGAGCTCCACGCCATTGCACCGGGAGCAGAGTGGACTTCACCAGGGCTAAGGGACATGTACAGGACATATCAGTGCGACAACACATTCAGATCAGGCAGGGGTTCTAGTGAAACGGGATAAAGTCCGTGTCCAAAAAAAGGACATTCAAACCGTGGGTCTGCTTTCAGGTCAAACATTATATTGCACTCAACATTTTAGTAGTGAATTACCCGTAAAAACAATAACGGAAATAATACAGAAACTACAGACAAGTCGAAGACAAGAATCCCAAGTTATTGTTCGTTTTCCTTAACAATGTAGTCAGTGATTTTGGAAGCCAAAACTAGCTGTTTTAATAACCCAAACCCCTACAACGTCAAAATGTCTACACAATTATTCATATTTACTCACAAACCACACCTTAAATGTATCAGTCTGATCCGGACCTATTCCTTGGAGCACGGTGCAATTTCGCTTTAAATTGAAACGATCCCCTTCCTAAACCGTCCAAATGTATCAAGACGTGTTTAACTCGGGCCGAAACGATAAACAGTCACATTTTTGTAGTGTTTTCATTAAAACTGTAGTGTTAAACGGGACAAATCTCAGGTCTAACGATTAACATTCGCACACTTCCACTTCCTCCAGTGTTACAACTCTTAAACAGGTCAGATTTGGCTCCCACAATCCAAGGTTCGACTATCCAAACCTTTCAGTGTTTAGTTGCATCACTCGTGGAAATCCAATATTGTTAATGGTTATGGTCAACAGGAGCCAACCAGAAGCAGCCTCCATGGCAGCCGGTTAAGTCTTGAAACCAGTGAGAATAAGGATTTTTACATTTACATTTACAGCATTTAGCAGACGCCCTTATCCAGAGCGACTTACAATTGGTACAGTCTTACAATCCAAGCAATTGTGGGTTAAGGGTCTTGCTCAAGGACCCAACAGTGGCAGCTTGGCGGCGGTGGGATTTGAACCCTGGTCCAAAGTCCAGTACCTTAACCGCTAGGCTATCACAGTCCCGGATGAGCTGGGGCGTAAATTCAAGCTGATTTGGTACATTGTTCTTTCAAGCTATTCGAGCAAGAGACCACTGTTGCTAGGCAACTAAGCAACTTATATGATTAAAGACTCCTCATTGTCTGGATATATAAGATCTCTATTGTCCGAGGGATACCGGAATATCAACGCGTTACACAGTAGGGCGGAATCGACACGGGTTTTGCACGTAGCACCGAATGTATACGAACAGAAGAACTTCAAGAACGTGGATCGATCTCTAAATTCTCAGACACGACCTCAACGCACCATGGCTGCAAATTTAAATCTAGTGCTTTTCTGGGCAAGGAACTGCACTCTATAACAGACCACTTGCCATTAAAGAAACATACAAATTTGTAAGAATACAAATACAATCAGGCTAGACAGAATGTATTGCAAGATCTTTCCGAAATCTTCCACCGATAGTCCTGTCACACCCCCCCTACGCTTTCGATCCTTACTTTTGATCAAGCACTTAAACACACAAAACAAAAAGTGCCCTCCCTTCCAGAATCGAAGCAGTTAAACATGAAATCGTCCTATGATCCAGCGCAGAAACAGTCACGATGTTTTATAACACTATAACCTTATGACACTATATGGGGGAAAATATAGGCATCTGTTAAAGTATAATACTGAATCTGGATCTGTATCTTGTGATACATTTAGATATACTATAAAATGTCTACATACACATCTATGGCTTCAGGGTTGCATTATTGCCAAGTACTGAACTGAAACACAGAATACTGCACATAAATAACTGATAAAAATATTTTTTTTACTCCAGACTACTTAACAGCCAAA
This sequence comes from Ancistrus triradiatus, assembly GCA_025084515.1. NCBI lineage: Eukaryota > Metazoa > Chordata > Actinopteri > Siluriformes > Loricariidae > Ancistrus > Ancistrus triradiatus. The sequence continues at coordinate 17,641 of JAJAGP010000615.1, forward strand.
TCTGTTATTGTTATTGTTATTCTACGCTATTGTGGTTGCTTTGAAGTGTCTTATGTATCTTTTTCCTTACCACCGTCATCGAGGGGTGGCAGATCATTTGTGCTTCAGACCATGGTGTTTTTGTGAGAAATGAAACTCACAAATCTCAGGCGACACGGATATAATCAGAGATCATCGCTTTTATGATGTCAGCGCTACTGATATTAAAAAAAGTACGCATTTTTGTAATAAAACGACGAATCAATTTCAACACGACTCCTTCCGGCTCTGTAGGACACACATGTGGATCTGAAATGGCTCCCAATTCTTCCCTACACACTACATACAGCACGATTTGGGACACGTCCTTGTACGCTTTGCTCATTACTGTGCGACAGTGGATTGCGTCACAAAAGCAAGCTGTTCCATGTGCGCCTAAGAGTACGTGATATTATTGACATGTTGCATTAAAAAGGAACAGTTCTACTGAGACCCCCGAGCAGCAATCTGTCAGAGTGCACACAACGTAAGCCATGCTGAAAATATTATCGAATGATTAACACTAATAAAAACATTCTGAAGCTTGTATTGTACTCGTACGTCTGTCTAGCACAAATAGGAGCGAGGAAAAAATGTTTTATCCTTCCCTTTCTTCCATGAGATATTTTAATACAAAGCGAAGAGCATTTCTTGTGTAAGGGTGGCACGGCATTAAAGGTTTCACCCCATAATTGGGATACTTTTAGCCAACAATGCCATCTGCACCTGGGTGCCCATGAGAGTATAATTGGCCTGTTTTCTGGGTTGGAAGGACGTCTCCAATCAGAGTCACCACCAAATCTCTGGCACCTGTTGCTTTGGCAGTGTGGACAGCAGTTCGGAGAGAGGCAGTGGCTGACGGTAGGGTTCAGAGGAAGCATGTGCTTGGCGTCACGCATTTCTTATTTATCTAAGTATTTTTGGTGTTGAAATGACAAAAGGGTAGCGGCTTCAGCCCTGGCACTAGTGCGTGGTCCACTTTTGTCCCCACCCACTGGAGTCCGGGATCCTCAGGAACCGTGACCGGAATGAGCAGGGTCAAAACGGATTTGTTTTGCCACAGAATCCCCCCCAACCCAATACTCCGGTTAAATCGAATGACTGTCTTTGCCTGTAGTGACAATACTGCGCTCTCAAAATCATACTGGATACCAAAACGTAACAAAACACGCGCTATGAACCAGCACGAGAAAGAGGCCAGCACGAGTACGAGTTGTTTTTGAGCTAGTGTTCGGGGGTGGATCAAAAGTAGAGGGTGGTCCTGCAATGCCCCGTTCAAAAAGCTGGTGAAGTCCACCCTAACACATACACACACACTTTTACTGCTGTGAGGAGCCAAACTGGTACATTTAGTCTCATTGCTGTTTGAGTGTATGGGTTTAGGGCTGTCGCCATGTCCACCAGTCTCTCTCTCAGACACACACACACACACAAAAGCACATAAAAGAATCCGACTGACTCCAATTCATCCTATTCACACGTGGCCATATGGGCCGTGAATTGAATAGAAGCCAGCACACTGGTAGACGTTTTCCGCTTTGATTTCTTTTTTTGTACAACTGAAGATAAAGTATGCATCGTCTGCTTGTACATGGCATTTCCGTACAATATTTACATTTCTTTCCAAGATTTCACCATGAAATTTCGGTATTGTCTATATACACATTGAAAACGTATCAGAAATATTTGGACTGTCTATTCTCTTAAATGCAGTTATTTTTTTCCCCCTTCTCTTTTTTTGAGATTTTTCTTTGTATTCTAGAAAAAAATAGTTCTTCAGTGAGTTGTAGTCAAATCGCCACCATTTCTGATTGGCTTTATCCAGCACCTGTCAGTCACTCGGTGAGGGCGGGGCCTCGATGAGCCATCTGCTAGAGCATAGCACCAGGTCGGGAGTGTAACAGAGAGAGCGCGAGAACATGGGCTCGTGTTTGGATTCGGTCAGGCTGGATTCTGTTCTGGTCACTCCCCTCGCTCACTGTTATCTCGAGATCTTCCTCCTTTTGGGTTTGGGCAGTTTCACCTGCCGGTCACGTTCTCTCGAGGACATTGGATGAACCTGCAAAAGGAAATAAAACCAAGCAAACCAAAAATTATAAATCAGCAGTGGGACTACATTTACTTTGAACAGTAACAACAGCAAAACATACAAGCTTAGATATATCTGAACTAGAGGGCCACTGAAATGTTTGAACCATAAAATGACCTTTTTGGGTTTTCAAAACTGAAAAAAGACTTTTTTTAAATGGTTAACACAGAGGAGACTAACACAGATTAAAAAACAAGAAACAAAAACAACAGAAAACCTTAAGAAAAACTTTAAATCTTGGCCCTCAAACAGCGTGCTTCAAACAAGGGGTTTAAATAGCAGAGGGTGTGATTAAGGCAAGGTGAGACAGGTATGAGGAATCAATACCCTGGCAATTCTGATCACCGGTGGTACACGGCAGGGAGGTGGTGTGTGAGAAAGTCTCAAACAGAATATAAAACGTATATAAAATCTTGTTCGGCTGCTCCCGTTAGGTGCCACCTATTAGACATGGCAGAGGATGCCCTTCCTGATGTAACCCTTCCCATTTATCCAGGCTTGACCCAGACCTGGTCAGTTGCGTCTGTGTCACCCAGCCAGGCTCGGCAGTCAATACGCTCTCATTCTCAAAAACTCAAACACAAAAATGCAGACAAAGTGCAACACAGTACCAACAGAGACGGAGTTACTCACAGTGCCTGACATCTTGTCCAGCTCAAGGTGGAAAGCAGCTTTTAAGTGATTATTATGGTTATTCAACTTCCCTCTGCTGAAAAACAGAAAGAAATACAAACTCAACCCTCGCACGCACCAAGCAGCAAAAACTGCCGAGACGGGACGAAATCCGATGCCGAGTGTCAATGGATCTGCAGAGCGTGCAGTTCCTTTGTCCACCAGCAGAGGCTTACCCGCCATCAGCAAATTAGTACTAGCACACAGCACCATAATAACTTAAAAGAGTTTCTGATCCATCACTTGCATTCATTCAGCAGGCAATTCCAATGCAATTCCATACTGAAGACGAGACTTACTTTCTGTTCCTCTTGGCAGCTCTGTCGAGGTCCTGCGTTAGTGTTTTCAACTTCTCAGGCTCCACCTAAAGTGGCATTTTGAAAAGGTTGAAACGTTATTGTATACACAGCGAGGTGTCAGGTTATTAATGTCACCTTTAAACACAAGTATTCCCCAATTTAGCCTAGAAACCTCCCATAGACGTACACTAACTGAGTGCTCGACGAGTGGAATGATTTCCTTGAGCATACATTGCAGTTCAGGGTCTCCACAAAAAGTGTTCGATCGCCATTTTGCGTTTCATTCTGGGGTTGCCAGATCCCACAAGAAAAATAAGCCACCAGGTCAATGGAAAAAACCAGTCTGAGAGTAAGAGCTCTGTTTCAAAAACCTCCTAAACATAGTTCACGAAGTTTCATTAACAGCTTTCCTTCAAAACAAAGTTCGAGTGGCGTCTTACCTTGGCCTGGTCAGACAGTTGCATGCTGGGGGTGTGGCTGTGCTCCTCCCCCATCAGTTTGTTGGGCCAGGCAGGGAAGCCTTTGATAGGCCAGACAAGTTCGCCCACGTTAAAGCCTCTTGGCCGGTAGTGCAGAAGCTCGGCAGAGGGCGAGTCCGGGTGCCGCAGCTCCTCCTCGCTGCTCAGGCTCTTGGTGTCGGAGGGACTGGGTGCACAGTGCCCGTTAAAGTGCCCGTTGAATTGGGCGTAGTCCTTCAGCAGCGGCCCTTCCAAGCTGGTCGAGGAGCTGGGTGACTGGTCGTCGCCCGTCAGCGGCTCGCTATAGCCCCCGCGTGCGCACAGAGGTGGCCCGCCGTTGATGTGGGCGCAGCGCTCCACCGTCTGCTCCAGCCGCTCTTTGAAGTTGCCGTGGAGGGGCAGCTGGCTGTAGCCAAAGTTTCCCGGGTTTCCGTCGGGTTCGTGGCACTGCGGGTTGCTTTCCGTGCCGCTTGCCCTCTCGCCACCGTCGCTGCACGGACTGCTCTGCACCTGAGCTGAACATTCCAGAAACTCTTCCCCCCTCCAGTGGGCGTGGCCCGGCTCCTCCCAGTGTTGGCCGGGCGAGCGGAAGTAGTTGTGTGTGTCCGTGGTGTCGGGTGTGCGCTTGCCCTGCTCGGAGCTCCTGCGGGTACGGTTGGTCCGGGGCGGCGCCACCGTTGGCGGCGGAGGTCTGCCGCACTGCTGCACCACCACGTCCGTGCCCTCGTGCCCCCGCGGCCCGTGGATGACAGCGTTGACTGCATGCGGCAGACCGTGCGGCTCTCCGATGGAGGCGGTGAAGGCAGTCATGGCTTTAAGGGCGGGCACTGGGCTGGCCCGCGTCCTGCTGCCGCCCGACGTCACCTGCAGGCCTTTACCGGCCGCGTTCAATGCTGTCCGATACATGGCCTCCACCACCTCCTTGCTGATGCTCAACAAGGCTTCTGACCCGTGACCTGCGGCGCCTGCTGCCCGCGCGACGTCGCCTTGGCCCTGGAGCTCCTGCTGAGCTTCCTGGAACATTCCTCCTTCGGCAGGGAGCGATGACAAACCAGGCTGCGAACTCATCTGGGTATGGGAGCCAGGGTTGCTGTCAGGCAGACATCCCTGGAACAGACAGGCAGAACTTCAATGCAAGTCCAAAAAACAAAAAGAACTAGGTCACACAGGTAAGAAAACATTTTTAAAAAGTAGCGCCGCTGATTAGGGGACCGTTTTCCCTTCAGGAGCCTATTACATCGAATGGATAGTGGAGCCGATGCCACGTCGGCACTCTGGCTTACTTTTAACAAGCTTACCTGGTAGTCCTGGTACACACATGCCATGTTGTTGGAGTTGGGAGCATTATTCTCAGGAAAAGGGGTTTCAGAATATACGTGCCCCTGCGTCTGGTATGGGGAGACCCCATGCATGCTCTGGAGTGCTGGGTGCAGCTGGTGCTGCTGGTACATGTGTCCTGTGCCACCCATAAGGCCAGTCATCTGTGGATTACCTATACTGCAGTTCAGCGATGCCGCGTTACCTGTAGAAATACAGAACGGAGAATTTGCAGGTAGTACTTAGCATGCACATCATAATCTGACTGTAGAAAATCAGATTTTGTATGCACTTGAGTAATTAAAATAGTGGGAAAACTCGGGCGATAATTTGACTTCTACTTCCAACCAATAATCTCACAGGAGGAGACCACAAACAATTAATAATAATTTTTCAAGCATAGTCTCCCCAAGTGTGTCTGATGCTGCATTTTATTCCAGGGTTGCCAGATTCCGCGAGAGAAACGTGCCACCAGGTCTGCGATGTCTCTCGAACTTAGACCCGGCGACTGTGTTTGATCGAGAAATCTGATTACTGAGGTAAAATCCACTTGAGTGATCAGGTAACCTAAATAGTGGCAGTCCAGCCTTGCCCTGGACAGATTGTCCAGACGTGTCCGATACACACTCGATACCATCCCATAGTGATAAGACATCAGAAATACTCTTGTGATTAACAGAACAGAAAGCTGATGCCTGTCATAATGAGGAACGATCACGTTACAGGCAAACGACTTTGTTTAAGGAAATTAAATAAAGCAAGCATGAAATCTGGCACGGCTGCTTCGGTGCGTGCGAATAAAATTCCCGTGTAGGAAATTTGCATTATTATCATCGGCCTACACGCAGTAGGCCAAAGTATTAAAGTCACTTAAATTAGACTGATTTAAATTAAACTATTATTATAAGGCGGCCCTGATCTGAGGACAATGAGTTTATACTTGCTAAATAAAAAGTGCTGACTGTCCACAACCATCTCACCTTCTGAAAATGCACAGGGTTCTGCACGTCTTCACCCTAACTATCTGACCCATAGAGGGCGTTCTCAGTCATGGCTGGTGTAACTGGCCTTCCGCTATCCAGATGGCATAGAGTCTGCTGGGCTTTCTCTGGCTCTCTCAGTAGGTCTTCCTTTATCTACCTCGGTCTTCCTTCCCTGGGCTGCCTGATGCCGTCTCTCTCTCTCTCTCTCAACCCCTTTCTTTCTCTCTGAATGAAAAGCGTAAGGCTGCCAGATGGCATGGTAGGTGAGCGTATCTTTCTTAATCTCTGTCCCCACACACACACACACCCCCACACACACACACGCTCCCCTGAAGAGATCAATGATGAACTACACCCAAACAAATGTGAATAATAAATGAACGAAAGCTACTACAGACCAGCAAAGGTTACATATAAAGGAGTTGATAACTTCTCTCTACCAGCTTTTATTCACAATTTCAATCAGCACTATGGCAATTTAACACAATTTGCCTATAAAACAAAAAGTCCAAAATACAAATTGCTACATCAGCATTTGAAAGCTGGAACCCATTAGGGCTCCCAAGATGAACAAATGTCAAACTGGTCACACTTCCACAAGGACTTGCTTTACCCGCAGATATGTGGGAGTCTAAGAAGTAGCAGACTGCACACAAATCTGAAAGCCATCTCTGCTTTCATGAGAGAGTAACATACAGTACATTGTAGAGATACACCAAAAGAGAAGTGAAAACTATCAACACAAAGCGCCACCTCAAACAACAGTGTTTGGTAAAAAGAGGAAAACAAACAAATTCTGACAGGAAAAGGTTGTGAGGATTACAACAAAAGAATGCAGATTACAACAAAGGCTTGAACTTGACAAACCAAAAACACTCTGCAATTCCATCACTTCAGACAAGGGTTTTAAATAGCGGAGGATGTTATTAAGGAAATGCACAGGGCTGGTTAGGCATGGAAACCCAGGTTGCAGCCACGACAGTTAAATAGACAAAATTAGTGGCAAAATGTGCTAAATTAAAATGATTATCCCTTTGCTACCAGAGCCAATCAGTACAGAAAGTTTGTGGTTTTAATGTCAAATCAAAAAGACTTGTTTTTACTACATGTCCTATAGAGGAAAAAAAAATACATTTCTGTTTCAGCCAAAATTTCTTTGTTTACATTGCTCCCATGCCCTCAGGTATCTGACCTATTGAGTCATGGACTCCACATGCCATGTCCACCTCTGAAGGTGCCCTGTGGTATCTGGCACCAAAATGTCAGGGTCAGCTCCTTCACGTTTGGTAAGCTGTGAAGTGAAATCTCCATGGATCTGACTTGTTGGTCCGGCACATCTCACAGATGCTCCATATCTGGGGAGTTAGGAGGCCAAGACAACATTTCTGAACCCTGTCACGTTCCTCAGACCATTCCTGGATAACTGTAAAACGTGGCAGGGCGTATTATCAGGCCGTACGAGGTCAGAGAAAGAGGCCAGAAGATGCTGTTAACATGAAGGGGTGTACTTGGTCTGGAACAATGTTGAAATGTGTCAAAGTAACATCCACACACAGTGTTATGCACTTCACCCGTCTGTGGTTGTAATGTTATAGGTGATCGGTGTATATTGGGTTCGAATTCAATGTAGGTAGCGCTACAACGGACCAAAAACAGTGCCAAGGATGAAATGAGGGCGAAATTTTAGATTACAAGGAAAAGCACAGGTCCGAGATGTACAAAAGCAGGAGAAAATCAAGAATTAAGAATGAGGAGAATGAGTATTTTCAGTACTCATTCATATCCTGAAGCAAATAAATTGTAAATAATAGTTTTTCAAATCGCCAAAGGGTGAAAAGCTGGAGGTATAAACAAAGTCAAGAAGCGACGTTACAGTAACGCACATCTCCATTGTTGTTTGCCCACACAAACGACATACTAGGAACCACCGGGAGACCTTCCTTATAACTAAACTGACCTAATAGCAACCTTCGTCTTCTTATCTGTGTCATGCACCATTGATGCTCAAACGAAACACTTCCTCTCAGCAATCTCCCATCCTCTTGGTAATGTAGGATGCTGACTCAGCATTATGACTGCTGCGTTAATGGGCTTTCATGTCTCAAAGAGCAGCCGCGTCGGAGAGAAAGGAGGCATTGTATGATAAACCTGAGCAAATATCATTTCTCACTCTGACATTAGCCAAGCGAAAGACGCTAAAGTGCAACCCTAAAATGAAATATCTCATTAATTTCGGTTTGAGGTCTGTCTGACTCGTGACACGTGGGCGACGAATTAGATCTGGTTGCTTTGAGTTATGGTTTCACACACTCGTGCCTGAGAACACGCTGCCGCCTGTTTACTTTCGCACAATATGAAACGTTCACATATTGGCTGACATCGCTGCGAATGAGGAGCCGCGACCAACATTTTATTTTTTTGCAGATTTGCATTATGACAAACAAAATTCAGTAGAGGTGAAGCCTTGAACTAGGCCTTGTGCTGTACTGTGTTTGGAGCTTTTTCAGCGTATGGATGACTCAACTCCTGTGCATAGCATGCAGCCAGTCAGCATGCACGAGACTAGACTGGATAAAGACACCCTCCCGCAGTACGTCCATGAATCAGGTTCAACTAATACATGTACAGCTAATATTAAAATAAAATTGTAATGAAATGCTGTCACCCAAGTGGATGCACTTAACAAGAAATCTGATGATCGGATTTCTGCAGTTATTTAATTTACATTTACAGCATTTAGCAGACGCCCTTATCCAGAGCGACTTACAATTGATACAGTCTTACAATCCAAGCAATTGTGGGTTAAGGGTCTTGCTCAAAGACCCAACAGTGGCAGCTTGGCAGAGGTGGGATTTGAACCCTGGACCTTTTGGTCCAGAGTCCAGTACCTTAACCGCTAGGCTACCACAGTCCCAATCTGATTATTCAAGTGGTCATGAATACAGCATACTTCAATTATAGAAATCAGATTAAGAAATCCTGGATTTATCCCAGTAATCGGATTTCCCATAGCATGTATAACAGTTTCAATCGGTTTTCTCAGTCTGCGCATGCTCGCAGCCAAACCGACACGGTTGCCAGGCCTTATTTGAACTCGTTTTCCATTGATTGCAGAGTTTTTTCCTCTGGGGATCTGGCAACCCCAGAACTTAAAGGCAGCGAACTTGCTACTGAACACTTTGTGGAGACTCGAACGTTGCATATACTCGAAAAAAATGCATAATTTGATGATTTATTATTAACGTCTGAAATTTACGCGACATTTATGCGGCTGGTTGCAAAGCAGGAATCTGAGACCTTCTGCTTTGTAGCAACAGCTGGAACGGTTTCAGCAAGACTACATCCACAAAACTTTAGCCGAGTTTAAAATGGGAAGACATCTTGCATCAAGCCTAGACCTCAATTCGGTTTTACACCTTTGGACTGAATTGAAATCATAAACGAAAACAGCACCCATCCTCAACGACACTCTTGTTGCTGAATGAACGTGAAGCTCGTGAACGTCCTTCCCCGAAGCAGAAGCTTCATACAACTTCATATAATATCTCAGTGCTTCAGGACACTACTTTTGGCCATGCGATGTAGCATCAGTTCCTAAAGCAATGTGTACACCACATAAGGACAGTTTGTTTTTCCATCTAGACTGTCCATGTGCATCCACAAAGGTTTCTGAAGCATCTGTGTTAGAGAACTGCTGGTGACCGTATGGAGGTTTGTCATTAAAACTACAACAGATATTTAATCCTGACAGCCACAGTTGGTGGGCCTATCACACCCCTGCTCGGTTTCCTTACGCTGAAATCATCGATCACTCAGATGTGAAAAGGCACACGGATCAACAAAACTTAAGCTTTCTGCAGATCACAGACGTGTGTAATAAACGGAAATCCGGTTTCGACGGATACAAACATTCAGCGTAATCATTTACTTATTTCTGACACCTCTTAAAATTTGTTGCGTCAACAATTCTTAGGAATCCGTCACGGCTCTGGGGCAGGAAATCGATGATTTCGGTGATTGAAAGGAACAGGGAAACAAGCTCCAGGAATCAAGGGCAAAGTTACTTTTTTTTGATGTACTGAGAATTATTCAAAGTCTTTCAATGTTGAAAATCACATCAGCAGATATCAGTTGGAGAAATTTATTAGAGATCATTTACATTTTCAGAGACAAGAGCATCCGGGCCTTGATAAGCCTTTCGATGAGAAGCATTGCCAGTTGAGGAGATGTGGAACATTAGCCTACTAGAATCTATTCAGCAGATTATCATCTTAATAACCATTATTTTAAAAGATGGTGGCATGAGAGTATAAAACTACAACAGGCATTTCCATGCAGACAATACATACTCATAAATTAACTTTTTTTTTTGTGTCCAGGTTTTTTCTCTCTCCATTTTCCAGCGACAAATGCATTTGCTTTAGAAAATGAATGCACTCGCACTTTAACCAAGATAAGGAGGAAAAGGCTGGTTTCACTTCTATTCAACATTTTACTCATTTATTTGTTCACCTTCACTTATTCTTCTCCATCCTGTCACGCCAAATAATGGAAGCTGTTTTCTTTTTATTAAACGCCACATTATTTACTGTTGAATGCTGATAATAGAGGGTCAGAACATTCATTTCTGGAAACAGCGCAGACATTTTAGTGTTAAATTTTCCTAGTCACAACTGACATTGTATCAGTGTGAGACTGCCACTCGGAACGTTCACAATTGGGAGGAGAGGCAGCAATTGTTACTGTATGTGGAAAAGAGAAAAGAATAATCATTGCAGACTAGTGGCCTGCTGGGTCACATATAGAAGCAGTAAGCCAGCAGCTGAACTCTGCAGAGATCAGTATTCATAACTGTACAACTCATAGCCATGTATGGTACACTGCCCCTGTGTACTGCAGTACAGTATGAACTACCACATGGCATAACGCAACAGTATAGTAGGGCTGTATGGCAATATTGAAAGACTTAATTATTCACCCATTCAATTAAGTAACTTTATGAAAGCACTGTTCTTCCTAGAATCATTTTTAACTCTTATTTGAACAAATTCACAAAGAGAAAGTACTTTTTCTACATTAGCTTCCATTTTGTCGGTCAAGTTACACATGGGTCTGTCATCTTGTGTGTATGTGTGTGTGAGAGAGAGACTTCCCCCTCCCTTCCCTATTGGTCTTGTCCATTCAGGTGTGTTTTTTCTACAGGGGGGTTGTCAGAGGGTTAGGTAGTAAAGTTATGGGTGACAGTGGGTGGGGCTGAGGAGGAACATGTCAAAAACAGGGCGAGCAGTAAACAGGTGTAGGGAAAATAGATAAAAATCCTGGCTCTTCCAAGCCATCCCTTGGACCCTTGAGGGAGATCTTTAACCTTAAATCTGCACAGTTCAATTCTAGGCTGCTCAGGATAAGGGTGCCTGCAAACTTCTGGCAATGTCAAATCAGCCCCCCTACCCAAGTGTATAATTTCCCAACAGTAAACCATATAGCTCAAAGCATGCATGAATAGGGAGCCTGTTATTGAATTCCAATGTCAATCCATGAGGTTAGGCAATTAGCTAATCTTAGGTAAGCTTGCCAAACACCGGAGTCGATCATTTTTAATTATTATTGAAATAAGGAAGCCATCTAAAGTTCAAATAACTGTCAACCCTGTCCAGGGTTAATTCAGGTCACCACAAATCCATGCTGAGGTTCATTCATGTTGTCCTGAAAACCCAATTTGGCTACTAAGTGTCTGTCCCTAATAAACTAGCAACTCAGAACAAGGCTACTGATAAAGAATAAAATGATTGAATCGTCCCCATGTGATGTTAAACTGCAACTTTTTCAGCTATGTTGACTATGATTAGGGCTGGGTACTGAAAATCAATAGTAGTACAGAGCACCAACAGGTCTTAAGAAAAAGGCTTTTCAATGGTGCAATTAAAAAAGGCTTTTCGAAAATCACAGAAAGAAAAAAGCTACAGCCTTATCTTAACACCTTGCGGCACAGAGAGCATAAACATGTCGCAGAGGACTAAAGTACGGCTTAACTTCACTAAAGAAGTTCCCGGGGCAGCAAATGCCCTAAGGTAGCAGCTGCGGAAACCGACAACATGGATCTCCTGAAACATCCGATGAAACAGGGAATTATTCCCAGTAATGGAAGCAGAAGAGCTAACTGTATGAACAGCTCTACTCTGTCAGCAAAAATAAAAACACCTCTAAACAGCTTAAACTCCATCGGTCCACAGACAGTGTACAAATGGAGAAAATATAAGGAAAAATCCATCGTTGCCCTACCCAGGAATGGCCAATCAACAAAGCTCACTCCAAGAGCAAGTAAAGAAATCGTCTTCCAGGTCAGAAATGAACCCAGGGTAACTTCTAAGCAACTAAAGGTCTCTCTCACATTGGCTAATGTTCATGAATCCACCATCAGGAGATCACTGAACAACAGCGCTGTGCATGGCAGGGTCACAGAGTAAGCCACTGCTGGCTGTGGGCAGTTTGCTAAAGATACAAGTGGTAGGGACTGTGGTAGCCTAGCGCTTAAGGTACTGGCCTACTAACCAGAAGGTCCAGGGTTCAAATCCCACCTCTGCCAAGCTACCACTGTTGGCTCCTTGAGCAAGACCCTTAACCCACAACTGCTCAGACTGTGAGTCGCTCTGGATAAGGGCGTCTGCTAAATGCCTAAATGTAGATAAAGCCAAAGTCCTGACCATAATCCAACAGAAATGTGGACGGACCCAATAACATCCCAGAATGGATGTTCTGTCCAGAGGAATGCGCTAAAATTATTCCCAGCTGATGTGCAAGACAGTCATACTAATTTAGCGAAATATTAAATATTTTAAAACTTTTCCCGTTATGCATTGTTTACTTTTATATTGTATCAAGAAAAAGCAGCGAATTCTTTATTCTTTTACGCTTAATTATCTCCTTAGACCTTGCTGACGACTGGGATTTTTGAAAGCACTGCCTCGTCTTTAGTTAATAAACAAAACATCCCGGTGGCTCACAAAATAATAATAATACGAGGAAGAAAAACAAATTATACATCATGCTTCCACACCTTCATCCCCTCCCCTGCAAGCCCTCTCCTCCCACAGGGCAATAAATGCTAAATCACAATTTTTCTAACAAAAAATCGAAATCAGAGCCAAAAAAAGACACCATTGCCCGGTGTAAAATTATTGTAGCGTACAGTGTGCCAGGACAGCGGTGGGCTCTGAGCTGGTGAGGCGCAGCGACGCAGCGTTTATGCAGATAGCGAGAGGGCAGTGGTTTCCAGTAGCAGTCGTGGAGGCTATAAGAATGATAGCAGGCGGCCCGCTGAGCTTGAGGGCTCGCCCAGTACGGACAGCACGTATGATCTACTGATGCTGCTGGTTGCCGGGTTGGTTGCCATGGAAACCGTCGCCGGATGATTGGTGGTGCTGTCCATGGTTTGATTCAGATGGCAACCCCTCCCTTTCACACTACCACACACAACAATACGCACGCACACACACACACACACCCACGCTGTAAAGAGGAGGACCATGATTTAATGGGGCTGGGGGATTGGTCTGGGTGTGTGTGTGTGGAGTAAAGCCATGCAGTGCGTCAAGTGTGTGTGTGTGTGTGTGGACACTGAGAGACTGTGTTCTTTTTGCCAGAAACGACACAGAGCGATTTCAAGCCAGTAGTACCGAGAATCAGAATCTCCTCAAACATTCACTAGGCCGCTCCTTTAAAGTTAGAACAGAGAAATATTCACAGCCCCCCGGGACAGCAGAAGGAAAAACAATGCCCTGCACAATCCTTCAAGGTTTAGAGATACCAAGTAATCTAGTCGCAGATTAAGACACTCTGCTAATTAGATATTTGCGTTAAGGGGCAGCTGAACAGGTGTACCTAATAAAGTGTAGAAGTCTTAGGCCACCATTAGATTAGATATACCATTGTTTAGTAACAGTATAATGACAATAGATAATTTTTTCTCTTTTTCAGAAGACAACCAGAAAATAAAAGGACATTTGTATGCAGTATTAAAAAGCTGGAAAAAAATATTACACACATTACATATGCAGTGTGGCTTAATCCCTAAGAAAAAAATCTTTGCAAATGTCTTATGCAGCGCTAATAAATAAATAAAATAATAATTCAGTACAAGTATACACACACATATACATATATACACACACCACATATATATATCCCCTATATATATATATATATATATATAATATAGATATATAATACTATATATATATATTATATATTATATATATATATAATAATATATATATATACACACACACACACACACACACACACAACACACACCACACACACACCACAACAAACACACACACACACCACACACAACAACACCCACCCACCCACCCACATACATACATAAAGTTTGGGCACCCTGTAATTTCATGATTTTTCTTATTAAATCATTGTGTCCAGCTCAGCCAATTTCAGTTAAAATATATCATATAGCAGATGAACACCGTGATATTTGAGAAGTGAAATTAAGTTTATAGGTTTTACAGAAAGTGTGCAGTAATTATTCAAACAAAATTAGGTAGGTGCATAAATTTGGGCACCTTTGTCATTTGAATACCTTTAGCACTAATTATTGGAACACAAAATTTGTTTTGTAAGCTCATTGACCCTTGATCTACATACACAAGTGAATCCAACTATGAGAAAGTGTTAAGGTGGCCAATTGGAAGTTTTTCTCCTCTTTGCATCTTCTCTGAAGAGTGGTAACATGGGAGCCTCAAAACAACTCTCAAATGGCCTGAAAACAAAGGTTGTTCAACATCATGGTTCAGGGAAAGGGAAAAGCTCTCTCAGAGATTTCAGCTGTCAGTTTCCACTGTGAGGAACATAGTGACGCAATGGAAGACCACAGACACAGTTCTAGTTAAGGAACTCCCGAAGTGGCAGACCAAGAAGAATCTCAGATAGGCAGAGGCGAAGGATGGTGAGAACAGTCATAGTCAAGCCACAGACCACCTTCAAAGACCTACAACCTCATCTTGCTGCAGATGGTGTCACTAATCATCGTTCAACTATACAGCACACTTTGCACAAGGAGAGGCTGTATGGGAGAGTAATGCAGAAGAAGCCTTTTCTGCAGACACGCCACAGTCACTTGAGGTGTGCTACAGCACATTTGGACAATCCAGCTTCATTTTGGAATAAAGTGCTGTGTACTGATGAAACTAAAATTGAGTTATTTGGACATAACAAGGAGCGGCACACATCCCAAGACAAACATTTGCTACCCACAGTAAAATTTGGTAGCGGTTCCATCAGGCTGCGGGACTGTGTGGCCAGTGCAGGTACTAGGAATCTTGTTAAAGTTGAGGATCGCATATTCCAGTTAATATCTCCAGATTCTTGAGAACAATGTTCAAGAATCAGTGACAAAGTTGCACCGAGGCCAACGACCCAAAACCCTGCTCAAAATCTACTAAGGCATTCATGCAGAGGAACCAGTACAACATTCTGGAATGGCCATCTCAGTCCCTAGACAAATGTGAGCTGTCCATGCTCGGAAACCATCAAACCTGACTGAACTGGAGATGTTTCTAAAGAAGAATGGTCCAAAGCACCCTTACAACCAGAAAATAATCCGACGGAAGCTGGTAGGAAGCGTTGAGGCGATGATATATTTCCTACAAAAGGAGGAATCTATAAAATATTGGATTTGTCTTTTTTCTGGATGGGGTGCCCAAATTTCTTGCACCTGCCTAATTTGTTGAATAATACTGCACACTTTCTGTAAAAACATATTAAACTTAATTTCACTTCTCAAATATCACTGTGTTCATCTGCTATATGATATATTTAACTCAAGTTGCTGATCTGAACAACCAATGATTTATAAACTAAAATCATGAAACTTATCAGGGGTGCCCAAACTTTTTCATACGACTGTGTGTATGTGTGTGTGTGTGTTTATTTATATATATATAAATAAATTTTTAAATTAAACTATATTTCTTACAAAATACATGTTACTTTAAAAAAAACGTAATATTTATACAGAACTTGAAGTGTTTCTGAGGGTTGCCAAATGAAAATTACTGATTTACTGAAATTTACTGATTCATTCTATTCTCTGTTTCTCATTATTTCTTCATTTTGATCTTTTTTTTTTTTTATTGTAGTTGAGAGCAAAAGTAAAAATACCAGGCAGCTGCCAGCAAGAGAGAAGTAAATGCAGTTGTTCTTACCCGTGTCGGCCATTGCTTGCGCACAGTTAGCGTCACTGCTGTTGGGAACCATACAGGACAAATTCGGCCGGATGTGCCCATGAGGAATGCCTTGTTGTTGCTGTACATGAGAGAGTTGCTGTGGGTGCGTGCTCGGGTGTCCCATAGCTGGGTGGCCAAGGGGAACCTGTCCGCTCTGGCTCAAAGGCCCACAGTTTCCCATGGCGGCGGCCTGCATCTGGCTCATCATCCCTGGGTACTGTGTAGGAGGGCCCTGTGCACCTGGCTCTATGCTGGAGCAATGCATCGGGTCAGCTTGGGCGTGAAGTCGCTGTTGTAACTGCATGCTCTGCTGGGCAATGCCAGGCGGTATAGCACCATCGCCAAAGTGTATCTGACCGGGGCCTACGGGTAATGTCCGACTGCCCCTGACCACATGAGAGCTTTGGTTGCTCATGGACTGAAGCAGTTGGGCCATAGAGGTGTTAGGAGGTAAGCCTCCAAGCCTGGGTACTGTCCTCATTTGGTCCGGAGGAGGGCAAGGGGGCCGGGGGCTACCCATTTCAGGTTTGATCATGCTGAAGATCACGTCATGGTTGCCAGCGTTAGGAGGCTGCTTGCGTTTGCGCAGAGGGTCGCGCTGCTGCGCCATGAGCTTGTCCCGCAGAGCTGCGCGTCCGCTCTGGCCCTCGGGCATGGGCATGAGCATGGTAGAACTGGGGGGCAGCATGGAATTTAAAGCGCTGGCTCCGTCAACACCCCTGCCACTAGCATTTCCACCACTCAGAGAGCAAGGTATGCCACTGCCCCCAATGCCGTTATTACCGCCGCTGGCAACAGGGGCACTTCCACTCCCCATGCCACCAGCACCGCTCCCGCCCATTCCACTGCTGCTACCACCCACTTTGTTTTGATTTGCTAGCTGTGCTTTGGCTGCTGCTGAGAGTAGACTGCTGGCAGGGAAAGATGCAGCATTGTGTTGGTTGAGGATCTGGGTAAGGGGCATGCCCAGGAGTCCGGGGTGATTTTTCTGGGTGACATTGCTGACCGAGGCCGGGGGCAACATGGGGTTGTGCTGACTGCCGATCGCATTACTCATGGCAGACAGGACGTGGTTGGGGTCTTTGTACTGGTGGAGTGCGTCAGGCTTGGCAGAGGGGCTGGAAGGCATGCTGGGTCTAGGCGAACCCATGGAGGATCTGGGTGACCGTGGTGGAACTTTCATGTTGCCACAGTTTGCCTGAGGCCCCGATGGCATGGCAAAGCTCCCGTGCTCCGAGGAGGTGGAGGACGATCGGGATCTCTGCGGAGAAGCCTCGATACGACTCAGCGCAGGCCCGGACATGTGCACGGGCGACGTGACCGGCGAGGGCGAGATGGAGGTGGCAGTTCCATGCTGAGTCCTCTGCACGTGTCCACTGTGGCCAATGGGCCCAGGTTTAACTGTTGGTAAGGGAAGGTTGCTTGGCAATGGGACAATGGCGGGTGGGATGTTTACATTCATCATTGGTACCTGAGAATGGGCATTGGGCTGAAAGTTGGATGGGTTTGGGTTCGTAATGGGACTCTGTATGACAGGCTTGCTCGGAATCGGATCCAAAATCCCCAGCGGGTCCTTCTCGGAGGTCATCGGGTTTTTCGGAAGGGCGCACGCTTGGGGAATCGCCGATGGAGGGACAGGGTGCGGTGCAGACTGGGTCTTATGGTGAAATACTGCTCTGGTCACGTCCATATTAGGTTGATAGACATTACAGTGTGCCTTTTTCATGATGGGGCTTTTGTTGGGGACCGGAGGGGAGAGGGGCGTGTTAGTCCTTGCGGCCATGGCACAAGATAACTGGGCAGCAGGAGAACCGTGGATCATGACAGCGGGAGGAGACAGAGGCGTCCTGCTGTTGCCATGGATTGGGCTGGGACTACCAGCGCCCTGGAAGCCACAGGAATTGCTTCTTGCAAATCCATCTGGACTTCCCAAAGAGTCTGTTCTTGGGGACAGAGAGCCATCTCCATAGGTCTGCAAGCCAGAAGAAGGGCTAAGTAGGCCTCCAGGCCCGCTACGGTAAGGGGACTTCGGCCCTGGCTCGTTACTGCCCAATCTTTGCCGAGAATATCCGGAAAAATGCTCTGGCTGTTGAGCACTGCCCATGTCCACAGAGTAGTGTCGTTGACCTGCTGCCATCATCATCTTAAAGGGGTTCTTACAGTCAGGTAGTGTTGAGTTGGGCAGCCCATCATGGGACTTATTCCTTATTGCTCGAGGTGTTGCAGACCTCTGGATGGTAGAAGTCATTAAGGTCACACCTACTTGCACAAAAAGAAGGGAAAAAAATGATCAAGTAGCTAAATAATTGTGTTGAAGCAATATAATTTGAAAGCAAACTGTCGGGAAAAGCAGCAGGCTGTCGTACTTGTGCCTCCACTGGGACTGGTCAGCGTTAGGGAAGTGTGTGGCAGCTCCATTTTGTGCAGAGTGGCAACAGCAATGAGCTTTCTCTTGTGGATGCAAAGCTTTGTAACGTCCTCATCTGCTTTCACATCTTCCGCAGTTCTCTGCTTGACGGCAGCCCCAGGATCGAAATTAAACACCTGGGGAAAAAAGTATTTAGCAGAGGTTCAACCCCGGTTCACGTCGGTCCAGAATGGTCATACATTAGCATCTGAATGTACATTTGGAAAGACCTTGCATGAGAATATCCTGACCTACTTCCTTCCACAGATTTAATGAAATAAGGGAATGTAACTCCATTTGTAAAATTTGACCTGGCTACTTAAGAGGGTAAGTCATAGTTTGTAAGAAATTGCCCCTATTGCACTCAAGACCTCGGTATTGCCTTAAGAAAGATGCAGGTGACGTGTTATGGATTTGCAGCCTGCTAATTATCGTCAAGTCCAACGTTCTGCGATTATCATGACACATGTAACATATCTGCATTTTGCTAAAGATCAGGCTACAGGAAAAAAGGTTTTGTGGACGGACGGGAGCAAAACAGGAGTACTTGGTTTAATGAGAGGAAATTATCTTTATTTATCATGACAAGCACAAGGTTACGTCAACACCAGCCATACACAGTCACACCAGGCCAATCTAGGGTAATCAATCAACCTAACGCAAGTCTTTGGATTGTGGGAGAACACCGGAGCACCCGGAGTAAACCCATGCAGACATGGAAGATATGCAAGGTCCAATCGAGTCCATTTTATTAACAGGTCTCTGGTCCTGGTTATTTTGGAACCGCTTCCCGATCGGACCCGGGATTCGATAACCAACCCTGCTTGGGACAAAATCTGTTTAAAATCATATTCACGCAAAAAATATGAAAGTTTAAAAGGGTTCACAAACTTTTAAGTGACCAAAAAAAAGTCAAAATCCAAATCAAGAATCTGCTTGAATTTACGCAAAGCTGTGCACCTGCTAGATATCTACAACTTCCATGGAACAGAGATGGAAACACGGGTGTGAAATGGTGCCTGACCTTGGGGAGGATGAGTGGA
This sequence comes from Ancistrus triradiatus, assembly GCA_025084515.1. NCBI lineage: Eukaryota > Metazoa > Chordata > Actinopteri > Siluriformes > Loricariidae > Ancistrus > Ancistrus triradiatus. Next base: position 37,168 of record JAJAGP010000615.1, read on the forward strand.
CACTCCAGGCCACACTTACAGGTACCATCTGTGAGTAGGTAGGTCTTCACCTGTTCCAAGCTGGACAGCACTGAACCACTGGGACTGTCGGGACACAAGGTGGCGACCAATTAATACAGTATCGGTGCTGTGTAAAGAACCTCCAAAGTACAGTTTACAGCCTCGTACCTGATGTAGACCACCCCAGTGGGCTCCACCTTGCGCTGCCAGCCTATTGGCACCTGGAAAGGTGCAGGCTGCCCCTCTCCCTCCCCTCTTTCACTCTCCCTTCCTCCATTCATTTTTCTGTGTTAGCGCTTAACTCCGCTGGAGAGATCACACGTTCTTTAAAGTCCCAACACAACGTGTCATTGTGTCTTTCGGAAACGGGAGGGCGGAGCGCTACAACTTCCCTCCAAAGAAGTCCGCTGCGGCGAAGTGTTTCCGGGGCGCTGTGCAGGCGGGACGGGCTCACAGTGAGGCCAAGTCTCTGACGAGCCTCATCACGCTGCTACTGAATGCAGATGGGAATTCCCATATCGGTCTCTGACCAACCAGAGCCATGAGAGTCTGAAAGTTCCAGGGCTACATATGCGGAATAAAAAGCAGCTTAGAGTAGAAAATGCATGATTACAGCATGAGCGTACGGCAGGCCACCATGCAGCCCACACACTCAGCACAAGAAAGGGCTCTCCAGGTCACAATACTGCTTCGTCCAGAGGTGGATGCTTTTCATTTTCTCTCAGGCGGATCGCTTCACGCTGAAAATTCCCATCACATGCATGGCGGATACATCAGAGCGGGCATCATCTGCATTACTGCGATAGGGGAGAAGAAAAACAGGTTCAGGTACATTATTTTTTACATTTTTCAATTAATGTAAAGACGATTGCCAGGAACGGACTTAATTATTAAAGGCATTTAGAGTCTGAAACAGAATATGTGGTGGTATCTTATCACTCTGAATCCCTCACTTATGACAGAGCCTTGGAGAGGGGAGGACAGTCCACACTGCATATATTTCTGCACTGGGTGAATCATCCTCTCTCTGTATTTCCTTTCGCAGATGACTAATACTGTACAGTGGAACCGAATACAGTGAGAATGCATCTTTGTACACAGCACAGCACAGGAAAATGAGCCGATCCGAGCAAAATTAACTAAATGTGTCTTTCTGGAAACATCCAAAAGCCTACTACTCTGAATTGGTTGAATTTATTAAAAACGCACACGAGCAACAGTGGTGGCAAACAGAAATCAAAAGCAAAAAGCTAGTGTTGAAGAATAGTACTGTCCCCTTGAGAAGACTATAGTGAGTGATTCAGCTTCTACCGTTAAACCCGCAGCTTAGATAGCGTTTACAAAAACAATAGCATTCTCCAAGATGCACTTGCACCGACGCCAAAATTTAGGTGTGCTACATCACAGTTTGTACCGAGAACAGTGGCACCCCTCCTTACCAACAGAGCGTCCAAAATCCAGAGCAGTGACGGACATGGCCACGGACACTGGACAGAACTGAGTCTGAAGCGCAAAGAAAAAAAAAAACACACATGCAAAACCAGCGAGGGACTTCTCTTGTCTTACGCCCGACGAGCACAGATCAAATCCAGAACGAAGATCCTGAGGCTGGCGTTGTCAGAACCCATGTGAATTCCGCCATAGAAAAACAGCCTCAACTATCAAGCAATCCTGCTGCATGGTACATTCATGTTCCCTGTACAATTCCAAACAGCAAATGAATCGACACAATAAAAGCAAGATGACATGAACCTGAAACGGCAGCAGTGCCGCTGATTTAGATGTTACAGGCCAGAAATTCAGAGGTACGCAAAAGAACGTCTTTGGAATCTGAGAGGAAGAGAACGCATGCAGACACGGTGAGGACATGCAAACTCCACACAGGCGGAGTGCGAGGTTGGGATTGACCTGTTCACGCAACCATGCTGCCCCTCTAAATTTTGAGTTGGGCTAAAACAAGCTGAACATGGTTGGTCTTCAGTTATCCAGCTGTATAGCTTGGCGGAGATCCACAAATGGGTGGGTGACATGGTGAAAATATTATATCGCCATATTCCCGATACACGATATTTATCACGATACTTATGCGACGATATGCATCAGTAGCAACAGATTCTTAAACTACTATTCAAACATCTTATTTCCAAATGCTGCATTTCATGTTCTTCTGATGATGTCCATCACAATAACAAAATGAATCACGATACAATAAAATAGTCATATTGCCCAACCCTAGCTCTTGACAGAGTCAAGATGTTATTGGAGAACATCTAGAAATCAATCAACCATTTGAGTATTATACTCGCATACTAACATGAATTCTCACACGGTAGCTAACTGAGCACTCTGGTCTTCCAATCCGCCACACACTGATACTGAATAATGTGTAGCTGTAGACATGGAAAATGGCCTAACCTTTCAGGTCCCTATGACACTGGACTGAAGAGGAGCAAATGTGTTTTCAAAAACATTAGCCTAAGTACAGCTGTTAAAGGGAAATGGATGCAAAAACGGACCCAAAAAAACAAAAACATTCTCACATTTTTAGAAGCCTCTGCATCTTCTGAGCTCGATTTAAGTCTGGTTTTTCTACTTTAAATCCATAACACAACTTAAAACTCGCTGATACAAAAGAGTAGGAGATTAAATTGGGTGTTTCCTTCCCATATTGGAAAAATAATATAGATGAAAAAATCTAAAGATTAAAGTTTTTTATTGGTGGTATGGGATATGCTGTGGAAAACAGCACAAGCATAACTAACAGAACAGACTAGAGATCAACATTTACATCTACACTTAGTCATTGGGTTGTCAGTTTTAACCAAAACAACTTAAATCTTACAAGGCACAATCCACAGTGGGAGCTCAACTGTACTCAGACTAGAACCGTGGACCTTTCGGTGAGTACTTCTGTACCTCCATTGCAACTCCAAGGCAGTCCAACATTCATTCTGGATTGGGATTGTAATTTTTAGCCTGTTACTACTATTTCCTGACCATTCACGGACAAATTCCTTTCCTCTTTTTCCCAGCTATTACCTCCTTTTCTCCACCACCAATCTGGTCAGCAGGCTTCTCCTCCATTGGCCCGCTTTCTATGACGTCCTGACTGGATTCCATACTGCTGGGGTTACACTACGGTCATCAGCTCATTTTTCCATGCAGGTGACGTTCGTGCGTTTACAATAATACAACCTTAGACTGCCTTTTTCAAGTCAAAGTCACTGCAGGTTTTTTCCTCCATTCGCCGTGGCTGTATTCTGTTAACTGTTTCTGTAACCCAATTTGCTCTGACCACTAAAAACCTAATCAAATTAAACTGACTAAAGCATACCTCACATATCGTGTCCTATCCTTGTATAATTCTTGGAGTGGTGTCTAAAAGAACTGTGCCAACATGACCCTAAAGTGAATCTGTCAAACGCTCGAACAGTGGACTCCGTTTTACCAGACTTTACACCAATGTATAGCTTTACATAATCCTGACCAATTTCTGACACCAATATAAGAATGTGTTCCATGAGGACGTACAACGTACATGCCGGACCAGGCCAAGTGAATTCACTCCATGACAATGCTCAGCCCATTAGTAGTCTGCAAAGGTAGACATGAGAGCCAGAGAAAGATGGCTGAATATTTTACTCTAGTTTTACTACTGTCTGTATCTGGATATCCAAATGAAATGAAATCTAACCTTTTCACAGCAGTATTTATACATTACAGCATACAACATCAAAGGTAAAAATCTGACAAATTAACGGATAAGCGATTCCTTTATAAACAATTATAAACTGGCAGACACCAGCCCCTACGTGGCATCAATCATGGTGGTTTTGATCACTTCAGAATAAAATCGCCTCTTCTTTGGAGGATTCCACTTCTACTGGTGCATGGTAACAAGAATTGACCATGGCGCTTTCAAAAAGGGCTCTGGGACAAAGTTGTGCAAAAGCACAAGGTAGGAAAAACTTTTTGGACTGAAATCCAAGCAATGTTTGATGGAGACCAAACACAGCACACCAAGCAAAATACACCATAACTATCATAAAGTATGGTTATGTCAACATTGTTATTAAGGTGTTTTTATTCAGAGGAGACTGAGCAATTAGTCCTGGTTGAAGGGAAAATAGATCCTGCCAAGCACATCCAAATTACTGAGTAAAACACCAGCTAGACAGCCGAAGACGGACAGGTGGCTCACCTTCTAGCTCAACAATGTCTGTAAACACGAGGGCAAATAAGGACGGCTGACCGTCTTTACGTTTCCAAGTTGAAACCCTGACCTAAATCGACTCGCCACCAAACAATTCTGCAAGGAAGTAAGAAGCAATTATTGCTATGCTATGAGAACAAAAAGCTGGTAGAGACGTTTCCAAACAGACTGATGGATGTAATTAAAGCAAGAGGTGGCTCTATGAACTATTAAATCAGAGAGCTGATCATTTTCGTGCCCCAATTGTTTTCCTCATTACCTGAACATCTTTATTAATGTTCTTTGCAAATATAAAAGTGACCATTTCAAAGGGGTGAGACTTTTTACAGACACTGTACAGTCAGTTACTGAGTTATTCCATAAATTATTCAATAAAGCTAATCTTTAAATAAAGTAACAATACAAAAAAAGTCTGGAAGTAGGCTTTGGACCCTCCCATGATCCTGAGCAGTAAAAAAAAACCAAACCGAAAAAAAAACTGTTGGCCTTCATTAAGGTAATAGCTTATTAAATACATAGCTTCAAAAATACACAAGTGTTAAGGCAATAATTAGGAACCAGCGCTACAATGAACCGGTCTAGAAGAGGACGTAGGTGTATGCTGCTCCCACGCCCAGTAAGGAGGATGGATAGAGGCGAACATTTTCCTATGGATCAAAGTCAGGGATTTGCAGGAGACGGAAGCAATTGGGTGTCACAACGTCTCAAAGTACTGGCAACAAGATGCTAGCTCCAGGCCAACAACTATTTGAAAGGTGTGCTGGAACAAAACCATTTCTTTCATCTAATCTCAAATGCAACACTTTTATTTGCTAAACAAAACTGGAACCAGGGTCTATGGTCAGACAAGACCATATATCAAACTAGAGCTTACTGGCAACAGAAGGTTTGGTATAAACAAGGTGGTTCTATAGAATACAACAGAACCTCATCTCCACTAAGTATGCTAGAGAGTCTGAGATAAAAAAGGCTGCTTCATTCCAAAGGCTCTTGGAACCTTGTCTGGATACACGCCATCATGGCCTTCATAAAGTACCAGGAGAAGCTGAATGAAAATCTGGCTGCCTCGGCCAAGAAGCTACAACTGGACCATGGGAGGATTTTCCAGCAGGACAATCATTTAAAACATATTTCCATATCCACACACTCAGAAACAATGGTTCAATGAGGTCAGAATCAAGCTTTTGTCATGGCCAACCCAGTCCCTTGGCCTACAAGTGAGTGAAAAGTTGTGGTTTGAGCTGAAGCTGAAGAGAATTCTGTACCGAGGAGTGTCTCAGATTCCTTGCTATGTATTCTAGCAATATCAACCAGCATAAAAAAGTAGTCTTAGTGCCGCTTGCCTGGCAAAGGGAGGCTTGACAAAACATGAAAGAAATGCACTGAAATTTCAGCCACCAAAAGTTTGCGGACAAAAACCGCACATTCAGTGTTCTGCAAAAAGACTGCTTCTTTAAACAAAGGGGTTTAAATGTCATTAAGGAAATGCAGGACAGGTTAGAGGAATCAATACACCGCCGATTGAGCTCACTGGGTACACTGGGCTAGGTTGGAGGGAATGAGAAATTCTGAATCTTAATAGGAATAAAATGAGAGTGTATTTAAAAACAGTTTGTTTCCTTCATCATCTTGAACCAGTCTGTACAGATGTGTTCATTTTGAGCAAAGATTAAAAGCGATCAGCATTTCATGGACTCCAGTGATATTAACATTGTTTACGTGAAATGTTTTTTTTGTTTTTTTATAGCATGTCGTTCAATAACGCGAACAAAAACGCAAAAATTTCAAAGCAAAACAAACAAGAAACAAAACCACAACACATAAAATATATTCCCCGAACAAAAACTTAGTCATCTTGCGTGTTTAAGTGGTAGCAACTTCAGGCTCCTGCAGATGGCGTTGCACGATGGACTGTGGTAGCCTAGTAGTTAAGGTACTGGACTCTGGACCAGAAGGTCCAGGGTTCAAATCCCACCTCTGCCAAGCTGCCACTGTTGGGTCCTTGAGCAAGACCCTTAACCCACAACTGCTTGGATTGTAACACTGTACCAATTGTAAGTCACTCTGGATAAGGGCGTCTGCTAAATGCTGTAAATGTAAATGTAAATGATGATCAGGCTATAAATACCTGTGGGGTGTGCAACAGATTTTCATACACTGAGAAGAGGTGGTACAGTGCAGTCAATGTCGCAAAGCAGATGTTAATGAATGGCAAAAAAGGAGTGATTGCATTTGGGCGTCCCAAAGGCCATAGCAATAAAGTAGTAGCTGAATTTGCAGATGTATCGAAGCTTAGGGACATACAGGTCTACAGGACACTGTGGGCGAAAGACGAACCTTCTAGGAAGATTTCAGTCACAGGTGACTCTTTTTGCAATCCGGTGAGTAGATCTGGCTCAGCATTTCCAAAACTTCGGTATCCATTTCAGCCAAGACTTTACACGTAGCTGCTTCACTAATGCTAAACGCAGCGGTGGCAAAAAAAGGTGGCTTGTACTACAACTATTTTTTTCCAATCCACTAAATGAAATTTGCTTTGATTAAAGGTTAGACTTGTCAGATTTTCAGATTAGATTAATCTAATTAACTACATCATTTACCCATCATTACCACGGGTGACAATAATTCCGGTGCTAATAATATATGACAAATCTGGACAGTGAATTCTGGTATGACCGCATCTCGGCCTTGAGTATAAAAGTCATTCTGGGTCACTTTAATCCAAAGCGCTGCTGCTGACTCACAGGTGGCCTGTTTGAGCTACTGAGCAAGAACAGAAGAAGGTTAAGGACAGAGTCGCCTCGCTATCACGATTTTCATTAACCGGCTACAGCACAAACGTTTTGAGAGCCCAAAATTTCAAGTTAGGACCGTGACAAGATAGTACTGGAGATCAGGTGCCTGATTTTTATCCCGGACGCCACAAAAACACAAAGTAAATACACATCCCGATGTCAAAACTCACTAGGTAGCTAGAGGTGTACAACAAGTAGGGACCCAACAATTGGTATGAGGGCAGATAATGACCTAAAAAACCTACATGGGACCAGATTGGACATCAATGCTCAGCCATACTGTACCACTTATTAGAAACAAGAAGTCGGACAATATCACAGTCAAAAATCCACACCTGCAGAAAGTCCACTCATTTCCTGTGAGAATGTCGATGCTGTACCTTCCTCTACACCTTTACCTCACTGCTATAACCTCAAATCTCTCAGACTCTCAACTGATACCCCATTACAACCCATTCATTCATACCTGTTAAGTACCTCCGAGCCATACGCTCTACACCGCCACAGTGTAGTGTATCAGCGTTAAGAGTCGCCCTAAGTACTAATTGACAAATTAACAAATTTGAGGGTTATTCGCTGCTAAAACTCGAAGGGCTGTTCTAAATGAAAGAGCTACAGCTGCGCCTGATAGAAGGGCTGAGTCAGGCCTGCAAATCAGCCTGTGCGTCATGATCTCAGTGACAGCTAGGAACGCAAGCAATTACAGAAACACTGTGTTCCGAAAGTCAGATTCTAGTGTAGGCATATTTAGCATCATCTATAGATGAAATAGGTTATGGCTCTTATTAAAGCTCATTCTTCTAACCGCCAAGAGCAATTTCAATACTCTGTAGGCAAACCCTAACGACCAGATATCAAGAACAGACAATTCTGCTTAAAGGTAATTAAAAAACAACAACAAATGGCCAACAAATCACCCACAACAACAAATAAGTCATTAAGGTCATTTTATTATGAACTATAATTATACTAAGGTGGCATAGATGCAGTTCGTTAGCCCACTACCCACAGTGACCCAAGTTTGAGACCTGGCAGTGCCCTTAAACAGGCATGATTAAGAGGGGAGGATCACCAAGAGCCTGACAAAGGACTGGCCGACCCAGACAACACAAAAACGTGATTAAAACACACAAAAATAGTATCACAATTCAAGTCAAAGCATAATAATCCAATCATAATCAGGTCACTCAAGTGGTCAAGTCTACAGACCCGGTGCTTGTTTCTCACAGGATCTGGCAACCCTGAAATTAAACACAGCATCTGCAAAACAGCCACCAAACCCATTTGCGTAGTACGCAGTATATGCTCAGGGAAAATCATTATTTAATTATGAAAGTTTGAAGTTTACATCACAAGATTAATGGGTGGTTGCAACGTAGAAATCAGATTATCACCCATATCGGAGTCTTGATTATTCAAGTGCACACAAACTCGATCTGATTCAAGTCTGATTTGCTGTAGTAACTGGATTATTGGGTATGCAAACTGTCAGCTTCCACGCTCGTACCTACACTGACCAAGAGCAAAGCCCTCACATGCTAACTAACGTTGTGTTTGAGAATAACTAAAATGAACCCCGTTTAAAGACGTATGTCGGTGTTAGACACTGACAGGAGGCTCGAGTTGGAATTCGTTTCACAAACTGAATCTGAAAATGCGTGAAAAGTGCACAGTCAGGCATAAGAGCTGAACTGTACTCTAATCTCAGTGGTGACTGCCTACAAGCAGTCAGTGAAATATCTAATTACAAAATCAGGCACCCACTGGTATTCCCAGACTTATCTTTAGAACAGATAGCTAGAATAAATGACAGAGAAACTGAACAATTGGCTCATTTTAAGATTAACATGCACATTCAGGATATTTAATACTTAAGTTCTAGCACTTTCCGGTGTGTTTGGCTGGTCGGCGGGAGGTATATTAAAGAGAAAATTTACTATGGAGTATTTTGGAAACTAGGGTACAAGCCAGTGTGATTTGACAGTGGCGATTGAGTTCTCTCTGAAACACCAACTGACCAGAGTGGCAAGCAGCCTTACAAACAAAATGTACGCAACGCTGATCTGGCATGTTATCTTAGCCGAAACTGGGCACTAACAATGTCAAGTGGACGTAAAGTTCATCAACATCAACCATATTACCCTGAAAATGCTGCCAGTCGAGAGCGAGAGTCTGTGAGCTTACTAGAAAATAACTATTCTGATGTTTTCTGCCTCCATCCTCCATGCTATTGTAAAGTTCAAAGCATTTTTTTTAAGTTTCATCCAGAGACCAATTATTGCCACCCGGCACACTGAATTTAGCTAAGCGTGCATGGTGATGCAATTGCACAGACGCTGAATGTGCTCAGAGTCTGGCTGGGAATGCAATCAGAATATAGAAGTTTACATGGCTAATACTCTTCCATCTGACAGATTTTTTTAAAGTATTAACCCTCTCACTAAATAAATCCATTTATTAGCCAACTAGCAAGCTGCATTTAATTGGGACTGTGGTAGCTCAGTGGATAAGGTACTGGACTCTGGACCAGAAAATCCAGGGTTCAAATCCCACCTCTGCCAAGCTGCCACTTTTGGGTCCTTGAGCAAGACCCTTAACCCACAATTGCTTGGATTGTAAGACTGTACCAACTGTAAGTCGCTCTGGATGCTCAACTGTCGCGAACTGACACAAAAGGTATATGTTTAGACAAGTGACAGCTGGACGCTGCGGCTTGTTGGCTGTGTAAATTAAGAAAGAATCGTCTGACTGATTGCGGATGATTGATTCCTCTTTGGAACGCTAACACTGAGAAGTGCGCTGAACGTATAGAAGATCAATCTGCCAAAATTAGACTGACAACCGGGCATGAACATAGCAATTTTACGTCGACACCAGAAATGTCACAGCGGAAGAAATGTAGACCAAATCTAATCATTGCACCTGTCAGTCTCAGGTTCAGGTGGGGGAAGCGTTTCTCGGGCACTTGGCTAGCCATTGGAGAGCCAGAATTGTGCATGCGGGGAGTTTTATGGACTTTACGGTGAATTCGGAGACGATCTGACTTCTGACGGTCATGACTGATTTGTGTATTAAGTAGAGACCCGCAGGGATCGACACTAAATGCGCACGGTGTGAATCAACCATGATTAAACACGCCGTGAATAACATTACAGTACCAAAATGAATCAGGAGTAACTGGAACACACCGGGGAGTGTTTCCTGTGTAGCTGAACTGTCCTTGGGAGGCATAACAAGCTGAGTTTTGCATACAGGGTGCTTTACATATCTAACTGTTAGTTTGAAGGCGGTGTGATTTGAAAGCGCCTCAGACGTGGTTGGTGGGGACTGGTTACTGTTTGAAATCCTATTAAAAATCAAAACAGCACAAGGTTGAGTCATCAGGTGCAGACGGAGTTTTAATAACCTACTGGTAGTTTGCAGGTTGACCCAGCTGGTCGGTTGGTGATTGATTTGTGGACTGTGAGGAGTACATAAACCATATGGACTGCCACCAAACGTATACGACGTTCTCTGCCCTGATTAGACAGCCTCTAAAATTGTTGTAGCATTTTGCAAAAATCGAACCAGGGTAACTGACAGGTTGAGTGATACGAGTGATCAGTCAGCTGCTGGCAACTAGACTGGTCGAGAAGATAAAGCTTTCAAGCTAGCCAGTCATCCCAGCCCCAGCTAACATGATAAGCAGGAATGATCAAAATAAAGCTCTTTTAAATAAGCACATCACACTAAAGAAACACGGACAGGTTACGACAGGATTCGGGCCACGTAACGTTCGCACAGGCTACGGTTACAGGAGGATCGGACAAGACGATCAGCTTTGGTAGGGCTAGAAAATGAAGTCGACACCGACAGTAGCTACAACAAATAAGGAAAAAAAACTGCTGCTTAGCGCCGCTGGCTAACATTCATTATGCTAACAGCTAGCTCTGGGTGGCCTGACCTGTAAGAGAGAAAAAACACGAATATTAAACACAACAAAAACAAGTCCGATTCGATCCCAATCATACCTCCTCATGATCCGCTCCATCATTCCCAGTACGTCCCGCCGAAATCGCCAAGTTTATCCAGTCGGCGCGGCTTGATTTGAAACTAGGAACCACAGAAATGTCTCAAACCAGGGGAGAAGAGGGCTCAGCGCTAATGCTAACGCTAGCAGGCTGCGCTAATGCTAGTGCAGCTGAGAGGGAGAAACAGGCTTGAGGAGAGGACAGGCTTTCAGATTCCTCTCCCTCAAATCTCTTTTTATCTCCTAACAGCCGTGCCACGCATAGTTCCGACTCCGATTTAAGTCCTGGGCAGGTTCGCTGGGAAGGAAAAGTCCGCCTCTGGCTCGCCGCAAATCGACCCGGTCCCTTTAAAATTAAAAATAAAAAGCTTTCCCATCAACTGGATTTTTGCTAAGCTGCTATCTTGTAGGGGTGTGAGTCGATTCCGCAAAGAGCCGATTCTCCGATTCCAGGCTTTAAGCAATGCAGAGTCGACTCCAAAGCGTTGCAGAAAACGATTCAAACGATTTCTCTGCGTTTGTGTTGCCTTAAGAAACATTGAACAGTATTCAAATATAAACGTAACACTCAGCACTACTATTAACGTCCGAAAAGTACTATTTCAAGTAGCAGACAGCACTGTTTAGGTTTGATTTGGTTAGGACATGGCTTAAATCGCATCAGTTTCACAAATGGTCCAATTAGAGGTGGGAGTAAGTCATATATGTGCAACTCAAGTCCCTGGCGTAAGGCAAGCAAAGCTCAGGTCAAGTCACATACAATTAGGATGCTCTAACTCCAGTTTCCAGATCTAAATCCGTCAAAAGACAGTTGTCATAAGGAGCTGAATATATTCAACGTAATATTATCTTTCTGGCTAATGATATTTTTTAAAGCTTAAAAGATAGCCACATATATTTCTTTGTAGGTTTTGTCGCGGATGAAGTGAGATGTTGCGCTGGTCCTTCTGCTGATTTTGGTCCACAGACCTTGCAAATCACAATTCTCTTTTTACTAATGTTATTGACATAATCCATGAAGCCAAACTTCACTATTTTTTGATGTTACGAATTTCTTTGTATGTTTGTCTCTGCTGGTTTCTTCCATAAAGATACCTAACTTATAAATACCTAAAAGTGCAAATATTTAACAAAAAGTCGTTGAGTGAAATCTGCCTCGATTCTAAGTCAAGTCTCAAGTCATGAATACCGAGTCAAAGTCAAATCGAATTGCAAGTCCTAAAATTTGCTACTCGAGTCTAACTCAAGTCAAGTCATGTGACTTTAGTCCCCCAATGCTAGGTGTAATCACATGAGTTAGGTTAATGGAAGGGATTTGATTTTCCCTGAATTAACAAATGCCTAACTTCACACAACAAATCACTAATGTTACAGTTTTGTACTTTGGGATGAAAATAACGGACAAAGTAAAGTAATAATCATTTATGACAGCAGAAGGAAAATAGCTTTTTGTTATGCTATAGTATAAACTACACGCTGAGGAAGAAATGTAATAAAGTTAATAGTGTGTCAAATATCCCCAGTATTTTATAAGATGAATCATAATCTTGGCATTGCGTATTTCATACGTTACACTATTTAGAGTATTTTACTCTGTTTCTGAAGCGTTAATAGCGCTTTGTTTTAGGTTTTAAATAGACGTCGAATTATTGGTGAAATCGACTCAAACGATTCCCAGAATCAGAACAGGAGTCGACTCGAAATGTCTGAAATCGAACAGCTTGGGATGGAAAGATGGAGCTTTAGACTCGCGCGCGCCCTCTTGAGGAGCCGCGAGGGACATTATTTGGACCACAATGCATCGGGGCATGACAGGGCAGTGGGTTCACGCAGGACAGAAGTGCACACTTGAGCGTCGAGTGCGCCTAGATAGTCTACACGTTTTATTATGAAGCCTTTGTGTAATTAGGTAATTGACATAAACACAGGTTAAGGTTTTGTACACGAATCTTTGTCTGCATATAAAATGGATTGAAAGAATGGAAAACGTGTACTTGTATTTATGTTTATTGAATTAATCTTGTGTTTTGGTGACGATATGCTGGTCAGTTGACAAGTTCAATGTTTCATATTGGTCCAAGCTGTTGTACGCTGGTTGGTGCTGGTCCGGTGATGGTTAAGCTCGTGATCCTGAATGATAGAATACTGCTGACCAAAACATAAATCATACTTGTTCAGAAGGGCGATGACTGAAGGGCAGCTCAAATGTTTTTTTCTTCAGACTAGTGCAGTTTTGACCTCATATTAGAGATTTTAACACCAGCATTTCAATGAGTATTGTAGATCCATAACAGGAGCTTTGGATGGATCCATGGGTGGATGGGTGCATGAATGGAGCTTTATTTTTATCCCAAGGGAGATTGCATATTTGTTCTATGACATTGAGTTGAATTCTATTCAAGATTGGAAAATCCCATGAATGATTCAGTTTTTTAATAAGCATTCACATTATAGACCCCTCCCAGATACATAGATCTAACTCGATTGTGGGTGTCTTTTCACCTTGGCACAGTCTAAAAAAAAATCTCCAAATTCCCCAGACATTACTTTCTGAGACGTGAAGGAGGGTTGTAGGCCATAAAGAGCCTACAAACTAACAGCCCAGAAAATTATGGCGCAGTTCAACACGTCACTTCAATGGTGCCATCCTTGCCAGTGCTTCAGTTGGCCGACAGGGCTGCCGTTGCAGTAGAAAGGAGATTATCGGCCTTCTAAGACACAGCAAATTTTGTCTTTGGAGCGCCTGGCCAGGCTGGAGGCACTGCTGAGTTTCAAACTCAGATCTCGCTGGTGATGGGCTGTGGTATTTGACTGCTGCATCATCTGGATGACCAACAATGTATGTACTTTATCAGATTTAATAGATGTTTTGTCATTAACGCAAGTGCTAAAAGTGGATAATTAATATATGTTAAGGGATTCAGAGTGAAACTATTTACATTTACAGCATTTAGCAGACGCCCTTATCCAGAGTGACTTACAATTGATACGACCTTACAATCCAAGCAATTGTGGGTTAATGGCGTTGCTCAAGGACCCAACAGTGGCAGCTTGGTAGAGGTGGGATTTGAACCCTGGCCCTTCTGGTCCAGAGTCCAGTACCTTAACCGCTAGGCTACCACAGTCCCACATGTCATTAATACTAGTTAAATGTTTACATTTCCCATTCTGTTTGTGGGAATTCTGTTATAAACCCTATATATAAACCCTGATTTTTAAATCAGATCTGGAGATGAGGAAAGTAATGGGAAAATGTCCTTCACTGATGTTTTGATTTTGAAGTTTGATGTTCATGTTTTACAAAAGCATATTAAATCTCACTCTATTATTGAATTGTTATCTTTGTGTTACTTTTTGGTAAACCTTTCCCACCCAAAAACCATGGAAATGGGCAATGGGGTAATTTGTGGAATCCAGTACAGCAATTACGTCTTAGCCTGTTGAAATTATGTTTGAGAGATAATTACACTACAGATGTGGTACATAGATTTGGGTTGATAACACCAGTGTTTCCTGTGGAGAGTCTCTGTACTGACTTTGTTTACAATCAACATTATATGAAGAGAAAATCCTGAAAGTCTGTCTTACGTAAAGATCTGGACACCTTTGCAGGTATTACGTGGATTTTTTAGATTAACACAACTTCTGTATTGAACAAGGTTTAAATAAAGCATTATTCGGTGTGGATCAGCTAATCATAGGAATGTGATTGGTTGTTTTATACATCTCCCGTGCCATGATTAGCACCGCAGGGACTTGCACCCGGGTCCTTTCCCCTTTCCTGGCAACCCATTTCAAGCTATGCAATGGGTTGGTGTCCAGTTCAGGGCACGCTTAATTCTGCGCTCTGTGTTCTCCAGCGATAGACACCACAGCTCCAGTGACCCTGACCAGGAAAATCCAAGGGTGAAGGGTGACTACACAAAATCCAACAGGGTTCTCAGGGTCAAGGAGTAAAAGGTGGGCAATGAAGGTGCATGTTTGACTGCTTTATTCTAACTCCAATCCAGTATGGGGCGGTAATACAGCCTTCTCAAGGATTGCAACCGCCTAAATTCAAACAACAAGAAGAAAGTGAGTGAAACGTGCATTGTTTGTTATTCTTGTTAGGGTTTTCATTAGGATTTGTTTTTAAATCGTCCACATTTGGTTGTGCAGGTCCAGCTGGGAACCTAAGGTCAGATATTTAACTGTATAGACTACTGACCGATCACTGCTGTCTGTCTGAGGTGATGTGTCGCGAAGATTTGTGCGTTACTTACAATGATTTATAACTAGTCAGAAATCAGAGTGTGTAGTACAAATCTTTCCAGGACATCTGAAGCAGTGTGTTATTTCTTTTTTCTTGCAGGATCATGAGCAAACGCAAGTCCAGAGAGAAGCACTTAACTGTGGGAGAATGTGTGTCTCAGGTTAGTGGTGCTTCAGTATAGTAAGGTGTTACAGCGATTTGCACATTTAATATTATTATTACAACACGACTTGATTAAAACAAACTTCCCTACATCATAAAATCAGTAACACAGAGCCTCGAGTGGTTGTTTGCTTTATAACTGCCACAACATATTCTTCCGCCATTCGGAATAATGTAGTCCGTACCTGTTTAATTGTTTTTAACAACAGAAATGTTAAAAAAACACAACTTTCACCCTTTCGTCCTTCGTTTTGGCAGGACAAAAGATAAACACTGCTTTTCATCTATTTTGGGGACTATTTAAAATCAAGTTTTTCCTCAGAACAACGCGTCAGGAAACACCAATAGTCCCACATCGTCCGTTTTTCTCTTAGCTCTTCGGTTCCTTATTTATTTTCTTAATTCGACTCCCTATCGTTCAATTCAAGCTATTTTCTCATTTTCTGCCCATCCTGTCAATTCTTTCACTGTTAATTCATCGAGTAAATTAAACTAAACTTACCCTAAAACTAATCACCGGCTTTGGGTTAAATACCTGGCGCATTTATACAGATTTAGTTTGTGAGACGGCACCTGACTGTTAGTGGTAACCTGAATTCAAATTAGGGAGTGCCAGGGCCACAGGTGACTATTCACCTCTGAAGAACCAGGTTAAATTTATTAATTGTCAATTTATGGCATAATACATTTCCAAGGTGGAAGCACAACACTTGACTCTGGTGACAAGTGACACTATACAGCATCAACAAAGAGACAGAACAACAAGCAATGCTCAACTTGGGCAACAACGGAAAGTCAAAAATAGACAGAGCGACTAGTGGCATTCGACCCTTGACAAGCGGGACAAAGAAAGAGGACAACAAGCAACACACGACTCTGGGTGAAAGTGACAATGCTGTAGTTGGAGCGACTGTACTCCCAGTTATTTTAATGTTTGGAGGTTTGGAGTTTCACAGCTTAAGTAGGGCCTACGTTATGGCAATACAGGATTGAAAAGTGTTTTTTCTTCCTTTTTTTGATAAAAACATCTTAATGACCATATGACCGTAGGTCCAAAGAATAATGAGGGAGCGGTTTTGTCATCAGAAACTCCCAGATAAACCAGTGGGCCTGGAATCGCAGTACAAGTACGTCTAGGTCTTGATGGAAATCAGTTCAAAATGTCTATATGTCCTATAGATCATGGTGTTTTTTGATTGTAGGCACCTGCTGGAGCTGTTGAGGAGGACAGCGGTTCATGGTGAGAGTAACTCGGTTCTCATCGTGGGGCCACGTGGATCTGGGAAAACTATGGTATGGTTGATGTGCACTTTCAAACTGCAACTTTTCTTATTTTTAAAAGACCAATTGCAAACTAAGCACAGAGTCTCCATTGCTGCCACATACTCCAGTAGTTGAGATGCAGCCATTTGGAAAAGACTGAAACTGGTGTTTTCTTGGCCACTCCCCGAAATATGTGACGACAAACCAGTACAAAGCGACCCATGGTTGTATCGTGTGTGGTTTTTGAAATAAACACCTCAGTTTTGCGTGTATCTAATTGTGATTATTCAATATTGACCTACATAATCTAGACCCATTTACCAATCATGATGCTTTCTCAAGCACAAAATCATCTCATGGATGTCATGAGTACGTAATCTTCCCCCGATATCTTCAGTACTGATCAGTGTTGATCTGGTGTCCGTGTGTAGCTGCTACGCTGTGCTCTCAGGGAGCTGCTGGACCTGCAGGAGGTGAAGAAGAACGTCCTACAGGTCCACCTGAGCGGTCAGTGACTTTAAATGGCTGTTTGAATAGCTGTAGGTACTGTGGATTTGTTAATATCGCATGTCCTGTAACAGGTCTGCTACAGACGGATGACCGGATCGCTCTGAAAGAGATCACGCGGCAGCTCCAGCTGGAAAACGTCGTAGGCGATAAAGTGTTCGTGAGTGTCCCATCACGCTTCATGCTTCACCAAGGAGGTTTCATGACAGGAACGTTTAGTAATGCAGCTCTGGCTCTGCTCTGGGAACGTATTTTGCAGTTTAGAGTTAGAGATTTGTGGTTATAAAGGTAAAGGAGTGGGATGAATGCTTGGTGCTTTCTTTGCAGGGCAGCTTTGCAGAGAATTTGGTGTTTCTCCTGGACGCCCTTAAGAAGGGTAAGTACTCTTAGTTATCTTATCTCAGACTTACTCTGTAGCATTTATCATCATAAGCTTTCTGTCTTCTTGGCCTGTCTCATCAACAGGCTTATTTCCGATATTTCCAAAAAGTACACTTATTTTTCTATTTCACCTGGTTTTATTGTATTTATTTGTATAAAATGGTTTATTAAAATCTTGTGGGTTTATTATCTTGGTGACTTTTTATTATTTAATTTAACCACATGAAATTCAGCTTTGTTTTTTTTTCCCAATCACTTCAAGCTGTAAATGCTCAGCTGCTCTGAAAATGAGGGGCACCCTCAATGTATGAGTGATTGAACAATCAAGAGACGGTCAAAACAACTGAGATCACATTTCTTCTGGCCTGTATCTGCATGATTTTATTCCGCTGCTCCCACATGATTAGATTAAGGAAGCACCGAATATTTGGCAACCCAAATTATTCGGACGTAAATGGCAAGAAGACTTTTGGTGTTTGACCGAATAAATTTGGTGAAGTTGTAGGTTTGTCTTTCTTTGAAAAGCAAGACAACAATATTTAATTTATGTCATGGGGGAAAAAATGCCCAGTTTTCCAAAAACTGGTGCCTCCCTAGATTAGACTGGAATGAGTAGGTGTACTGGTTTTCCTAATGTAACGTCTTTGCCTAGGCGATAAAAGCAGCAGTCGTCCGGTCTTCTTCATCCTGGAGGAGTTTGACCTCTTTGCCCATCATAAGAACCAGACCCTGCTCTATAACCTGCTGGATGTGTCTCAGTCTGCCCAGGCACCTGTAGCTGTGGTGGGACTCACCTGCAGACTCGTACGTCCACTCGAGCAAACTCTTTATGTAGCAGAACATGTTAAGAACTGTTAAGACTCTTATCCGTGTTTGTTTTGTGTTTACAGGACGTCCTCGAGCTCTTGGAGAAGCGAGTAAAGTCTCGGTTCTCTCACAGACAGATCCATGTGCTGAGTTCTCTCAGTTTCTGTCAGTATCAGGACGTGTTCCGGTCCGAGCTCACGTTGCGGGACGACTTCCCCGATAGCCAGTTCAGTCAGGAGTGGAACCTCGGTGTCTCGGTACGACAATATATCGCAGTTTCATTTTTTGAACACCAGAGTGCATTGCCAAGACCAGGAGTGGTTGACCAACAAAGATCACTCCGAGAGCAAAGTGTGTAATAGATGGCGAGGTCACAAAGGACCCCAGGGTAACTTCTAAGCAATTGAAGGCCTCTCTCACATTGGCTGATGTTAATGTTCATGAGTCCACCATCAGAAGAACACTGAACAACAATGGTGTGCATGGCAGGGTTGCAAGGAGAAAGCCACTTGCTCTCCAAAAAGAAACATTGCTGCTCGTCTGCAGTTTGCTAAGATCACGTGGACGAGTCAGAAGGCTATTGGAAGAATTTGTTTTGTGGATGGATGAGACCAAAATATAACATTTTGGTTTAATGAAAAGGCGTTATGTTTGGAGAAAGGAAAACACTGCATTCCAGCATAAAGAACCTTATCCCATCTGTGAAACATGGTGGTGGTAGTATCATGTTTGGGGGCCTGTTTTGCTGCATCTTGGCAGGACGGCTTGCCACCATTGATGGAAAAACAATGAATTCTGAATGATATCAGAGAATTCTGAAGGAAAATATCAGGACATCTGTCCATGAACTGGATCTCTAGAGAAAAGGTGGGTCATGCAGCAAGACAACGACCCTAAGCACACAAGCCGGTTCTACCAAAGAATGGTTAAAGAAGAATAAAGTTCATGTTTTGGAATGGCCAAGTCAAAGTCCTGACCTTAATCCAATGGAAATGTTGTGGAAGGACCTGAAGCGAGCAGCTAATGTGAGGAAACCCACCAACATCCCAGAGCTGAAGCTGTTCTGTACGGAGGAATGGGCTAAAATTCCTCCAAGCCGGTGTGCAGGACTGATCAACAGCTACAGGAGATGTTTAGTTGCAGTTATTGCTGCACAGGGGGGGTCACACCAGATACTGAAAGCAAATGTTCACATACTTTTGCCACTCACTAATATGTAATATTGGATCATTTTCCTCAATAAATAAATGACCAAGTATAATATTTTTGTCTCATTTGTGTAACTGGGTTCTCTTTATCTACTTTTAGGACTTGTGTGAAAATCTGATGATGTTTTAGGTCATCATGCAGAAATATAAAAAATTCTAAAGGGTTCACAAACTTTCAAGCACCACTGTATAGAGACGAGCAGGAATAGGTGATGATTCTCTTTTCTTGTAGAAACTGTGTGAGGAGAAGTCAGTGGAGGAGATCTTACAGAAGCATTTCAACTCCTCGAAGGATTTTCGCTCGCTGCATTTACTGCTGGTGAGAACAGCTAGACTGGTAGCTCCATCAGTGTGATCCCAGTTCATTTCCTAAACCGGCTGATTTGTGTGTGTGTGTGTGTGTTTGTCAGCTGCTGGCAGTGAGCCGTGTGTCCGTGTCCAACCCGACGCTCCGAGCCGCAGACGTCCTGGAGGCCAGTCGAATGTGTTTGACCGACTCGAAGGGGAACGTCCTTCACGGTCAGCCTTTAATCGTACCGAAGACGAAGTCGTACCGATCCTGTAACGCCCCTGCTTCCACCTGACTGATTGTGCGGTTTCCCTTTCCTCAGGTCTGTCCATCCTGGAGCTGTGTTTGATCATCGCCATGAAGCATCTGGACGATATCTATGATGGGGAGCCTTTCAACTTCCAAATGGTGCACAATGGTAACTTCACTTTACCTACAGTTCAGGAAATCCAGTCCGGCTCAGTTAACAGGCTGCTGAGGTCCTGCCCAGACTTACAGCTCCTGCTCGGGGGTCCCAGGTGATCCCAAGCCCGGCGTGAGATGTAAGCTTGGTGAGCTCTTCCTCAGCCCGGAGGATGAAATGGGAAGTGCTGCGCTCTAAGTGTTGGTGACTGATCATTATTCAGATTGATAAATGTGCTAAGCTGGATGTTTTGTCTCCTGTGTTTAGAGTTTAAGAAATTTCTACAGAGGAAATCTCACTCCATCCATAGCTTTGAGCAGCCGGTGGTGTTTAAGGTGAGAGCGCAAGTTCTGAGCACGGGGAAAAGGAAAAGTTGTTAGGCTTCGTGACAGGATGTAATCATCCCCTACTACTGTGTTAGAAGCACAACCAAAGAAAAGTGTGTGTGTGTCACAGTTTTTTTTTTTTTTTTAATGTTTAATGTTTAATGTTTATATATTTTTTATATATATATATATATATATATATATAGATATATATATATATATATATATATATATATATATATATATATATATATAAAACATTAAGAAAAAAAAATGTAGGGCTTAGATGGAAGAGCGTCTCTTTTTAAAAAATGGTGAATGTTGGTATTATAAGGTTAATATTTATAGCAGTATCTCTCTCATCTAATGAAAATCCCATTAAATGGTTTTTCTACACCACCACAACACAACAACAACACAACACACACCACACACACACACATAGAGAGATATATATAATATATATAGATATAGATAATATATGATAGTGTTAGATTGTTAAAAAATGTTAATGTTGTTATAATATTAAAAAAATACATAAAATAATATATATAATATAATATATATATATTATAATATATATATATATATATATATATATATATATAATATAATATCTATGTGTGTGTATGTATATAGATATATATATATATATATATAATATATATATATATATATATATATATATATAGTATAACTGTATATATAACTAATATATATAAACTGTTTTCTTAAAATGTTTAATATTGTGAGAGAGTATATTTTTAAAACGTGAATATATATTACAGATATACACATTTTTAAAATATTACACTTTTATATATATGATATTTATATTAAAAATACATATAATATATTTTACTTTAAATGTTTATATATTATATGTATTTTTAATATAAATGTATATAAAACAGTGTAATACATTTAAAAAATGTGTATATCTTTAATATATAATATATATTCACGTTTTAAAAATATACTCTCTGACATAATATATTAAACATTTTAAGAAAACAGTGTGTGTGTATGTAATATATAATATTAAATATTTTTTAAATATAATGTAATATTTAAAAAAAAAAGGTGTATTTTTTAAATATTATACAACATGAACGTTTTAAAAATATACTCTATCATATATACACAAAAGAAAACGCTTAATGAAACTCAAGTTTATCGTTGTTGAACTGATTCAGTGTTATATCCATTTACCCACAGCTTTGCCGCCATCTAGTGGTCACATGTAAACATTACTTAAAGCATGTAGTTTGAACGTGGCGCTATAATGCAGTGCTCTCTGGCGTTATTTATCATTACTGATGAACATTTCTCCCATATCCAACACATCCACTATGAGAACCAACTGTTCACTTACCATCTGTCTAAGAGATTAATATGCACTGCTGTAGTGAGATAATCAGCATCTGTTGTACAGTCTGTAGACTTAATGCACACACACACACACACAGGTCTGAAGGGTTTATCAGCCGTGCTGCTAAAGCTCAGGCTCACCTGAAAAAGCTGATGAGGTAATTATCAGGCTAAAATCTGGTGTGTTACAGCTCTGGTATAGCTGATGTGATAATGACGCCGTAATTCCAGGTTGTGTGTGTTGTAGGCGTTTGAACACTTGCTGCAGCTGGAGCTGATCCGGCCGGTGGATGGCAGTGTGTGTAAGGTGCAGAGAGAGTACCAGCTCATGCGCCTCATGCTGGATCACACACAAGTCATGGAGGCGCTGCAGAGATACCCACAATGCCCCACTGATGTCAGACAGTGGGCGGTCTCTGCTTTCGGGTGAACGTTCCTCTGTGTGAGGTTTTGTAATAATAACCATTGTGTAAGTTTAATCCTGAGAAATAAAGATATGTAATATGTTGGAGCATGTTCAATCCTTTAATGGCCAGCTCTAAATATTGGCCCCTCTAAAAAACACTGAGGTTTCATATTGGGGAGGGGAAAAAGACAGAGCTTTAAAGTTTTGCTTTATGAAGATGAAGCAGTCCTGGATGATCCCTTAAGAGTTCCTGAATACAAGTTAAATAGGAATATGTTTTACTTTCAACAAATTAACTCTTTAATTCATGGTTATGCTTAATTTTGATACCTGTTTGGACTTGATTAGTTGATCATTGTTTTCATAAGTTTCCAGCCATAGTTTCAGTATCAAAGATACAGAATAATATACTGTTGGTCTTCTCAGGGTCTTCTTATGATCCTGATGATACAATTTGCTATTGAACGTGACTTGTATGTTCTTAATTTTCAGAAATGCGGGTAATAGGAGTGAGTGAAAATCACTAAAATGTGTATTTTAACGAAAATTATGGATTTCTGTTGGAAAAAAAAAAATTAAGGCTTAGATGGGAGTGACAATGCAAAAAAAAAAAAAAAAAGATTTCTGAAGAATTAAGCATATTTACATAAATATGCAGTGGCAGCACTGTGCAGGACACTTTGCTTAATAAAATTTTAGTTAATTATCTATACGTGTAACATCCTGGGGCTGGAAATGGCTCCCATTCTGTGGGACGGCTCGTTAACTTTCCCACGCTTCCATTTAGGGTAAAATGTTTAAGCTCAGGTTCTGCCATGGTGAGGCAGTGACCTTTACACATCAGGTGGTGGATCAATTTCAGATCTTTTTCTCCCCTGAGGAGCCTGACCACATTTACAGCAAGCAGGCAGTAATAATAAAAACAACTTGAACTAGATCTGAATCTCCTGCAGGAATTACAAGTGCTTGAAATGTGGCAAACAAAGAATGTGGCTGCGTCCCAATACTTTCGGCCGCCTACGAGTGCTTTTGCGTGTCCTAAGCCTTTGGCCGCGTAGGAGTGCGTGTCCCAATACTTTTGGCTGCAGGCGGGTGTGTGGTGCGAGTGCATGTAGCAGAAGTACCTACAGGCCAGAGTCTCACTGATATGAGGTGACATCGATTTCGGTTCAAATTTGAATCTGAACGTGAATTTCGATGGGAGGTTTGTAATGAAAAAACCCGATCATCCAAAGGAAACACTTGGGCGAAGGACACTGCTAACAGGTCTGAGATCAGTGAAGCAGCACTGGCGTTAAAACAGCAGTCACTTTATTGAAGGGAAGAGCATACATTTCATCTGTACAGTATTTAACAAGCGCTCCTTCAAACCTGCTCCCAGATCAGAGGCCGTGACTCTGCGGTTCGACAGACCGGACGTGACGGAGGTGAAAACACTGCTGGCTGATCTCCTGGCAGGGCCTGCGCTCAGAGCCGAGTCTGATCCGGGATCAGCTTTGCTGCTTCCTTCACCGACCGGCTCACCGCATGGTGTAACGCGAACTCGGTGACCATGGGTCTGGATGGAATCCAAAGTAGCGGACTTAAACAGTGCACTATGCAGGGCGCGGGTTCAAGCCCCGTGTAGTGTAATAGAAACGCTTCAGTCCTGGACGCCTCGAAGGTCCACGTTCAGCCTTTAGCAAGAGACGACGCAATGTCACCTGATTGGAGAAAAATAGATTTATAGAAACACCATGTATAAACAAAATAAACCCCCATGATTCACAGCAGGGTTATAAGTGACATTGTCTCGGGGCTTCACATAAATTAATACGACCCAACTCTAGTAATATAGAAAACTGTAACATCACTATGGAATAGGTACTTTCAAAAAGGAACTTTTTTTCCCCCTCTTTGCGATTGTTTTGAAAATAAAACAGCTTCATGCTATACTGTCATCTACATACAACATTCACACCGTATTTACAGGGAAGTGCAGAGGCCTGCGCGCGCACACAGCTGGGCCACTTGTTGAAAAGGAAAAATAAAATCAAAGGCTGAACCCCTGCCCTCAAACGTCCTCAGTTACAGGTGCATCCTGGTCTACAAGTCCTAAATTCACCTAGATCAGCCAATCACAACCTCGACCGTCTAATGACCACTTTTTTGTGTGTTTCTTCAATTTAAATGTGCTTTTGGGTCACTATAGTTAGCTAGCGATCTGTTACTAGCTCACATCAAGCCGTTTTAGTAGCTCGTTTAATAGCGTTCATTCGTGCTGCCTAGAGAACGTGCAGTTCCGGTGACTCACCCATAGATGGTGCTGTTTGTTTGGTTTTATAGGTTCAACGTCCGTTCTTGAATGTACGAGGTCTTGAGAAATATAATAGGAAATAATCTATATATACACATCCAATTCACGTCTGAATGGCAAAACTAGTACGAGCGAACCCCTGCTGGCAGAAAATGGAATCGCAGACGACGGGGGAAAACACGGTAATTCGGTAAAGGCATCAATTATAAAAGATCAAAAAGATACTGTAGAGTACTAGATGGTTTCATATTGTTTTAATTAATATTATTGTAATTATTGTAATAAAACACTGCAAAATTTCTAAACTACTATGCCAATGTCCTGACGTTGCAACGTCTATGCAATTCCATTAACCTGCCACCAGAAGGCGCTACACACTTACATTACAGCCAAACGCTGCTTTGAGAGCAGCGGTGCTCGGTGGATTCGATGTTTTTGTCAAATCCAGCTACACAAACAGGCCTACAAGCCGACTGTGATTGGCTGATCTCATTTAACATAAGCTCCGCCCTCACTGACCCAGGTACATCCGCGACGTGAGAAAATGAGCCCCCACCCCTTACGCTAAATTTCTTTATGACCACGAGGGCACCAGCTTAGTTAAGTGTATTTTTTCACAGCACAATAACAACTATACACTCCTGTTACAAAATCACACGCACATATACACACGATGCAACGTCACAAAAGCATCTGTACCCCCCCACCCCCCCACAAGCCCGCCCCCCTGTCCCGTCTGCAATACCTTCGAGCGTTGAGAAACGATAATATGCATCAGGCCGGTTCAAAATGTTCCTGCGTGTTAAAGATGGGTTTTGTTTTGAAGAGTTGGCACCGTTCATGCTATGCCTGAAAATAAATAACCGGAGCAGCCTGGCTGCGACTCAAAATGCTACAGTTTTGAGAAGTTGCTGCTGCCGCTGCACCTGGTATGATTGCATATTAACCATAACTCTGCAGACGCATAGTGCTGAATCCCTGAATACTGATGTAGTGTTTCCATATGTGCAGAGAGAGAGAGAGAGAGAGAGCAAGCGCCAGCCAGATATTGCGCCATACAAGGACTACGGACGAACCTTGTGTGCGGAAAAAGGAATAATAAATCAAAAGAGGGCTAGATCAGCTAGAATATGGCACCGGCATGAACACAGAAGGGTACGGGGAGCGGAAGGTTACCTGAGGTGCATCATGAAAAGCAATGCAGTCGAGCTGCGAGGATCTGAAATCAGACTTTAGAAAGGGACGAGCCTACGGAGCTGGAGCTGATCCGGTGGATGTACAGCAACGATGCTCGTCCCGTTTGTCTTTCGGGAGTTTTTCGATTAGTCAAATCTCTTGCGGCTCGGTGGCGAGGCCTAGCTGCTGAAAAGTGCGGTCTCTTAGGACCTGGCTTCGAACTGTGAGCGGTTCCTGCAACGTCAAGTTTTAAAAACAGCACTTTTTTGGAAGGTAGGGCACTTCCAATCTCATTATTCGGACCGAAGTTTAGAAGAGGGTCTGTGATGGAACACCTTTCCCAACCTCTAAACACAAAAATCCAGGTCATTCAAAGGGTTTCGCCAGTTTTGGTTTTGGTTCCCCAGTACCAGCCGATAATTCCCACCTCCATCGCTGGACGCCTTCCTGAAAACTGCATTCTAATTTCTGGCTGACCAATCAGACGGTCGTTGGGCAGAACAGCTCATCAAGAGCTTATATAATATTAAGCAACACACCGACTCTGAAAACATGGCCATTAAAGAGAAGATCTGGCAGAATATAAAGGCTGGAGACAGATGATGAACCTCTCAGTGACTGGAGGAACCATTTATCTACGGGCATTCTAGTCTGTTCATGTCACAAAAAACAAACTAGAGCTGCCTGCGCTAATCTTCGCTCGAATGTTAGTTTGTTCGAAAAAATCGTACTGTGTGAACAGGCCATTATGGGAGTGATCAGCCAGGGCTAAACCGGCAAGACACCGGTCATAAATGAGCCTTCGGTCAGGTCGGACAGAGAAACGTCACTTTTCAGAATCAGCAACCTCTGAAAAAATGAAACGTCCAATCATTTGTATCGGAAATGGCCCAGGTGTGTCAGGGCTGTAGTGTGTTCAGATCAACAGCAAGTGAATGAGACTGAGGTATAGCTGGTTCATGGAGCTCTATGAAACCCCTATGGCAGGGATGCACCAATCGTCTAACAATAACCAATACTGACATCAAAGCTCTGAAACCTGATCATGAATGGCACCAGTTTTGTCGCGTTAATCCCATCAAATGGTGGGTTAAAGGCGACTACTCTGGATTTTGCAAGCTCATATTCGACTATTAAAAGTTTTAAAAAACTACACGAAAGGACGACATAAGCAACAGAATGCATTTATTTACTTTTTAAAGGGGTGTAACGATGCGCCCAGGAGATATACGTGCATCATGGAGATATACAGAAGCAATTTCATTTTTCGGACACCAGATGGCGCAATCATGTTCCCATACGTACGCGTTCTGCTCTGCGCTTGAGATCGAGACGTTTAAAGGCTCAGTGAGCTGGTTTGTTTACTCTGATTTTCAGTTCAAAATCGCATTTTAGTTATTCAAGTTCGGCGAAACTTAAAATGCGTTTAATTTTTGATACGAGGAAAGTACACTACTTGGAATTGTTATCCTTCAGAAATTTTTTTTTTCTTTTTAGTTATTTAATAGATAAGGCCACAATACAGCATTATAGTTACAATTTAAAATTATTTCTCGTAATTCTTTAATTGCAGGACACTAAGGTTTTTTTTGGTTTAAAAACACACCCAAGAAAATGTGCACCGTTTACATAAAGAATAATATGAAGAAAATCGGATTGTGAGCAAAGCGCATCGTTACACTCCTTTCTTCTTAAGTCAAAACAAAGGCGATTGCCAGAACGATATCTTTAATGCAATCGGTTCATGTCTTTTCCATGCGAGCCGCACCGGACTTGTGTTCATACTTAAGTTGTGTAGCAAAATTCTTTACAATTCTGACTGTACATGTACGAAAAATGTACAAAATAGTGATTAGGGGACGAGTTGGTACACAAACCGGAAGTGCCTCATATGGTTAAGTAAGGAAAACAGGTTTAAAAATCTATCGTGTTGAATATTGACATCCTTTGGATTGATTCGTCCTTTCTCCAGGTGTCTCTAATTGAATTATCAGCTCTTTATTGGGCAAGAATAGATTCAGATCATGGAGCAATCGATTTCAATCTGTGTAATTCCTCAGGATCAGACTGCACGCGACTGAGTTATTTAGTCAACGTCACAATTCATGACATCAAATGGAATAGAAAAACGGCAAATCTGCTGTGTGACACTGACTTGGAGTTTCGGGTCAATATGGGCTCTAAAATATCAGATTGGTGCATCTCTGGTAATTAGACATGATTAACTCTGTGTGTGTGTGTGTGTGTGTGTGTGTGTGTGAGTAGTACTGGACATTCAGAAGCGGTATCAATTGGCATTACAATAATTCAAAGGAACACGCAGGAAAAACAAAGCAAATTCTGCTTAAACGAGTGTTGCCCTTTTTATACTAAAACCAAACCACGTTTCTGATAAAAGTCTTCACTCGCATTAAAAAAAAAAGAAATAATCCGGAAGTCTTCCGCTTGTAGAAAAGAGCAGTTTTGGTGAGAGGCGCTTCCTTTCCTCGGCCTCCGTGACGAAGGTCCGGGCGTGCGTGTGTGTGACGCGTTTCCTCTCTCAGGAGTCCACAGGAGGCAAATCATCCCCAAACACACACACACTCACGCGCGCAAACGCAAACCTGCATCCAGAAGTGCATGGGACCGAGCCCGAGACTCTCTGATGCGTCTCGTTCTTTACGTCGTCCTGCTTCTGCAGTCTGATTGGCCGACCACGTGTCGCATCATAGGCTGGACTCTTTGGGTGGGTAGTCCAGGTTGGTCACCATGGTGACCACGGTGAGGATGTCGTCAGGGGCGATGAGGTTGGTCTGTCGCTGCATAGTGATGATGCGCTCCTCCACGCAGCCGGCCGAGAGGCGCGCCTCGGCCTCGTGATCCCAGCACTCCTCTATAGTCTCACACAGCATGGCTAAGCCCTGTCCCACACACACACACACACACACACACACACACACAAACGTTTATCATTATGTTGATTATACAGGTGCATCAATACAAATTCAGCAGAAACTGTACTCTGAACTTTGAATTTCTAAGAAAGTTTCTATTTTCAAACACTAAGTTCATAAGAAAGTTCAAACGCTAAGATGTTCATAAGAAAGTTCATAAGAATGTTCTTAAGTTCCTAAGTTCAAACGCTAAGAAGTTCCTAAGTTCAAACGCTAAGAAGTTCCTAAGTTCAAACGCTAAGAAGTTCCTAAGTTCAAACGCTAAGAAGTTCCTAAGTTCAAACGCTAAGAAAGAAGTTCCTAAGTTCAAAAACGCTAAGAAGTTCCTAAGTTCAAACGCTAAGAAGTCCTAAGTTCAAACGCTAAGAAGTTCCTAAGTTCAAACGCTAAGAAGTGTCCTAAGTCAAAAAAAAAAACGCTAAAAGTTCATAAAGAATGTTCTTAAGTTCCTAAGTTCAAACGCTAAGTTCCTAAGTTCAAACGCTAAGATGTTCATAAGAATGTTCTAAGGTTTGTAAGTTCAAACGCTAAGAAGTTCCTAAGTTTCAAACGCTTAAGAAGTTCCCTAAGTTCAACGCTAAGAAAGTCCTAAGTTCAAACGTAAGAAGTTCCTAAGTTTCAAACGCTAAGAAGTTCCTAAGTTCAAACGCTAAGAAGTTCCTAAGTTCAAAACGCTAAGAATTTCCTAAGTTCAAAACGATAAGAAGTTCCTAAGTTCAAACGCTAAGAAGTTCCTTAGTTCAAACGCTAAGAAGTTCCTAAGTTACAAACGCTAAGAAGTTCCTAAGTTCAAACGCTATAAGAAGTTCCTAAGTTCAAACGCTAAGAAGTTTCCTAAGTTCAAACGCTAAGAAGTTCCTAAGTTCAAAACGCTTAAGAAGTTCCTAAGTTCAAACGCTAAGACAGTTCCTAAGTTCAAACGCTAAGAGTTCCTAAGTTCAAACGCTAAAGAAGTTTCTAAGTTCAAACGCTAAGAAGTTCTAAGTTTCAAACGCTAGAAGTTCATAAGAATGTTCTTAAGTTCCTAAGTTCAAACGCTAAGATTGTTCATAAGGAATGTTCTTAAGTTTGTAAGTTCAAACGCAAGTTCCTAAGTTCCAAACGCTAAGAAGTTCAATAAGAATGTTCTTAAGTTTCCTAAGTTCAAACGCTAAGATGTTCATAAGAATGTTCCTAAGTTTGTAAGTTCAAAAAACGCTAAGTTTCCTAAGTTCAAACGCTAAGTTCCTAAGTTCAAACGCTAAGAAGTTCCTAAGTTCAAAACGCTAGCGAAGTTCCTAAGTTCAAACGTCTAAGAAGTTCCTAAGTTCAAACGGCTAAGCAAGTTCCTAAGTTCAAACGCTAAGACGTTCATAAGACTTCTGAAGAAATAGGTCTGAAGGAAGGGGAAAAAGAGGAAAAAGGAAAGGGGGGAGAAGGGAAGGGGGGGAAAGATATGAGGATGTAAAGGAGTGATGGAGAGGAAGAGGAAAGGAGGGGGGGGGAAAAAGAAGGGAAAGAGAGAGAGAGTTTCCCTAAGTTTCAAAACGCTAAGATGTTCATAAGAATGTTCTTAAGTTCCTAAGTTCAAACGCTAAGTTCCTAAGTTCCCCCTCAAACGCTAAGCTGTTCATAAGAATGTTATTAAGTTTGTAAGTTCACAAACGCTAAGAAGTTCCTAAGTTCAAACGCTAAGAAGTTCTAAGTTCAAACGCTAAGAAGTTTCCTAAGTTCAAACGCTAAGAAGTTCCTAAGTTCAAACGCTAAGAAGTTCCTAAGTTTCAAACGCTAAGAAGTCCTAAGTTCAAACGCTAAGAAGTTCCTTTAAGTTCAAACGCTAAGAAGTTCCTAAGTTCCAAACGCTAAGAAGTTCCTAAGTTCAAAACGCTAAGAAGTTTCCTAAGTTCAAACGCTAAGAAGTTCCTAAGTTTCAAACGCTAAGAAGTTCCTAAGTTCAAACGCTAAGAAAGTTTCCTAAGTTCAAAACGAAGAAGTTCCTAAGTTCAAACGCTAAGAAGTTCCTAAGTTCAAAACGCTAAGATGTTCATAAGATATTCTTAAGTTCCTAAGTTTCAAACGCTAAGAAGTTCCTAAAAGTTCAAACGCTAAAGAAGTTTCCTAAGTTCAAACGCTAAGAAGTTTTCCTAAGTTCAAACGCTAAGAAGTTCCGAAGTTCAAACGCTTTAAGAAGTTTCCTAAGTTCAAACGCTAAGAAGTTCATAAGAATGTTCTTAAGTTCCTAAGTTCAAACGCTTAAGTTCCTAAGTTCAAACGCTAAGAAGTCATAAGAATGTTCTTAAGTTCCTAAGTTCAAAAAACGCTAAGAAGTTTTCATAAGAATGTTCTTAAGTTTCCTAAGTTCAAACGCTAAGTTCTAAGTTCAAACGCTAAGCTGTTTCATAAGAATGTTTCTTAAGTTTCCTAAGTTCAAAACGCTAAGAAGTTCCTAAGTTCAAAACGCTAAGAAGTTCTAAGTTCAAACGCTAAGAAGTTCCTAGTTTCAAACGCTAAGGAAAGTTCCTAAGTTCAAACGCTAAGAAGTTCCTTAAGTTTCAAAACGCTAAGAATTCCTTAAGTTCAAACGCTAAGATGTTCCTAAGATGGTTCTTAAGTTCCTAAGTTCAAATGCTTCTAAGGAAGTTCCTAAGTTCAAACGCTACTAAGGGTAAGTTCCTAAGTTCAAAACGCTAAGAAGTTCCTAAGTTCAAACGCTAAGAAGTTCCTAAGTTCAAACGCTAAGAAGTTCATAAGAATGTTCTTAAGTTCCTAAGTTCAAAACGCTAAGTTTCCTAAGTTCAAACGCTAAGATGTTCATAAGAATGTTCTTAAGTTTGTAAGTTCAAAACGCTAAGTTCCTAAGTTCAAACGCTAAGAAGTTCCTAAGTTCAAACGCTAAGAAGTTTCCTAAGTTCAAACGCTAAGAAAGTTCCTAAGTTCAAACGCTAAGAAGTTCCTAAGTTCAAACGCTTTTTTAAGATGTCATAAGAAATGTTCTTAAGTTGGTACAAGTTTCAAAACGCTTAAGATTCTAAGTTCAAACGCTAAGAAGTTCCTAAGTTCCAAAGCTAAGAAGTTCCTAAGTTTCAAACGCTAAAAGAAGTTCCTAAGAATGTGTTTCTTAAGTTTGTAAGTTCAAAATGCTAAGAAGTTCCTAAGTTCAAACGCTAAGAAGTTCATAAGAATGTTCTGAAGTTCCTAAGTTCAAACGCTAAGATGTTCATAAGAATGTTTCTAAGTTTGTAAGTTCAAATGCTAAGAAGTTTCTAAGTTCAAACGCTAAGTTCATAAGAATGTTTCTTAATGTTCCTAAGTTCAAACGGCTAAGATGTTCATAAGAATGTTCTTAAGTGTAAGTTCAAATGCTAAGAAGATGTTCATAAGAATGTTCTTAAGTTTGTAAGTTCAAACGCTAAGAAGTTCCTAAGTTCAAAACGCTAAGATGTTCCATAAGAATGTTCTAAGTTTGTAAGTTCAAACGCCAAGAAGTTTCCTAAGTTCAAACGCCAAGAAGTTCCTAAGTTCAAACGCCAAGAAAGTTCCTAAGTTCAAAAACGCTTAAGAAAGTTTCCTAAGTTCAAACGCTAAGAAGTCCGAAGTTTCAAAAAACGCTAAGAAAGTTCCTAAGTTCAAACGACCAAGAAGTTCCTAAGTTCAAACGCAAGAAGTTCCTAAGTTCAAACGCTAAAGAAGTTCCTAAGTTCAAACGCTTAAGAAGTTCCTAAGTTCAAAACGCTAAGAAGTTCCTAAGTTCAAACGCTAAGAAGTTTTCCTAAGTTTCAAACGCTAAGAAGTTCCTAAGAATGTTCTTAAGTTTGTAAGTTCAAAACGCTAAGAAGTTCCTAAGTTCAAACGCCCTAAGGCTAAGATGTTCATAAGAATGTTCTTAAGTTTGTAAGTTCAAACGCCAAGAAGTTCCTAAGTTCAAAACGCCAAGAAGTTCCCTAAGTTCAAAAACGCCAAAGAAGTTCCTAAGTTCAAAACGCCAAGAAAGTTCCTAAGTTCAAACGCTAAGAATGTTCATAAGAATGTTCTTACGTTTGTAAGTTCATTCAAATGCTAAAGAAGTTCCTCATAAGAATGTTCTCAAGTACCTAAGTTCAAACGCCAAGATGTTCATAAGAATGTAAGTTTCAAATGCTAGAGAAGTTTCATAAGGTTCAAACGCTAAAGATTGTCATAAAGGAATGTTCTAAGTTTCCTAAGTTCAAACGGCTAAGTTCCTAAGTTCAAACGCTAAGAAGCTAGTTCATAAGAATGTTCTTAAGTTTGTAGGTTCAAACGCTAAAAAGTTCTAAGTTCAAACGCTAAGAAGTTCCTAAGTTCAAACGCTAAGAAGTCCTAAGTTCAAACGCTAGAAAGTTTCCTAAGTTCAACGCTAAGAAGTTCCTAAGTCAAAACGCTAAGCTGTTCATAAGAATGTTCTTAAGGTTGTAAGTTCAAATGCTAAGAAGTTCCTAAGTTCAAAATGTAAGAAGTTCCTAGTTCAAACGCTAAGAAGTTTCCTAAGTTCAAACGCTAAGAAGTTCCTAAGTTCAAACGCTAAGAAAGTTCCTAAGTTCAAACGCTATAAGAAGTTCTAAGTTCAAACGCTAAGAAGTCCTAAGTTCAAACGCTAAGTTCATAAGAATGTTCTCAAGTTCCTAAGTTTCAAACGCTTAAGAAGTTCCTAAGTTCAAAACGCTAAGATGTTCATAAGAAGTTTCTTAAGTTTTGTAAGTTCAAATGCTAAGAAGTTCCTAAGTTCAAACGCTAAAAAAGAAATGCTAAGAAGTTCCTAAGTTCAAACGCTAAAGAAGTTCCTAAGTTCAAACGCTAAGGAAGTTCCTAAAGTTCAAACGCTAGGAAGTTCCTAAGTTCAAACGCTAGGAAGTTCCTAAGTTCAAATGCTAAAGAAAGTTCCTAAGTTCAAACGCTAAGTTCATAAGACTGTTCTCAAGTTTCCTAAGTCAAACGCTAAGATGTTCATAAGATGTTCTTAAGTTTTGTAAGTTCAAACGCTAAGAAAGTTCCCTAAGTTCAAACGCTAAGATGTTCATAAGAATGTTCTTAAGTTTGTAAGTTCAAAAAACGCCAAGAAGTTCCTAAGTTCAAACGCCAAAGAAGTTCCTAAGTTCAAACGCTAAGATGTTCATTAAGAATGTTCTTAAGTTTGTAAGTTCAAACGCTAAGAAGTCCTAAGTTTCAAATGCTAAGAAAGTTCCTAAGGTCAAAACGCTAAGAAGTTCCTAAGAATGTTCTTAAGTTTGTAAGTTCAAATGCTAAGACGGTTCCTAAGTCAAAATGCTAAGAAGTTCCTAAGTTCAAATGAATGATAAGAAGTTCCTAAGTTCAAATGCTAAAGAAGTGTCCTAAAAGTTCAAATGCTAAGAAGTTCCTAAGTTCAAATGCTAAGAATTTCCTAAGTTCAAAATGCTAAGAAGGTTCCTAAGTTCAAATGCTAAGAAGTTCCTAAGTCCAAATGCTACGAAGTTCCTAAGTTCAAATGCTAAGAAAGTTGGCCTAAGTTCGAAATGCTAAGAAAGAAGTTCCTAAGTTCGAACGCTAAGAAGTTCATAAGAATGTTCTTAAGTTCCTAAGTTCAAACGCTAAGATGTTCATAAGAATGTTCTTAAGTTTGTAAGTTCAAACGCTAAGTTCCTAAGTTCAAACGCTAAGAAGTTCCTAAGTTCCAAACGCTAAGATGTTCATAAGACATGTTCTTAAGTTTGTAAGTTCACACGGCAAGAAGTTCCTAAGTTCAAACGCCAAGAAGTTCCTAAGTTCAAATTTCAAAACGCCAAGAAGTTCCCTAAGTTTCAAACGCCAAGAAGTTTCCTAAGTTGTTCAAAACGCCAAGAAGTTCCTAAGTTTCAAACGCCAAGAAGTTTAAGTTCCTAAGTTCAAACGCCAAGAAGTTCCTAAGTTCAAACGCTAAGAAGTTCCTAAGTTCAAACGCTAAGAAGTTCCTAAGTTCAAACGCTAAGAAGTGCCTAAGTTCAAACCTAAGGAAGTCCTAAGAATGTTCTTAAGTTTGTAAGTTCAAAAATTGTAGTTCCTAAGTTCCAAACGCTAAGATTTTTTGGGGTTCATAAGAAATGTTCTTAAGTTTTGTAAGCTCAAAATGCTAAGAAGTGCATAAAGAATGTTCTCAAAAGTAACTAAGTTCCAAACGCCCAAGATGTTTCATAAGAATGTAAGTTCCAAATGCTAAGAAGTTTCATAAGTTCAAACGCCAAGAAGTTCATAAAGAATTTTCTTAAGTTCCTAAGTTCAATTCAAACGCTAAGATGTTCATAGAAGGGTCTAAGTTTGTAAGAAAGGTTCAATGCTAAAAGTTCCTAAGTTTCAAATGCTAAGAAAGTTCCTAAGTTCAATGCTAAGAAGTTCCTAAGTTCAAACGCTAAGAAGTGCCATAAGATGTTCTATAGTTTGTAAGTTTCAAAAGCTAAGAAGTTCCTAAGTTCAAACGCTAAGTTCAATAAGAATGTTCTCAGTTTCCTAAGTTCAAACGCGAAGATGTTCATAAGAATGTTCTTAAGTTTTGTAAGTTTCAAACGCTAAGAATTTCCTAAGTTCAAACGCTAAGATTTCAATTTCATAAGAATTGTTCTTAAGTTTGTTAGTTCAAACGCTAAGAAGTTCCTAAGTTCAAACGCTAAGATGTTCATAAGAATGTTCTTAAGTTTGTAAGTTCAAACGCTAAGAAGTTCCTAAGTTCAAATGCTAAGAAGTTCCTAAGTTCAAACGCTAAGAAGTTCCTAAGTTCAAAAGAAGTTCATAAGTTCAAACGCTAAGATGTTCCTAAGAATGTTCTTAAGTTTGTAAGTTCAAATGCTAAGATGTTCATAAGAATGTTCTTAAGTTTGTAAGTTCAAACGCTAAGAAGTTCCTAAGTTCAAAAGAAGTTCATAAGAATGTTCTTAAGTTCCTAAGTTCAAACGCTAAGATGTTCATAAGAATGTTCTTAAGTTTGTAAGTTCAAATGCTAAGAAGTTCCTAAGTTCAAACGCTAAGATGTTCATAAGAACGTTCTTATGTTATCTGAAGAACAACAAACTTTCATAACTTTTTTCCTAAGAACGAAGTCTCCTGTGCTACATGAGGAAGGTGGCAGTAGGGAGTCACATAGCAGGAGTGAGGGGGGCTGGGAAATGTAGTGAGGAAAAGCCATTTGTTTTTTGCTTTCAAATACATTATTCAGTCAGTGACAGGAGATATTCACTGCCTAATTACAGCTTTGTCTGAATGATTTTGCCCAGCTGTAGCTTAATGTAACTGTGGTAAGAATGCTTATGGTGCATATGCTATGATGAAACCCTTGCACAAATCGCAATCTTAAAGCCAAAACTTTAATGAAAAAAAATAAGTAAGAAAAAAAATAAATTAAAGAAAAAACAAAACATTTCAATTTCTTTTTCTTTTTTGTTTTATTTGACCAAATACGTGGGTGTTTGTCTCTTACCGTGTGTTTCTGCCAGTATTCTCGCAGCGCGGGCCTGAGTTTCTTGTGTACGACAACTTCTTGCATGTCCTCTAATGAGGGGTGTTGGCCCACTTCCTCCTCGAAAGGCAACGCGTACTCATCCACGGGACCTGTGTGCACGTACAGGTCTGCATTAATATATCTGTGAGGTCCTTCTGAACCAGGAATTAGAGTACGATCCTACTCTCAGGTACCTACAGCAAATTATGTTGCACTGTCTGACGAGTGGAAACACGGAATTCGAACAATTCTGACATTCATCAGTCTGTTTTTGGCCTCCAAATTTGAACAAAAACTACTACCTAAATAAATCACTTAATGGTGTGATCTTCCAAAGACTACGCATGTAGTCCAGTCGGTGGCGATATTGCACCAATACAGCATGTCAATATCCCCAAAAGAAGAAAAAGAACTAGGGCGTGTGTTATATTCAGTCATTTACTATTAGATCGGTCTACAGGTGCGATTTCAGATACACCCTCAGCTCCTGAGTCTCTCTCGGCGTAGTGCGTTACTGATGGTAGCCTTTGTTACTTTGGTCCCAGCTCTCTGCAGGTCATTCATCAGGTCCCTCCGTGTAGATCTGGGATTTTTGCGCAACGTTCTCATGATCATTTTGACCCCACAGGATGAGATCTTGCGTGGAGCCCCAGATCGAGGGAGATTATCAATGGTCTTGTATGTCCTCCATTTGCTCCCACAGTTAATTTATTCACACCAACTTGCTTGCCTATTGTAGATTCACTCTTTCCAGCCTGCTGCAGGTCTACATTTTCTTTCTGGTGTCCTTCGACAGCTCTTTGGTCTTGGCCATGGTTGAGTTTGGAGTCTGACTGTTTGAGGCTGTGGACGGGTGTCTATTATACAGATAACGAGGTCAAACAGGTGCCATTAATACAGGTAACGAGTGGAGGACAGAAGATCTTCTTGAAGACGTTACAGGTCTGTGAGAGCCAGAAATCTTGCCTGTTTGTGGGTGACCAAATACTTATTTTCCACCATGATTTACAATTAAATTCTTAAACCATGTCATTTCCTGGATTTTTTTTCTCATTTTGTCTCTCATAGTTGAAGTGTACCTATGATGAAAATTACAGACCTCTCTCATCTTTCTAAGTAGGAGAACTTGCACAATCAGTGGCTGACTAAATACTTTCTTGCCCCACTGTATATTAATCATTTATTATTATTACATTATTTATATTATTTTGGTCTACAGGTGCGATTTCAGACACACCCTCAGTCTCAGTGGCTCAAACATTTATTTTCACTTATAACATTTATTGATTTCATACATACTTTTGCTTGATTCATGCTTTTATTCTGTAATTACACATGAATATAGGTGTAAAAAACAATCAATCATTTGGGGGTCGGGAATGGATGAATCCCATTTACATTCCTTCTTATGGGGAAATCTGATTTCGACTTCAAACAAATTGTTTTTTCCCCCCCCCAAATAATGGCTTCAGTTCCTGTTTAAAATTTTTTAGTTTAAGAAAAATATTTGGAACAGCCAAATTTCCTCCCATTCCAGTATTTACAGTTATACAAGCCTGTCTCACACACACACACACACACACACACACACACACACACACACACACACACACACACACACTGTGAAGGGCAGGTCAGTGGAATCATGTTTTGTATACTAAGCACTAAACTCACACAGAGTCAGCGTTAGGCTGAGGGTCAGGACATGACTTGATACAATGGTGTGTGTGTGTGTGTGTGTTACCGTCAGCGGCAGTGCAGCGAGACGCCAACTCCCACAGCACGAGTCCTGCTGCATACATGTCGATCCTCAGAAAGGCGTCCCGCTGGAAATTTATGGCCCCTTCCAGCACCTCGGGAGCCATGTAGCGCCGAGTGCCCACCTGAACACAGCGCCGCACAGGATCAGAACGCCTTCTAGAACTACTAGTGATTAGCTTAGAGCAAGCGCCACGAGTCTCTACACGGCTGTGATCTGTGTATTTCTGCCCTGCAGCAGTAACTCACCTGTCCGTGTGTGTCACCTGCAGATTTCCCCGCCTCAAACTTGAGAGCCAGACCAAAATCAGCAATGCAGGCAGTCAGGTTATTCTTCAGGAGGATATTCTTACTCTTAATGTCCCTAAGACAGAGAGACGAGATGGAGGAGGTCAAAATGCATGCATTACTGACATTAACTGGATTCATGCTACGTCTCTGATACAGGCCTTCCCATACATGATGAAGATT
The DNA here is from genome assembly GCA_025084515.1 of Ancistrus triradiatus. Taxonomy (NCBI): domain Eukaryota; kingdom Metazoa; phylum Chordata; class Actinopteri; order Siluriformes; family Loricariidae; genus Ancistrus; species Ancistrus triradiatus. The sequence goes on from JAJAGP010000615.1 coordinate 75,635, forward strand.
TAATACGATGTCATTAAATCTAGCCACAAATACAACAAAAGGCATTCTTGCCTGCATGTGGCCTGGCTGAGAGTCAAACCAGGGTGGGACTGGCCTAGCATATAAAGCAAATGGAAGCAAAGTTTGACTATTCATCCCTGTCCAATAATTAAGCTTGGCCTGCTCTAGTCTACTAGAGGCCTGGACTTGTATGACCTCGTCAGCCTCTCATCACGTTTTAACCAGACCTACAACGTTTCAGTTTAAAACAAAGACTGTTCTCAAAAAAACCCCCCAAAAAACAAACAAAAACACCAGGGAAGTTTGAGGAGTGTCGCAGCCTGTGGCCGAGTACCTGTGTGCGATGGCAGGCTTGTGACCGTCCTTGAGGCCCGGGATGTCCTCGTGCAGATACGCCAAACCTCGTGCAAAAGTCTGAGCTATGTGACACAGCTCGTTCCAAGACACCACGTTAGCCTTCAGGTAATCCGTCAGCGAGCCCTGAGAGCACACGAGCAGTCATGTTTAGGGTTGGGGACAGAAAACTGGTACCTGTGTGTCCTTGGTGCTTATTTTTGATACTTTAAAAACATTAGGAACTTTTAGGAAAATCAAGGAAAGAACCCTGTAGGCACATTGCAATGCCTAAAAAGGTCAAAGTTGTTGCAACTTCGCTGCAATAAATGAAATAAAGGTTCCCAGTGCAAGAACTGCCTTAAGGTAGCAGATGCTGGAAGGACCTTATGAAACACTGAATTCTTCTCTACCATCTAAAGTATTTGAACAGCACATTTGTCACAGAACTAAACATTAATATTAGCAGGTTAACACTGCCCTGTGATCATTTTGTCTAAAGAGCAGTCTTCAGAACAGCTGCGTTCGAGTCCCTGTTCCTTTAAATGATAATGAGACACCGCTAACCCCACCCCTCATGGAGCATCAATACCAAGACGAATTATCATAACATGGGCGGAGCAAGAACAGACCTGGCTGTGACGAGTCTGAAATTGCTTCCCTTAATCACTAAATTCTTGGACGCCTAATTAATTTGTTGTACTAAGGTAACACAGTGGGATTGTGGTAGCCTAGCTGTTAAGGTAATGGACTATGGACCAGAAGGTCCAGGGTTCAAATCCCACCTCTGCCAAGCTGCCACTGTTGGGTCGTTGAGCAAGACCCTTAACCCACAATTGCTTGGATTGTAAGACTGTACCAATTGTAAGTCGCTCTGGATAAGGGCATCTGCTAAATGCTGTAAATGTAAAAAAAATCTGTGTCTTTATTAGAATATAACAAGAAAATACAGGATATTGTAAGAAGCATTAAAATATTGAAAACAATCCCCAAACAAACAACTTCTAAAGGTTACAGCGGTAAGTATTTAGTGCGACTCCGGCAGCTTCTTCGGGATGCCAAGTTGACCCTTCTAGTGGTCTTTTTGGAAGGGTGGCAGGCAAGAAACCACTTTTCGGAAGGGGAACAGTGTGAAAAGGCTAAGAGTTACTAAAGCTCGCAAAGATTATGGAGCGACAAATGGTTGAAAACAATCAACATTGTGTTATATGGTCATTACACCATTGCTAGAACAGATCTAAAGGTGGCCTAAGACTTTCGCACAGTACTGGATGTTGTGTTACTGTAAATGGTACCGGACAAACAACCTCTTACATTTTGTTTATGGATACAATTAGAATGCTATACAGAACACACAATAAAATATTCAGTATATATATTTTTAAATGGCACACAGCCGTCACCACCAGGGGGCAGAGGTGAGCTGAGAGAACGCCGGAAAGTCCATATCTAAGCAATGGTTGAACAAAATGACTAATCAGCTTCATATTTGAACGTTGTGCATTACCTTCTCATGGTACGACGTGATGAGCCACAGCTCTATGTCCATGCCGACTCCTCTCTTCTCGGCTCCGAGGAAGTTGAGGATGTTGTCGTGTTTCATGCCACTCATCGTGTAGATCTCGTACTCATTCTGCCAAGACTGCTTATTCTGCGGGAGAAACATCCCATTATGGTCCCGCTCAGAAACCCAGTCCTCAGAGTAGACGTCTCATACATGCTCTCAATCTGTTACCTGGATGGGGAAGATCTTCACAGCCACGTGTTCGCTTAGTAGCTGGGCCTTCCACACGCAGCCAAAGCGCCCCCTGGCTTTGACCTCCAGCAATTGCAACGGCTTCTGTCCCAGGAGGGGCGAGGGGGGAGTCAGCCCGGGGTCCTGCAGAAAAACCAGCCCATTACCTTAACCAGTGGCATTAATTCACAGGCGCATTCACTCATTCATTCTCAGCTTAACAGAAATGACCTTTTTAAGGTTAACTATTCAGGATCTAACAGGTACATTTACAGGAATCAACTTTCAGTCCAGGGTTCTTAACAGTCCCTGAAATATGGAGGTGCACACCGCAGTGTGTACTTTAGGCCTGTTACCATGGATAGGATACACCTAGACTCCGCATCTGTTGCCAGATCATGCATCAATGTTGTCGCCATATTGGCCCAGGCAACTTGACATAATTCTCCAAAGATTGTTGGAAAAACATGCCTGGTTACGATCTAATTAATAATAATATCATAAAATAAACTACTATTGTACAGTGGGGCAAAAAAGTATTTAGTCAGCCACTAATTGTGCAAGTTCTCCTACTTAGAAAGATGAGAGGGGTCTGTAATTTTCATCATAGGTACACTTCAACTATGAGAGACAATATGAGAAAAAAAATCCAGGAAATCACATTGTAGGATTTTTTAAGAATTTAGTTGTAAATCATGGAGGAAAATAAGTATTTGGTCAAGAACAAAAGCTCAACTAAATACTTTGTAACATAACCTTTGTTGGCAATAACAGAGGTCAAAGGTTTCCTGTAAGTCTTCACCAGGTTGGCACACACTGTAGCTGGTATTTAGAGCAGTGATGTTTTGGGGCAACACGGACTTTCAACTCCCTCCACAGATTTTCTATGGGGTTGAGGTCTGGAGACTGGCTAGGCCACTCCAGGACCTTTAAATGCTTTTTACGGAGCCACTCCTTCGTTGCCCGAGCGGTGTGTTTGGTATCATTGTCATGCTGGAAGACCCAGCCATGTTCCATCTTCAATGCTCTCACTGATGGAAGGAGGTTTCGGCTTAAAATCTCACGATACATGGCCCCGTTCATTCTTCCCTTAACACGGATCAGTTGTCCTGTCCCCTCAGCAGAAAAACAGCCCCAAAGCATGAGGTTTCCACCCCCATGCTTCACAGTAGGTATGATGTTCTTGGGATGCGACTCAGCATTCTTCTTCCTCCAAACACGACAAGTTTGAGTTTTTACCAAAACGTTCCATTTTGGTTTCATCTGACCACATGATATTCTCCCAATCCTCTTCTGAAATCTTGCTTGTTTGTGGGTGGCCAAATACTTATTTTCCACCAAGATGTACAATTAAATCCTTTAAAAATTCAACAATGTGATTTCCTGGATTTTTTTTTCCTCATTTTGTCTCTCATAGTTGAAGTGCAGCTATGATGGAAATTACAGACGCTCTCATCTTTAAATCGGAGAACTTGCACAATCAGTGGCTGACTAAATTCTTTGTTGCCCCACTGTATACTAGTGTGTTAACCTATTATTTAATTAACTATATTACTTAGACTACATCTAATTGTATTCATAGGTTAGTAATAGGCTATACAGTATATTTGCCTTTGAGTGTTTCTTTTCACTGTTATAACAAAAAGCAGACTGACTGCCACTCACCATCTGATTTATTTGTTCATTTTGTTACATCTTTCTCAATGAGGGTCAATTATAAGAACTTACATGCAAAATTTAGATTTTCTTTTCAGTATTTCAAAGTGAACGAGCCGAGTTATGACCTGGGGCAAAAGAAAAGCTTGTGTATTAAGCACATGTATTAAGCAAAAGAAAATAATCCAAATCCATGCTCGACAGAAATGCTTTTTTCCTCCCCACAATTTCTTACGACAAGAAACAATTCCCACCACAAACAAAATACGAATTAACTGGAGTCAAAACTTTTTGTACTCCACATAGATCAAAAGCCATGACTATAAAAACTAAGTAAGCGGCATCCAAGTATATTATGTCTATGGTTATGAATATATAATAACCCGAAAAAACACAGCTCACAGTAATACTTGCTAGCTTTGTGAAAATCGGAGATCATTTACATCTAAAATTCTCCTCTCACGTTACTGCGCGGTCAGTAAGAGATAAGGAATGCTACTCTGCAAAATTAAAGCTGATGAATGGGATAAACACTCGTGCCTTGGCACCCGGTCAGTGGTCAAGCCTTCAATGGACAGAAGACCATGGTAGCCTAGTACCTGAACATCTCTACGTCACGTCCCATGTAGTTCTTGCAAGCAAGCAGCGCCTAACGTCACAATGACGTAAACCGATATCGTTTATAGATCTTCAGGGCACGAACGTGATTTATCAGGCTGTCTGTATAATGAAGATGAAACACTTCCTCCACTGTGTCTGTTCACACCAACAGCAGCAGATGCCACTGGGTGAAGAAACGTCCTCGCAGCGAGATGTTCGCCTTGCGCAGATTTTTCTACCATTTTTCTGCTTTTGGCTGCTTTCCTCACGCTCTGCTATTTTTTACATCTTACTAGCGAGAGAAGACCGAGAAAGAGAAGCATGAAAGTCCCTGTATACACCAGGTCCTCCCATGAATCCTGAGTATCAGGACTGTAGGGGTGCACCCCAAAAAGGAGCGAATTCACCCTAACAAACCAACTGATAACATCACCTTGCTCAGACTACTTTAGGAGAGACGAATGTAGTTGCATATTAAGCAAGTTTACATGCAGGAGTCTGCCCAATACTGTACCACAAGCACACGTCATCCAAGATTTCCATCCTGCTTAGCCAGCCAATCATGGAGCCACATGGGCACTGTGGTGGCTCAGTGCTTAAGATACTGGACTGTCCATGGTTCAAATCCCACCTCTGCCAACCAGCCACTGTTGGGTCCTTGATCAAGGCCCTTAACCTTTATTGCTTGAACTGTATCAGTTCTACGTGAGTAAATAAAGCTGAACAAAATTATTATTATTGGCAATTTGGACCAATTCCATTGAAACCCTACCCTGAAAACTACTGATCCAAATAAAATTTCTAACAGGCATCTACTAAACATCAACTCCCCAAGCTGGAATGAATGACAAAATCACACCCTCCACCTTTTGCAACTAAAACCGTACACAGCCCAGGAAGTTCCAGTGTTATACGTTATGGCGCTCCAGTGTTATGACATCTGAGACACTAATCTGATTGCACCACGGCTCGCTGGAGACTCATTTAACTAGTGCAAGTGGTTCAAATCTAATCAGGATATTACCCGGCTGCAAGATGCATGAACAGTCCGAGTGCAAATGAGGTCAGAGAAGCGTTGTGCATGGAGGGACGGCGTGACATTGACCAGGGTCACGAGGGCTGTAAACACATCCAGCTCCTTGCTTACGCTTTGACTTTTCCTCTGCTCTCAATAATTAAAGAGCCACTGAGAGCTGACGGTGAAAACGGTTTAAATGGTGAGCAGTTTCTCAGAGCCTTCTGACAGGAACACGCATGCATGCGCACATCTCCGCAGACAAAGATCTCATTCAGGAACACCAAAGAATTCAGTGTTCAGAGATCCAACGAGCAAAGCAAAGAGCTTTAATGTAATTGAAATAACCTTGAAGCTGTCTGATACAGCAATAATACTTCGGCGTATAGGTTTTCATGACAGTACGCTTCCTGTTGCATTAACAAGCCAGCTCTTTTTAAATACGTTATACACAAAAAATGTAAAAGCTTCCAAAGGACACCCATGTGCGCCATGAGCTTTTGCTTTGCTCATCTGCAAACCTCAAAGCAAGTGATCAAACCGCGCAGGGACTGTTATGCTATACAAACCAGTTTTAGATTGTGAAAAAACATGAATGACCAGAGTTATTGATGTTGGGTCCTAACAGCTGACAAGCAAACTGTAAAACTGTACCTGAGCCAATATGTTTAGTCAGTCTGATAATACATGCAGAATAAAATGCAATATTTAATAAGACAAAAAAGTCAAAAACAAAACACGCCCAGATTGGCAGACGCAAAGAAGCTTTATACGGCATCCTTCCTCAAAATGGATGCAACATCATGTGAAGTTGGTTGAGAAGGTTTCATTTCTGATGTAATATTTTAATTGAACAGGACCACAGTGGTGTTTGAAAGTTTGTGAACCCTTTAGAATTTTCTATATTTCTGCATAATGACCTAAAACAACATCAGATTTTCACACAAGTCCTAAAAGTAGATAAAGAGAACCCAGTTAAACAAATGAGACACAAATATTACACTTGGTCATTTATTTATTGAGGAAAACGATCCAATATTACATATTAGTAAGTGGCAAAAGTATGTGAACCTCTGCTTTCAGTATCTGGTGTGACCCCACTATGCAGCAATAACTGCAGTTAAACGTTTCCTGTAACTGTTGATCAGTCCTGCACACCGGCTTGGAGGAATTTTATCCCGTTCCTCCGTACAGAACAGCTTCAGCTCTGGGATGTTGGTGGGTTTCCTCACATTAGCTGCTCGCTTCAGGTCCTTCCACAACATTTCCATTGGATTAAGGTCAGGACTTTAACTTGGCCATTCCAAAACATCAACTTTATTCTTCTGTAACCATTCTTTGGTAGAACGGCTTGTGTGCTTAGGGTCGTTGTCTTGCTGCATGACCCACCTTCTCTTGAGATTCAGTTCATGGGACAGATGTCCTGACATTTTCCTCTAGAATTCTCTGATATCATTCAGAATTCATTGTTCCATCAGTGATGGCAAGCCGTCCTGTCCCAGATGCAGCAAAACAGGCCCAAAACCATGATACTACCACCACCATGTTTCACAGATGGGATAAGGTTCTTATGATGGAATGCAGGGTTTTTTTCTTTCAAAACATAACGCTTTTCTTTTAAACCAAAAAGTACTATTTTGGTCTCATCCAACCACAAAACATACTTCCAATAGCCTTCTGGCTCGTCCACGTGATCTTTAGCAAACTGCGGGACGAGCAGCAATGTTCTTTTTGGAGAGCAGTGGCTTTCTCCTTGCAACCCTGCCACGCACACCATTGTTGTTCAGTGTTCTTCTCATGGTGGACTCAAACATTAACATTATCCAATGTGAGTGAGGACCTTCAGTTTTCTTAGAAGTTACCCTGGGGTCCTTTGTGACCTCGCCAGCTATTACACGCCTTGCTCTTGGAGTGATCTTTGTTGGTCAACCACTCCTGGGGAGGGTAACAATTGTCTTGAATTTCGTCCATTTGTACACAATCTGTCTGACTGTGGATGGTGGAGTCCAAAACTCTTTAGAGATTGTCTTGTAACCTTTTCCAGCCTGATGAGCATCAACAACTCTTTCTGAGGTCCTCAGAAATCTCCTTTGTTCGTGCCATGATACACTTCACACAACATGTGCTTGTGAAGAGCAGACTTTGATAGATCCCTGCTCTTTAAATAAAACAGGGTGGCCCCTCACACCTGATTGTCATCCCATTGATTGAAAACACCTGACTCTAATTACACCTTCAAATTAACTGCTAATCCCAGAGGGTCACATACTTTTGCCACTCACCAATATGTAATATTGGATCATTTTCCTCAATAAATAAATGAACAAGTATAATATTTTTGTCTCATTTGTTTAACTGGGTTCTCTTTATCTACTTTAAGGACTTGTGTGAAAATCTGATGATGTTTTAGCTCATATTTGTGCAGAAATATAGAAAATTCTAAAAGATTCACAAACTTTCAAGCACCACAGGAAACAGGGCAGGCAGCAGCAGCAGCAGGACACATCAGTCCATGCACAATCACAAGAGGAACCTAAACGCTCTCATACATAAACATACACACACACACACACACACACACAGGAGGACCTTGCATACACTGTCCATACATGCAAACCGAGCACAGACACACACTGCAGCTAAAGTAAAATGGACCAGAAACAAACTGAATGGACCAGGACAGAACTCAGGAGAAGCAAAGAGGACTTGAATGATCAAGCATGAAGTTCGAAAAGAATCGAAAAGGAGAATGAGTTCATGAGTTTATAAACGTCTTACCTCTATCATTATATGAAAGGCGTGCTAGCGAAAGAGAAGGCAAAAGAAAGGAATTAATGCTTCCAGTGAAGAGAGAAAAGGTTATGATAATGGAAGGTGGATAAAGACGGAAAGATTTGTCTCCTGTCCTTTTAATCCTTTTAAACAGTCCATGAGGCATAATAGGTTTAACAAAGAAGTTATGAAAGCAGAGGGAGCGAGTTGAAGAGAGAAAGGCATTAAGGAGAGAGTTTTTTTCCGCATACAGACCATCTTGTAGTCGACAGATTGCTTGTTTTGCACAAGCATGTGTGTGTGTGTGGATAATTAATGTTGCACCCACACCTAAGCCCAGAAACCAAAAGCAATTGCTGGTCATTCAAACGAAAGGTGTAGCGTTTGTAATTAAGGAATTAAAGTGGTGAGGCTGAGCGCACACACACGCAGGAGTGTTACGATCTCTGTGACACACTTTCTTCACCTGGTGTTTACAATAGCTGGGAGTTGGCCTCAGAGGGCCTTGGTTCGATTCCCGGTCTGGACCTTGCATGTCCTACCTACGTCCGTGTGAGATTGACACGTACGCCAGTTTCCTCCCACATTCAAAAGACATGCCAACTGTTCTCTCTAAAGTGTCCCGGTGTGAAATTGTGTCTGTCTGCATGTGCCCTGCAAAGGACTGGCACCTCATGTCCTGTTCCACTGATTAGGTTCCCTGTGACCCTGGACTGGATTAAGCAGGTATGAAAATGACTCTGGTTTCCTCTCATATTCCAAAGACATGCGTGTTTGGTTCACTGGTGTTTCTAAAGTGCCCCAAGTGTGCGAGTGTGGATGACGGACTGGCACCCTGTTTAGGATTGTTCCAGCTTGGTGCCATGGCTTTAACGATACCCTGACCAGGATTAAGCGGATAAGAAAACGAATGAATGGTTATTGCAGATGAATGTCCTGTATTCCTTTCATTACTTTATGTCACAACAGAGACTTCCCTGCAAGCACTCCAGCTGCATTCTGTTAGCCACTGGGTGGCGATATTACATTGTGACGGCTTGGGATTTCTAAGAACGGCTTTGCAGTTGGACTGTTGATCTAAGGCTGGACCAATTTCACATTATCCACTAGTAAAGTAGGATGTAGGCATTTTAACTACTTATGGCTGTGAAAAAGCTCAAACGATGTGAAATCAAACCGTACCCGTTTAGACGTTTGTTATTAGAAAAAAAAAGGATCTGAGCTAGGTTTGTCAAAATTCTGTCGCTCGCTCTCTCACACACACGAAGCTATAACATTAAAACCACTGACAGGTGAAGTGATTAACACTGACAGTGTGATGCTCTGGGCAAAGGCTGAGAAACCTTGGGAGAAACCTTGGATTCATGTGAAGAAATACCACACTACTGACATGAAGCAAGCAGGATAAAGACCTTTTCACACCCGTACATTACGCACGTCAAGTTTTGAGAAAGATACGCGTATATTAACGCCGTCCTTAACACCGAGTGCGAAACTGATGGGCTACAACGAAAAAGAACACGCGTATATTATATATATTATATTATAATCAGGCCGACCAATCAGAGCTCGGTTGCCAGGCAGAACAGCTCATCCTGCGCATAGCAGAGTGCCAGAGCTTACAGGATGAGCAACACGCCGACTCTAAGAACATGGATACTAAAGAAAAGATCTGGTGGAATTTAACTGAAAGGCTGGAGAATGATGGTGATAAAAGCTCACAGCTACTAGATTGAATCGTTTTCTTATTTAAGTGCATCCTAATCTGCTCAAGGTTCCGGCACTAATCTTCGCTTGGGTCTTTTTTTTTGTTAAGTTGACGATTAAGTTGAAAAGGAATTAAAGAACACAAAAGTGCACAGGGAGTTTGAGTGTTCAGAGAAAAAAAAAAAACTTGGACTTGGTGTGAAGGTCCCACAATGTTAAAAAATTGCATCTGTTTTTTCCACTGTGAGTGAAAAGGCCTAGATGATAAATACTGGGACTGAATCACAAAAGTAATAACTGCACCACATTGGTGCTTATTGTCCACTTGTATGGCTTTATAATAATAATTCGCTTTCGGCTGCTCCTGATTTACCCAGGCTTGGGACCAGCACTAGAAGTGATCCCCCGGGGTGCTGGGGTTTTTCCTCATAAACTCGACCCTCATGTCACAGCTTCACCTGGGTTTGAACCCACCTTTTCTAACAGTTGGCTCTACCCACTGAGGCAAGATTACATTTAGTTGCTTTTGCAAACACCCTGGCAACCAGAGCTCTGCATTGCTGGCTATAACACCAACAACAAAACAAAGCCAAATGATTTCACTCCGTGTATCAAACCAATAAAAATAATCCTCGGTGCTGAACGTCGTCACAAGAAAGCCGGCGCGCATGCGGAGTGGTACCTGATAAATCCCATAACTTCAGTCTTCTGGAAAGCGAGCTTACCCTCGTTTTGAACGAGCTTATTTGGCTGCGTTCAGGCATAGCGCCTGAACAAGTTCACGTGCGCATTTTTCATTACAAGAACTGGAAATGCAGGCTATAAGACCTCTGATTTCTCATAGGGCAAGTTTACATGCAGTCTAATACTCCGTTCTTAATTGGATTAATAGCTCTAGTGGAATAGAAAGCATTCATGTATACACTTCAATCACAATGGAGTAATCCAGCTGAGGCCAAGGCAAATGAGCGTTCCATCCGATCGAACGAGGTGTTTATTCTTTTAATAATCCACCGAATAGAAGAATATTAGCCGTGTAAACCTCCGTATCCGATTACATTCCCACTTTGGCCGTACGAGCATGTTCTGCGCATGCGCGGCCCTACGTACGCACGGCTAATTCAACATGGTGAGCATGAAAAACTGGTCTCTGTGGATGAAGCAATGTTTACGCTTCAAACAGTCAAACACTTTAAATACAGCCACCAGGATGGAGCGAAACGTTCAGAAGAATGATGTGGCTGAAAGCATTTAAGCAAATGAACGAGGGTCCTCAAGATCATCTCTAAGAGTGCTTCAGGATGCGACTTTAGGCAAATGGAGCATAGTCTCAAAGCAGCTTTTGAAACATCTAGGCCCAGAAACTGAGCAAACCTAGTGTGACAGTGGCAAGGAAAAACTCCCTACACGTTACAAGGAAGAAACCTCGGGAGGACCAAGACTCAAAAAGGGACCCGAATTCAATGTCCAGCCTAAGGTTTTAGTAATAGTTTAAATATTCAGAAGTTAAATATAAAAAGTAAGGGAGAAGAGATTCAAAGAAAAATATACCAAAAATATATAGACTAGAGTATTAAAAAATGTAAAGAACCTAAAGGTCTTTCCACAACGAGTCCATTTTTCTACAGATGTAAAAACAGATGCAATTTTTAAACGTAGTAGGACTTTCACAGTCCGATACACTGAAAACTCCCTGTCCACTTTTGCTTTCTTTAATTTCCCTTCTCTTAATGTGTCGCCGTGTCTTTTTCACATTGTCAACTTAAAAAAAAAAAACAAAGACACGAGCGAATATTAGTGCAGAAAAATGAACAGATCAGACTGCACTTAACTACGTAAAACTCCTGTACAGTCCATGCGAGCTTCATCACCATCATTCTCATGCCTTTCAGGTACACTCCACCAGATCTTTTCTTTACTATCCATGTTTTTAGAGTCAGCGTCATGCACGTCCTATAAGCTCTTGATAAGCTGTTCTGCCCGACGACCGAGCTCCGATTGGTCAGCCTGATTATAATATAATATACGCGTGTTCTTTTTCAATTTACTCGTAGTGGAAAGGCCTTAAGACGGTCTAAATAAACAAGATGATAAATACTGTAGAGAACGAGTGAGCATGGGCATTATTTAGCCCAGTAAAAGTCACAATAGGTTCTCGTGACCTCCATGGGTACGTTTTGTAGGCGTGGCACGCTCCGTCAGCTGGAAGTCCGAAAGGTGTTGCTTGTTTACTATGTACATTTGAAGCACATAGCTTAAGATTTATTAATCTCCCAAGCACTGCGATCAAAAGCTCGGGTACCACGCCCAACCGTCTCCAACTCCTCGCGACGGATCAGCCTGATGTCCTTCTCGTTGCCGTGGTAACATTTACACTAAACGCATGTGCGTGACGACGGATCGGATTATGTTTAGAGCAAGTAAAGAGAAAGGGACGACCAAACGGGTGAGGATAAATGTAAATACAATCTGCAAGTGCCATGATTTCATTAGTCTGAGTGCACGTCTGCATGTGCGTCTCTCTGCAAAGATTTAGAAATGGCGACCATCCACGGAGAGCACCAGACACGAGGGTTAGGGTGTCCCGGGTGGGACAACAGCAACCAGAGGGCTAAGTAGGGTTGGGGTGATCCGCTGACCTGAGTCCACTCCCTCACACCAATCTTGTGTGTATGAGACCCGACCCAGAGTATGAGACCTGGACTGGACTGTATAAGAAGCCACTTTCAGTGCATTTATGTTAGGGGTGGGCGATACGGTACGAATATATCACAATATTTAAAGACTTTGTTTATCAGACAATGTTTCAGTAGCGACAGTCTACTATTCAAATATTATTCCGTACTTAGGAAAGTGATTTCTATTCAAAACGTGCTACTTCATCCAATTAAAGAAGCATATGTCGACAAAATTGATCGCGATACAATAAAATATCGTCCTATTTATTGTCCCAGCTCTAATTTATGTACTGAATGGATTGAGGGGAGACAAATCAAGCAGAACAAAGAGTCCTTTTGAACTCTCTGCACATTTGAGTATCTATAACTACATCTCAAAGCTTGGTGTCAATCCTGAGGACTTCTACCAGGTAATGAAGAACATCTAATGAATACTAGATTATCTATTAATACTAGTACTTTCATCCTGACACGTTCAAAAGTCCGTCCGGCTAGTAGGTTTGATGTAAAACCATTACACGACAGAAGCCAAACGTTCACTCCTAATGTGGAAGTTGGTATACTGGTGTAATATTAGCATTGTGTTTTGGTGAAAACATCTTGAAAAGGTTTTCAAGTGTCATATTTCTTTGCTACAGCCGCCCACTTGCGGTGCCTAAAAGTCGGCAAGTAAGTTGTAATAAACTTCACACATAATAACACCACCCTGCAGCATGCGAGACAGAAGAAGAGTACATAAAGCAAACCAAGACCCACCCCAACCCACAGGCAGACACACGCACAATCTCACATTACGCTGTGCTATACGTTTTGTCTGACAGTCACAAGGATTTATGGTTACATTCTTGTTTTTCCTCAGCGACTCTCTGCACCTTTATGGTTCTTGGTTGGTTAGTTATTTAGTTTACTGTAGGTTAGCCTGGTTACCTGACAAAATGCTGGAAAGGGACTAGTTTAAAAAGTGCATTCGGATTACCAAACTAGCCCTGGTTGTGTCATTACGTTTGAATTTGCCCTCTACATCATTACTCTGTGAATACTGCATTCATTAACTGTAGGATGTCAATAGTATTCGGGCATCCAAATAAGGACTGCCCATCAACCTGCTTTCTCACCCCTGCATTCGCTGCATCTGTACAAACATACAGCGATGACGTCGTGCTTGTACGTTCACATCCCAGATTTTGTGATTATAACATTTTTTGCACCGGAGAACTTGCTGCTTTCACACATTTTTTAAATACACGTTTCAGCTTTTCAGGCATTCGCTCGGCGCTTGAAAGGAAGTGTGTGGGCAGGCACAGAAGGCATGAAGGTTACCTGCGTGGGTACGAGCACGGGTGGGTATGCCAACTTGTGGTGGTGGTACATCCAAAAGGAGAAGAGCAGGATGGCTGCGAAGCCCATGATGGGCACCAGGGAGTAGAGCAGCGTGTTGAACAGTTCCGTCTTGGGTGGCAGGGGGTTCGATGTGGCTGCGGTACAGAAACAGTTCGTTAGTGAAGTACAGCAAGTGTTCTCAAAGTCTGAAAAGCCTGGCTACAATGGATGCCTTTCTGACGGGTAGGAGATGCAGCTTTATACACCGATCGGCCATAATATTAAAAGCACCTTCTTTCTCATAGCTTCACTGAACATTTTCAGCTCCACATACCATATAGGAGCACTTCGTAGTTCGATAATTAGTCTGTAGTCCTTCTGTTTCTCTACACAATTTGTTCCTCCCCTTGGGTCAGGTACTATTTGGGTGGTGGAGCATTCGAAGCCCTGGCACACTTGTGCTGGTATGGGTGGATAAGACACCCCAGTGCAACACCCCAGTCACTGCTGGACTGGGAATAGTCCACAACCCAAAAAAACCCCCCAGCCAGTGTCTGGTAAGCACTGATGAAGGATTAGAGGATGACTAACACAAACCGTGCAACAACAGACCAACTGGCGTCTGACTTTGCATCCAGAAGGTGGAGCAACAAGACAGGACAGAGTGGGCAGTACATGCTCACAGCGCTTAAACTCCAGCAGCACTGCTGTATCTGACCCACTCGCACCAGTGCGACGCACTAACAGGTCAGCACCACTCAATTAGTGCATATTCTATTCTATGGAGGTCCTGTAAAGGGGGCCAAAAAAGCACGCAGAGCAGCAGACGGACTACAGTTTGCAAATGTAGAACTACAAAAATGCACCCATCGAGAAAAGTCAATAAATAAATGAACAAGGAGGTGGCTTTAATGTTATGGCTGATCGCTGTATATGAAGCATTTGTTAGAATCTGCTTTGAGCCAGAACCTTTTAAATGTTGCATTCTGACAAAATGTATACAGGAAGGGAGTCGTGTCTCATACTGAATGCTGATTTATACTTCTGTTAAAGTGGAGCTGGAGTGCTGAAGGGCATGTCTCCAACATCATAAATTACACATTCTGCGAAACTGCGGTGGAGAGCATTTCATCAAGCAAATGCTGACTGAAAACAATAGCTAGGGTTGGCACTGGAGTCAAGACCCAAGTGACAAAACTAAATAAGTTTGCTAGCTAAATTTAGATCCTCGTACGAAAGCTCGCGTTTGGTTGCGCCTAGAGCGAGGACTAAAGGTTTGTGTTTAGGGCTGGGCACTGAAAAGCCCCCCTGTGTAAGGCATTATCTGCATTAATGGAGTTGTCCTGTACAGGGGCTCCCTGATTTATGACGGGGATACGTTAAACAAATCCTTCACAAGTTAAATCCATCATGAACTGAGCATTTAACGAGTGTTTGGTGGTTACTGCATCATAGCGGCGCCTATTAAGTAACGATAAGTAAGTAAATGTTTAAAAAAACTACAACAAGCTTATTTTCTAATAAAGTGTAGAAGAAATCTCATGTAATTTAGCGAGTAATGGATTGAACGTGACACGTAAAAGCAAAGCACTTGCTTTATTGGTGAATTCAGGGTGTCAGGATAGGTGCTAATGCGAACTACAACCTGTAATGAAGCATTGTGTTCCTGTTTTCCTTTCGGTTGGCTGTCATTACTGAGCATTTTAGGACCCATGGAGATTTATTAGTGTGATTGCCTATATAGTCGATCACACTATTGTTATCCGATTCTGAACATTCCGAAATTTTTGACGCGCATCAACTGCCGCAATTTGAGATATCGACCCCGTTCCAGTGCCATTGCGTCCGGTCTGGTTGGGAATGGTGCGCTTGTATAGGGCCCTCCGGTCGGACCTTGAGTCCCAAAGTCCCAAATTTTCCCATAGGAAATGAATGGGATCAAAGTTAACGAACCATAAATCACTCAGTTTTCAACCTACGGCCACGAAATCCGGCAGGCTTGGTCCCGGGTGCAATCTGAGGTGACATGTGATGCCCATGGGGCCCCTGTGGACCCCGGCTGGGCACTGGGGCCCCTGGCGGGTCAATGACCGTAACTCAGTCAGTTTTTGACATATGGCGACGAAATTCAGCACGCTTGGCACCCTGGGGTGACTTGATGCCCTTTGGGCCCATGAGGTACACTAAGGGTCGGCCATTGCAGTCACACTCGCATTTTCTTCAGGAAATGCACCTCTAGTTTGCACTAAGAACACAGTACTGTAGATAAAACAATGAAAACAAAGGAGATCACTGAATCACTTGGTAGTGAATTGGCTTTAGCAAGCGCGCCACGTACAGAGCAAAACGACGAGAACTGAGAAATTTTTCTAATCAAAATGCTTCGAGAACCAAAGGTGGTTGACAACCGAGGTGGTTTAATTTGCCAATATAGTGCAATAACATTAAAGAAAAACAACACAATCAGCAGAGAGATAAGGGAAAATCTAAACCACAACAGCTGAAGGATCGTCACTGAACGATGTAAAAAGAAGGCCTGCAACATCAGGACAACAAAGCCAGCTCGAATTTAAACCACTAGTGGGGGAAAAAAACCCTACAGCTGTGTCTTGCCATCTTGTTGCTGAACTGATAGCATAAACAAGTCACAGAGGTCTAAAATATGCCTTTGCTTCACTACATTAAACATCCAAATCCAGGTGCAATAAAAGCCTGAAGGTAATAGTTGCCAAAAACGTCAGCACATATCTCATGAAACATCTGACGAAACATGGAATTATTCTCCATCTGTTACTGCTGGGATTGAATTACTGGTGATCCCCATCGTGCTTCAGTAAAACCTTATGTTAAGCACAAGTAGTTCAGAAATATTTCTGACTGTCACATCTAGTTCACTTGAAAGCAGTTTTGGAATCAGCAGTGAATTCATACTACTGGATTGGTGCTGCTAAATTTTTACACGACTCCCAGCCCATTGTGGCTCCATCGTGGCTTTACAGTGTGATGCAGTTCCTCCTCAACATGAGCAGTAATGCATTCGTCTGGTCGCACTACACCAGAACAAACCACCCAAGTTTGACAGTCCGCTTCGGGACAGGACGCGTCTTTGACATGGCAGCGCTCTCTTCTCGGACACACGGAAGGTCAGGGATGGAGATTAGCTCGGCAAATCTCACACTCGCACTTCTTGCGCATGCCGCACGTGCCATGCTGCACTTTAACAGCTTTGCACAAAAGCCCATCTCAGCCTGGCACACAAGGAGCGTTTCAGCCAGCTAACACCGCACCTGCTGTGGGCCATAGCTCTCACTGTTAAATAAGAAGACTTAAACACTCTCTTTAATGTAATTGCCCTCCTGGGGTTGAGCCCTCGGAGTACAAGTGCTGATCTAGGAGCTGTTACATCCTTTCAACTATTAATGAACTGAATTACATTACTAACCGACGCCGATCCTGAATCAGCACTTCTTCTGAAGGCTCCCACTCCCGACACTTGGCAGGGAGTCTCTGAAGTATAATAATGGTAATGAATTCAGATATTCGGCAGGCTGCATTATTCTATTATACATTTTAGATGACGCGACTTGCTTTTCCATCAAAGACAAAGGCAGGACAAAAGTAATGCCAATGAATTCGAAATCTTCGGTCTCTCTGGAGTACGAATCCACTCTCGATTACTGATCCAAGGACAAGATCCAGACCGCAAGTACAGTTTTACTGGACTTTTATTGGTTCTTATCAGAGAATTCAATGAGAAAGTTCCTGCATCCTGAGCCAGGTTGGGCTTGATGTTGCAGGATCTCATTTGACCTCCTGTCAGACCTTGGATCCGGTCAAGTGGTCACAGGGACTTGAACCTGGGTCATTATGGTGGTGGCCAATTCCTAGTAATGATCTAAACATCTACATTTGCTAAACGAAGAAATCCTTAACGCCATTGGAATATCTGAGCTTCCCTGAGGAATATTTGCTGAAGATGCCCTTCCAAAACACGCCATCATTTGGCAGCCTACGTTCTTAACTACAGGCCACTCGAGAGGCTAAAAGAACCAGACATTAGAATCAACACATATACCAGATAATAGCCCTAGTGAAGACCAATTGCTGAAGAGGTTCTAAAGCTAAAGCAGCTCCGAATTAATTTTACAGCGATCCAGAAACAAGTGTGTAAACTGCTTGGAGACTCTTGATGTTGCCAAGTCTGGCATAACGCTGCAGTAACTTATTAGTAAAGGCAATAAACTTAATAGGTTCTCCTGCTGTGCGCCACTGTAGAAAAGACACATAATTAAAGTCGAGAGCAAGATGACGCAACGGCGTGCAAGCAGGTAGTTATTCTTAGAACGCTAAAATCTCATCGCGCTTCTCCACTGAAGCACGGGAGCCAGCGCTCGCCCGCTCTCCCAAATCGTATCATGCCTTTCTAATGGCAAAATCAGTTCCATAACCAAACAGGCTAAGCTCTAAAACCGAACATCCAGAAAACTGAGGCGGGAGTAACTCGCACGGCGAGTTAACTTCCAGCTACAGATCGAAAATATGAAGTCAGGTTTCAGAGATTACGTTTGAGGAAACGAGCCAAATCCATTCCACACCGAGTCGACGGTTCATGGAAGAGACGAGCGCTTTACAGCAAGTGAAACCACTCGAATGAGAGGTCCACTGCTAATGGTAACAAAGCTTCCTTTCAGGATCATTCAACGCACCGAATAAATAGCAAATGCAAACAAAACACGCGTCCATCATCCTGTGTGTAATCGCAGCCTGTGACAGGACCATGGACGCGCCAAGAGTTTCAAAATACACTGTGAAATAGGAAGAGAACTCGCTCGCTCTAACCCAAGCTCCCTGCTGGGCCCTCTCCGAATACAGCGTTTCATTATGGAACTTCACAGGTCTTTGTGGGAAAGCAAGTCAAGTCAGATTTATTTATATAGCGCTTTTTACAATGGAGCATTGTCTCAAAGCAACTTTTACAATTTTAGATTATCTCCTAATATCTACATCCAATCCCAAATTAAGCAAGCCTAGGGTGACAGTGACAAGGAGAGGACCAAGACTCAAAAAGGGACCCGACCTCCTTGGGTGGCGTAGATGATAAATGTAAGGATGAAACTAATTTATCTAAATTAATAAGTCATGGAGTCATAGTTCAAGTAAAATGTAAAATCTGAACATCAGCATTAAGCAGTCCGATACACAGTCACAAGTGAACGCCATGTTTACCGTGACTTCCGACCTAAGCACAGACTCCATGTCAGCGGGACCAGCAAAAGAACTGATCGTTATGTTTATTGATTTCTAAACCTCGCTGCTAGTTTGTGCTATTGTGCGCTCATGTGCATTACACAATCACTCACATTTGCAGTCACCCTTAATGATCAGGTCATAATTGTATTTCTGCAGTTGCCTCTATTTGAGTGGCCATGTAAACAGCATGATCAGGCCTAGAAATCCGACTAAGGCCAAGAAAGATGGATTTGAGTGAAGTAATCAAATCAAGGATCCAGCACGGTTGCCAGGTCCGCTTCTTTTGGGCTTGTTTCCTTACACCTGGCTGTTTATTTCCGTTGAGGAATCTGGCAACCCTGGGATCGACTGCGGCACTGGCAAAAAGGCACTTTTGGGCAGACGAATGCAGATCGGGACTGTGGTGGCCTAGTGGTTAACGTACTGGACGATGGACCAGAAGGTCCAGGGTTCAAATCCCACCTCTGCCAAGCTGCCTTGATGAAGACCCTTAACCCACAACTGCTTGTATTGTAAGATTGTATCAATAGGAAGTCGCTCTGGTTGATTTAAAGGAACAGTAAGATGTTTAAGGTGGCGACAATGAAGTGTGTAATTCTACAAACACCACAGAGCAGCTACACAAGGGGACGGAGGAAAAAAATCTAAACAATCTACATGTTTTCTGCCTTTCGAGGCTTAAGGTTGGCCTTAAAACTGCACCAATTGGCAACCTGACATGTTTACAGCTCCGAAATGGCAGAGAACAGCAGCCACTACTAAACTTGATCTCCAAATCAGTGATTGCCAAGGCCCCCGATCTGTTTCCCTATCTGTTACGTTGCTTCTTTTGGGCTTGTTTCCTTAGACATGGCTGCTTGTTTCCGTTGAGGGATCTGGCAACCCTGGGATCGACCGTGGCACCGGCACTTTTGGGCAGACGAATGCAGATCAGTTCTGTGGTGACCTAGTGGTTAAGGTACTGGACTATGGACCAGAAGGTCCAGGGTTCAAATCCCACCTCTGCCAAGCTGGGTCCTTCAGCAAAACCCTTAACCCACAATTGGATTATAAGACTGTATCAATTGTAAGTCGCTCTGGATAAGGGCGTCTGCTAAATGCTGTAAATGTAAATGCTCGAGGAAATTGCAAATTTCGTTATCAAATTCTTAAAGTTTGGAGTTCACATCACACCATCTGTGAGATTATTGGCTGGCTGCAAGATGGGAATCTGATTAATGGCTGATTCATGTAAACCCAGAGCTTTCCCATTACCTGATTACCCTAGTGCATGTGTAGTTACTACGAAAAACATTATCAAATAATATATACAAACAAAAAAAGCAAAAGTATTATCTAGGAAAAATGCAGAGTGGTTAGATAAATCCTTTCTGGAATTGTATTTGAATATTTTGGTTATTTTATTATATTTCCCCAGACAATGCAACACAGACCCCCTACTCAGCCACACCTGAGCCCTGTGTTCTCCAGAAATAGGAGCTTTTCAAATAAACAAAACACACAATCTGGTGTGTGGTACTCACGCTGAACAGCTTGAGTATCCGGGCTGTAGTAAATCTTCTCGTTACACATGTTACCCTCGCAGCAGCAGAAAAACACATCAGGGCTGTCCTTCCTCTCCACGCACTCAGTGCTGCAGACAGACAGACAGACAGACAGATTCTATGTTTTGTCTTAATACACACATCTTTTGGCAACTTGCCCATCCCTGGCTCTTAACTGCAAATACTAAAAGGAGAGAGGACTGGTTCTACATGCCCCCCCGACACTCAGACATCCACGCCCCCCACCCGAGCGCTGCTTCAGTTTGGATTTCATCGCATGCCTCATTCTATTCCTTCTCTCGTTATCCCCCCCACATCCATCCCTCTCTCTCTCTCTCAAGGCCACAAATTGCTCTCCAAACACTTCGTAGCAAATTCTCCATGACAGACACGCTGTTGTCTGGGTGATGAGGTAGAACGCTACAAACAAAAAGGAAAGCCTCCATCATGTCACACTAGTTGTACGTCTCTCCCTCTCGGGATAAACCCGGCCCTAAAACCTGGCCAACATTTCCGATTAAGGCTTCAGCACGAGGTCTAAGGAGATGAACCTGTCATAGCAGTTGACGTCGTCGAGCCAGCAGCCCTGTTTGACGAGCTCGATGGTTCCAGAGTTGTTCTTCCACGTGGAGAAGCAGTGTCGCCGCTTGTCCTTCTCCCCGGTACACGGCTCGATCCCGCTGCGATTCGTCCGGTCTTTCTCCCAGCTCGCGTTGTAGAACACGCACTCCCGCGTCTCCGAGCGGCCCAGAATGGCCCCTAAATGAGAGAGAGGACTACTGTCAATGCATTTATCCCACTTCGTGTGTTCTCAAAGTAATAATAAGAACAACTGACATTTAATGCATTTATACGTTCATTTTATAACATTCAATTGGTGCCATAAAGGTTTTGTCCAATTACATTTACATTTACAGCATTTAGCAGACGCCCTTATCCAGAGAGACGTACAATTTTGTACAGTCTTACAATCCAAGCAATGGTGGGTTAAGGGCCTTGCTCAAGGAGCCAACAGTGGCAGCTTGGCAGAGGTTGGATTTGAACCCTGGACCTTCTGGTTCAGAGTCCAGTACCTTAACCGCTAGGCTACCACAGTCCCACACACATCTCTTTAGGTGCCTCCATTAACCACAACTATTGGCGCACCTACATAACTTTTGGCCACAACCAAACCTTTAAACCTACCAGAACAAGTGTTTTTCCAACGACACAACACATGACTAAATGATACTACAGGTCCCCCTAATGTAACCCCTTTAGGGTTTTTTATGCTTTTTTCTTTGAACACCAAGAAGCATTTTCCAAATCAGTTCTTCTCTAGGAAACACAACACAATAATACTGTATAGAATGAAATAAGGCTTATATTTAATGCCCAGTAGAAGGTAGAAATGTCTGCCATCGCAGTAGTGAGTAGAAATTCCGTACATGTGCTAATTTGTCTACATTTTTGGATAACAGCCCTCAACTGTGCAACAGTTTGAATTTCATATTAGACTAAACAGCTAATAAACAACAACTTTTTGCATTTGCCTACAGTTCAGAACACCAACACCCGACAGGTTTTCCAGGCTTGTACACGTTTGTGGTCTGAACACGGCATTTCATCAGAAATGTTTGTCTGAAACCTTACTTCCCTGTTTCTTAGCTCATCACCCAGATTTCTTAATATCAGTCATTCATGCCTTTTTTGTTTCCTCCCAAAAACACACATTAATTCGGTCAAACCCAGTGCTGTTCAAACAGGCTGTTTGCTTCTTACTTTCCTTACACTCCCACATACTGATTAACAACAGTATCATTAGTCACAAAAACGAAGTTCAGCTCTGTCACACATCCACAAAGCCACGTCTCGCACATTACACACACAAATCTGTTTCATTCCTCTGCCTGACTGAATAGTACGCAGGTCAAACGAAGGCTGAACAAACAAAGCCAGGCAGCCACAGAAGCGCTTTAATAGCAGCAGCATCAATATATATACACGCTCGGTTTTGCACGAGCATCCCAGAGGGGACACCTGAGAAACGAACGCATACTAAACCACAAACGCCAACGACACGGCATCTCAAATGAACTGGACAGTCAACATGAACCCTGTGAGAAACAGGCAGACATGCATTTGTGCTGCAACAACTAAAGGTTATTCACTCAAACGCATTTCGCCTTGAAATATAATTTCAAAATTAACATTAAACTAATGGACGGTCACTCTTTAAATGCATCTTAAACCAACAGCCATTTGAAATCAGTCTGTGGGTCACAGCTGGTTCCCTGGTCGGGCTCGGTTGATTTAAAGGAACAGTAAGACGTTTAAGGTGGCGACAATGAAGTGTGTAAATTCCACAAACACCACAGAGCAGCTACACAAGGGGACGGAGGAAAAAATCTAAACAATCTACATGTTTTCTGCCTTTCGAGGCTTAAGGTTGGCCTTAAAACCGCACCAATTGGCAACCTGACATGTTTACAGCTCCGAAATGGCAGAGAACAGCAGCCACTATTAAACTTTATCTCCAAATCAGTTATAACCAAGCCTTTTCCCCTCCTATCCGCTTCCTGCTTCATGGCAGCAAGCCTTTGTGGAAAATGTCATGTTTATATCTGGATTTTTTACCATAATCGCTTGAAGCCACTTGAAGAAAACATGCCAGTCATGTATTCTCAGCAAACACACAAAACTTAAGCCATTTCAGTCCTGATTAAGCAAAAGAATCTGGACACGCTCATCTTTCTTACCACAAACTGCTTAAGAAAGCAAACAAAGGCATTTATATTGGTAGAGGATTAAGTTATTTTGCTTTGCAGGGCAAATACTAATTCCCTAAAAACAATGAAAACATTAAAGACGTTAAATATTCCATGAAAATGCTGCACACTCACACACGACATAACTGGGATAGTACAACGTTCGATTTTAGACAACTGACAGGTAAAACAAAGTCATGGGTATGCAAGAGCGAAAGAGTCAAGTTCATAAAACCGGTTTAAAGGTATGTTATGATGGTATGCAACAAAGCAAAACACCCCCACAACAATCGACTGTAAATTGCGTAATTACCCAAAAGACAAAACGCAGAAAAACATTAAGGTTTAATGGTTTGTTTGTTTGTTAGTCGCACGTGACAAGTCAAATGTTCCATCAACACACCAGTCTTTGGAATGAGAAGAAACCCAGAGTAAACCCACACAGACATGGGGAAGACATGCAGACTCCCCGCAGTCAGAACCCAGGGTCGGGATCAAACCAGGGATCTCGGTGCCAAAAAAATTCGAACACAGAGAAGTCTTAACACGTAAGACTTGCGGACCCTCCCATATCCTCAAGCACCCCTATTCGGGAACATTTCGGTTCCCCAGTGAACTTCAGACTGCGCGTCTACTTCCTGCAACACTGTCACAAGCCCGAACAAGAGCTCACTTGACTCTGTACGGAGTTTAACTACCAAACTAAATAGCTGTAGCTTAATAAACCACTGACACGACTAATAATAAGAAACACTAACAGGCAGTACAGTCAGTAAAGTGTTTGTTTCTTGAACCCACACAGAACACATCTGCAGCAGCAACAGACACCATATTGATTTCTGGAAAACCAGAGTAAGCAAAAGAGCATTCAGAAATTGGCTTTTGGTAAATAATTAAATGGAGTCTAGTAGGGTTTATTAGACAAGCACAGAAAGAGATGGGCTCCATTTAGAGCTGCTCAGCTGCAGCATCCTCCGCTAACACCACCAGTTAAAGACAATAGGGCTGTTTTATGGAGCTAAACTGAGTACTGGCCAGCAGACGACCTGCTTCTCTCTGTCTGAAAGGCAGCCGAGTGGTCTGTTGGTGAACTGGAGGGTCGATTAAGGAGGACTCCACTTAGTCTGGAAGAGGATCCAGCCATTCCACGCCACTCCAGCCCACTGTCCCAAACGACAGAATGAGCGCAGGAACGAACCTCAAGGGAAACACTGCAGAGATTAGATGCCCCTGCTAAACCGATACATTAAAAAAGGGCAACGCAATATCAACGATACCTTTTTAGCTTTGTTCAAAAGGAGGACATTAACATTGAGGCAATGTTCTGGTCTCGACCAAAATGCAGATGAGGTGTTACGTGGTGTCAGTGCTGAGGGACTTCGCCCTATACTTTGGGAGTGAAACACGATTGACAAACGCAAAGATCAAAGCTGCAAGCAGTGATCCAGCAGGGGGTTATGGCAGGGTTTCTCAATCCTGGTCCTAGCGCCCCACCGCTCTGCACCATTAATAGTTAGGGCTTAATAGTTAGATCAGGTGTGATGGGAGCAGAAAAACACAAACATGCAGAGTGGTGGGGCGCCAGTACCTGGATTGAGAAACACTGGGTTATGGTAACAAAAAAACAAAACAAAAAAGAAAACCAGTTTAACATGGGACGGTGTGCATTGTTGAGTTGGGTTATGCATTCTTATTTCTTGAGCCATCTAATGCAAGTTCATTTTGGACCACCAGAGGGCGATCATGAAACATATCCAATTCTCGGTGAGACCATTTCTTTTAACTGCAGGGGTAAGGTTCTATGCGTTTAAATGTTCATACATGAACAGTACACATTATTTTGTTAGGATAAAGAAATAAAAATGCAATGTTTTCGCCCAGTTATTTAAGATATGGTGTAGCCACAATAGAGCATTTTATTTACAATTTTAAACCTGTTTTCAGTTATTTATTTTAATTGCAGTAATCTAGAGCGTGTTTATGAACTTATACAAGAAATGTGCATTGTTTTGGATTGATTCCAGCATAGTCTTATGAAACGGAAATCAGTAATCGTGATAAAATCGAATTGCGAATTTCGTATCATGAATCGAAACTTGAGCAAAGTGCATCGTTACACCCCTAGTGCTGATACTTTGGTACTTTTGTTAGATACCCGGAGTAAACCCAGGTCGAAATGGGGATCTCTGACATCATGAGGTGACCCCGCTTCACCACTTTTAACATCCCTCAGCTGTAGTGCAGTATAAATGTCCCAAACGAGTCCTGTACTTCCAGTAAGCCGATTGCTTTTCACCTGCATGCTTCTTGTTAAGTAAGCTAATGACGTTTTCCCACATACCAAATCAGATTTTATGAGTCACACGAGTCCTGCTGCGCTCACTCAAACCCACCAAGTGTAGAGATAACACAGCTGTCTGAGCCGAGAGAGGCTCCGAGCGATTTCTTGATTAAGAATGTATTCATTACAGCCCGAGGCCCCGTGGTTTGGTTCATGGACTTGCCATTATCAGGATTACAGTAGGAATGTACAGAAAATTCTGGCAGCATGACAAAAGGACAAATTTCAACGGGTCTGTGGCCAAGAGCCACTTGAAAGGCTTTGTTGAAGCTTGAATAGACTTTAGGAATGCTTCATTTAAAAAATAATAAATAAAATAACCATCTTGAGCTACAGAAATTTCGTTCCCACAGAAAAGCCAAAGCAAATTTCTGTACAATAAGACCGAAATGCAATTCTATTAAAACATTTTAGAAACCATTTGAGTAAAGCTAATGAAGAAACCAATGACAGTTCAGCTTTTAGCGTTCGGGAGTCTTTCGAAGTCATTTCTATAGAGGGCCATTGTACACTGCCTCTGCCTTAGAAGCCAAAGCTGAGAGGTAATCAAGATGTGCCCATCTGTTCCTGGCATGCTCATCACAGGCTCTGGCTCATCCCCACACACTGCCATTGTCTCCTTCATTTGGCTTCTAGCACAGGAAACAGGATTAAGTGAAAGGGAAGTGCTTTGACAACCTGCCAGGGTGTCTCATTCACATTCACGCCCGGGCCACGCCAGGCCTGAAGACCGAGAGACGACGACGACGTCAGCCTGATGTCGGACCGGACCACACCTGTGCACCTGGCTTGTCATAATGTAGAGTCAGCACGGGGGAAACCAAGTTGCCAGACTCATATTTATCCCTCCCAAGTACACTCTCTAGCCAAGGAAGCGACGGAACCAAAAAGTGTAAAGGTGTGGCTGCTTTTAAAGGCTGGCAACAGATCATCTAGAATGCCTCATGCAGGAGTTGCACCATCTTGGCACTATTTTGGACAAGTGTCCAAAAGGGCGCAAGCAGCAACACTGACGGATCAAATCTGAAATCTGTATGTAGGAATGCCTGGGCTGTGAGGGAGAAAATGTGCTAGCCTTCCACTGCAGAGAAACAGGTTAGAGCCCCACGACTGGGCCCTCATGCCACCCTCCTCTCTTTATATACATATATTTTACTGTGGGTAGCAAGTGTTTGTCTTGGGATGCTGTGTTCTTTTTCCACTCCTTGTTATGTCCAAATAACTCAATTTTAGTTTCATCAGTACACAGCACTTTATTCCAAAATGAAGCTGGATTGTCCAAATGTGCTGTAGCACACCTCAAGTGACTCTGTTTGTGGCGTTCTGCAGAAAAGGCTTGTTCTGCATTACTCTCCCATACAGCCTCTCCTTGTGCAAAGTGCGCTGTATAGTTGAACGATGAACAGTGACACCATCTGCAGCAAGATGAGGTTGTAGGTCTTTGGAGGTGGTCTGTGGCTTGACTATGACTGTTCTCACCATCCTTTGCCTCTGCCCATCTGAGATTTTTCTTGGTCTGCCACTTCGGGAGTTCCTTAACTAGAACTGTGCCTGTGGTCTTCCATTGTCTCACTATGTTCCTCACAGTGGAAACTGACAGCTGAAATCTCTGAGAGAGCTTTTCCCTTTCCCTGAACCATGATGTTGAACAACCTTTGTTTTCAGGCCATTTGAGAGTTGTTTTGAGGCTCCCATATTGCCACTCTTCAGAGAAGATGCAAAGAGGAGAAAAACTTCCAATTGGCCACCTTAACCCTTTATCATAGTTGGACTCACTTGTGTATGTAGATCAAGGGTCAGTGAGCTTACAAAACATATTTTGTGTTCCAATAATTAGTGCTAAAGGTATTCAAATGACAAGGGTGCCCAAATTTATGCACCTGCCTCTAATTTTGTTTGAATAATTACTGCACACTTTCTGTAAAACCTATAAACTTCATTTCATCAAGTTCATCTGCTATATGATATATTTACCTGAAATTGCTGAGCTGGACAACCAATGATTTATAAAGAAAAATCATGAAAATGATCAGGGGTGCCCAAAAATATAATATATACAACACCTGTCTATGTTCATCAGCCAACTGTATGAAGGAATTGAGATGGTAATCTTTGCTAATATCATATGTCGCAACATCGCACAGCAAAAAAAAAAAAAAGATGGGTCTTGTGCATCAAAGCCTCACTGCCAACATGCAAGTTTTGGAATTACTACTGGTCGACTGATATTGGTTTTAATGGCTGATGCCGACATTTAAAGAGCAGAGTGAGCGATGGCTGTAAATAATGCCAATATCACGTTTTCCCACTGAAATCTCTAATATTTGTAAGCGAGACACCAAATCGCTGGATGGAGCATTTATTTAAGCTATAAATGCACCGTCTCTGCCTGCATTAGGCCTTTTAATAAATAAGTTTTATTGCACTTAACAGCATTTATTACCAGATAAGAGCATCCTCTAATAGTTGTAGTAGTATACATGGTAGCAGCATCTTTTTGTTTTCAGTCCCAGTCAAGAGCAGCAAGTTGTAATGCTGGAAACAAAGTTTATCTTCTCATAAATCAGCCCACACTGAATGTTCTCTCGGCCTCTGTTTTTTTAGTCACTCAGTAGTCCCAGTTTGAGCTGCAACTTATAATACAGGAGAAAGTTTCTCTGCATTTTCTCCACTATTTTTGACTATCGTCCTCGCAGGGGTCCGCCGATGATCTTACATTGGCATTTATCAATCCAATTAATAAGAATAATTGTTAGAATACCAGCTTGTGATCAAACCTGTATTCTGCTCAGACAGAGGAGGATTATGAGACAGAGCAGCTGAAGGAAAACAGTAATTTAGTGATCATTTAGGTCTGTTCGTCAGTCAAAACACCAGCACAAGCCAGGTCTGGGATGCTCAGAGAGTGGAGACTCGCTTTCGAACCCCAGTCAGCGCAAATAACACTACTACCCACTTGCACCAGTTCCAAGTCTCCACTGCCGCCGCGACCCCGATGTAGACAGAGCTGTACGCGTTTCCTCCCAGACAGAAACCGAGACGGGAAAGGAGAAAGACGACGAGCGTGATGGGGGTTGTATTACAACAACCAGCGTAGAGGGGATGAGCACGGGGGGAAAAAAAGTCTCAGAGCTGTTCAAGGGTTCTGCTGACAGACATCTTTGACCACGCTCAATAATTCAGACTTCCATTCAGTTCCAGAGAAGCACCGCATGTTCACCATGACAATCCCAAAAACAAACACTTTACAGCACCACTGAGTGAGGGAGGATAATAGACGAGGCCAGGCACCATCGAGAGCGCGGCTGGACATTCAGCTTTTGCTGCTTATGAAACGTACATGAGGATTTCTCTGAAAATGTCACACTGACCATTGCCTTACATAAAGCACTTTAAGCCACCACTCAAGCCTTAGATGTAGAAACTTGCACTGGACCACAGTGCTGACGGCCGCAACTGCACACCTTTCATTACCACAGCTGAGGGAATTGAAAACAGTAGCACAGCAAAAAGCTGCTAAGAGAGAGACCTGGCAGCAAAATAAGCTATTATTGTTGTCTAAAACTGCATACACTATTCTAGAAGAGTCCTGAGCTGGATTGTGCGTTCTTATTACGCCATCTAACGCGATTGTATTTTTTGAACACCAGAGGGCGCAACCATATGCTCACAGACGTTCTCAGTGAGTCCCAGTAACTAAACACTGTTTTAGTTTACATTTTTAAACAAGAGAAGTACACCATTTTCTCTTTCTTCAGACATCAATGAAACTTTTCCCATTTGGTTGTTTAAGATATGGTGAAGCTACAGCAGAGCATTTTGCTTACAATTTTAAACCTCTGTTTCTAGTACTTTTAATTGCAGGAGAATAACTTGCTTAGCTTAAAACACAAATGTTTATCTGAATCTGTAAACGATAACTGGGAGAAAATTGAATAGTAGACTCAGAACTATGGGCAGAGTGCATCGTTACATCCCTACCCATCACCCACAACACTAAAACCACCAGGTGAAATGAACAGCATGGACAGCGTGATACTTCGGGCAGTATTCTGCTGGGAAACCTTGGGTCCTTGCATAGACGTGGATGACACTTTAACCACTGCTGAATGGCATGTGCACCGCTTCATGGCATCGGTATACCCTAATGCCAGTGGCTTCTCTTGGCAGAAAAAAAAAAAAGCGCCCCTCCCGCCCTCCACAGCGCAAAACATTGCTCGGGAATGATTTGTAAAACATGCCAGAGTTCAGGGTGTTGACCCTGCCTCCAAATTCCCAAGCTCTTAATCTGATCCAGCGTCTGCGTGTTCGTTCTAGGAGCCAATTTAGACGTATACACTGGCTGCATGCAGACTGCACGATCGTACGAAGTACACAGCAAGGGCACTCGCTGGGTATTGAGACAGACCCAACAGCCACTCTGTAAAGACCTTAGTCTACTCAGGATAAAATCTTCACACAAGTTCTCCTAAATAACTTCCAAACGCATTTTACTTTATAAAGCAAACGCAAGCCCTGTAGAGCCCTGTAAACACAGGAACAGGAGGGCACTGGGGTACTCTGGCGGATTGGTGTTCTGCACAAGAGCATGACCTGTTCAGACCAGCACTGAAGTCGGACTACATTTAAAGACAACACTATCAGAATAGTAGCTTTCCAAACAAACTCTGCCACGATACGTGACTGCACGCTGAAAAAGTGAACGGCGAACAAATTAGGAATATCGCAATCGTATAACCGCACACACGTTGCCTAAAGCCCATATTGTTATGCACCCTGCATTTATCCATCTGTCTTCACTTGGATTAGATCGAATTAAACTGATTTATTCATTGAGTAATTTATTAAAGGGATGCTGAAATCAGCAGAGGCATTAAAGGACTATTCGTCTGTTTATTAGTCGTCTAGCTGCCTTGGAGTCAACGGCTACATTCGAGACGGACAAGGATACAACACACCAGTCGGGCCAATTAACCAAACGCACGTTCGGAATGTGATGAAAATCTAAAAACATTTCGATATTTCGATCTGAAAACCGAACATCCATGCTGCAATACATCGATTTTTTAGCACAGCCCTACATTGCATACGTTCATGATCGACATGTGCAGTTCTAGTTCCCCTTCCCGCAAGGGGAAACGACTTTTTAATCCACCACACGGATGCGGAACATAAGTGAACGACTCTGCTCTCATTGAAGATTTGCACGTACCTGTGCACCCAGATGTGGCAAGTTAACCCGCAGCTTAAGAAAGGGCATGTGCCAACAACCTGTAATACGATAAACCCAGATGCCCAGATGTTGTTATTGTTCTTGTACGAGTTCTTACAGCCACATGCCTCAAGTAGAGTCCCAACTGCTAAGCCGCGGATCTATCAGTGTACGTTACAAGCTGCCCACTGGACGTCTGCGGCTCACTTTCTTCACCCATGTTGTTAAATGTTAGCCAGCGCAACCCGTGCCATCGCAGCGCTCCTGAAGGGTCTATCAGGCTTCGGCAAGGACTTCCTTATCGAAATATTTCAAACAGCCAGGCTAGGTTAAATCGCATTTAGATAACTCATCTGTGCTTAATGTTTCTGTCTCCCACAAGACTTTCAAAACGCAAAGTCTTAAGTGTACACTGTCTGCAATTTGCCTGGAGGGCATGCCAGTCTTAAGAGCGTCTCAAATCGACCCAGGTTTCACAAGGTGTCCAAAATGGAAAAACAAACAACCGAACAAAAACACTTGTAGAAAGCTACGAGGTTCCCTTACGCGGTATCGAACACAATTTTCCAAAAGACCCAAGACACTTCGGTCACTGCGTTTTCGGGTCACATTTCTGGAACCCAGACCTGATGTAAGCATGCCTGTTTTGGATGTGTATCGGCTGATAATCAGCGCTCTGATACAGGTACCCTATGAAAAATGAAGACCAATACTTAAAAGCAATAAATCTAAACTACATGATGCGAGTATTACTGTTAATCCCACTGGATAATCACTCCACCAACTCCAGACGCTGCAGTAATACGGGGGTGAGGCTTTCCAAGATGTCCTGCAGCCACAGAAACTGGCCATGACCCAGAAAGTCATGGGTTCGATGCTGATTGATAGCATCCTGCTGCTGTTTTCGTGCCCTTAAGGGAAGTACTTAACCTAGACAGATCCAAAGAGGCCGGCCTTTAAATGCTTTTGGAAGCCACTCCGGATAATGGCGTCTTCCAAATGAGCATGTTTCATTGTCATATTACATTCAGGAAAACAATGAAGGGAAGAAAGATTTCCCATCTAAACACTCCGTCATTTCCATCTAAATACCCTGTCATCAATGTGTGTAATCAAATAAGCCAAGTTTTGTTGTGTTCCCCCCCAAAAAGCACAAACAAATCCTTACAGACAACAATGCCACATATCTACAGAAGAGAGGCCAATGACGCTCTAATGATGTCACGGGAGAAAAGGAGCAGGATCTGCTCATTCCCTGATCGAAGACAGTACAGTTCATGAAATGGCTCGGATTTGCATCTGAGCGTTCTGTTTCTTCTCGCAGTCTTAACATTAGAACATGCAAATAAATAACCACTACCTTAAAGTTACTTTAGTATAAGATGAAAGTCAAAGGTATAGGCAGATGTTATTTTAGTGAAAGTGGTTCGGATAGCGAGGAAAGGCATTAAAATACTCCATTTTACACTGCGACTTCAAAATGCAGGAGTTTGGATAGCAGTGTTCGACTGAATATAGTTCGACCAAAGTCAGGAATGGAAACAGAGCTAGCCTTGATGCACAACGACACTAAATACACTCCTCTTCATATCCAATGGAAAACAAAGACTGACTAGGAGCTTTAGATTCTGACTAGGATCCAAAATCTTACTCATTCTCACAAATCCAGATACAGACCCACAAAAATCAGCCTGGTGGTTTATAAGATACACAATCGCTCAATGAAATAACAGAAACAAAGATCGGTCGGGGTGGGGTGGGAGGGAGAACAGTGGAGATTGAAAGTCAGTACTCCTTCCATAGGGCCAGTAAATAAGGGGACATGGCCGCAGAATCTGATCTCTTAATCCAGGCTGGAATGCAGCGCAGCCAATCAGTCTCCACTTCAATTACACTGCAGAGCTGCAGCTGTCCTGCCGCAAAACACCCCGCTGAAACAGTACTCCATACGCCAACGCACGCTGCCCGCCAACCGCCGATGTATCGGACGAAATATGCCCAAAATATGATAAAAGACTAAGACGCAAATACTAACACCAGATCTGCTAACAGCAATTCCATGGAACACGAAAAATATCATGCTGTGCACCAAACGCCACTGAAAAACATCACACTAAATACTACACACCATACATTAAACACCAAGTACTGCACAGAAATGATCAATACTGTACACTAAACACCAAAACAAAACAAATGCTGTACACCAGACACACGAAATGTCAAATACTGTAGACTCAATCAATTAACCTACCACACGTCTGTGGGAGGAGACCAGAGAACCCGGAGTAAACCCACACGGACACGGGAAGGACATGCAGACTCAAAGGACACATTCCGCCTGGGATCGAAGCCAGGACCTTCTCGCTGGGAGGCAACAGGGTTACCCACCGAGCTGCCGGATTCAGGCATGAGATGGTTACTGAGGACCTGGGTTCGAGCCTTGGGCTGGGCTTGCAACCGTGGACCCAATCGTCCCACCAAACGACAATTAAATACCTTTTTTCAATAACAGAAACCAAACACCGAAATTCCAAACACTCATTTAACTACATAAATTCCTAAATTCCACCGACTCCACACCGCATCCAAACCCAAGCCCCACAACACTAGACTAAACTGGTATCCCGAAGGCCACCAATGCAACACACAATAAATAACAAGCTTGCTTCACACATTGTGCCAAAGGCGCACTAAAGTCCCAAACGCCGACCTTCTGACTGCACCACATTCGTCCGTGCCACGAGATCTGCCCCTCTACTGTACCCTCAGCAGCTTTTTGCATTCCTTCCCAGTGCCCTTCGAGCCAGGCAGGCTGCACATAGCGTTCATTCTTCTGTGTACCATGGCAAAAACAGTGGCTTGTGATGGCACTGAAAAGCTCTTTAATACTCTGGGGTGGCTTAATGGTGTAACAAAACTGCCTGGTCTAGTTTTCATTAAATGTGGTGAGGGAAAAAAAAAAAAAAAAAAAAAAAAAATCGACGGACCTGGATGGCGAAAGAGGATGATGGCGAGGATCTTTCAGCAAATAGATTGCTCGCGCAAGACGAGCTTACAAAGCACATGCGTCTGCTTCATTAGATGTGCCATTCAGCAGAACGCAAGTTAAGGCAGATCGGCTCAGTTCGAACCAGTTCTTAATTCTCATATGCATGAGCAATGTACACAGTTCATCTCCTACAGAGGCTGACGAGCCTCTGTAGTACTGAAACAGCTTCACCCCACAATATGAAGCCCTGTTCACATTACGTTAGTTGATAGAGGGACATCGGAGATCGATTTTCACTTCTCCTCAGTCATAAAACCTCTTTGTTTGGACCATAATAAAGCGCCTGCAGGATGAGCGAGTTTCTAGTGGGTGGAATTCCCTGAGAACCTGCATGTTATGATGAAGTTGGTCATTAAGTCTGGAAAACTTCTATGCCTGGTCTAGGCTTAAACTGATATCCATATTAATTACGTATGCGTCGTGCATATTGGATTACATTGGATTATATGGCATTAGAAATACAAAATTCGTACCAATGCGAGCTAGAATTAGTGACGCAGTTAAATAAACATTCTTTGGAGACAGTGGAGATGACTTATGACTTATACAGTTCTTTAAGATCCTTATCATCTCGGGTCACCCTGCTGTATGTGTAGGTTTTAATGCCCCCTCCGACTCCTCGCCCTGTTCAAAAATGCCATGGTACACCACCAGGAAAACACCTGATGCTTTGCTATGTTTATTAGATGCTTTAGGCTTGATTTCTGTGTTTGTTACTAAATATTTGTAACATTCCACTACTTTTAGGACGGCCAAAATGCGGACACAGAGGCTAAACCTTTTCCTTGTCCATTTAACCCTCTCATAAACCATAAATTTGCGTGTCACCAAGGTGCTTCCTACAGGTTGTCTATGTTGCACCTTTTTGTAATTTCAGTCTCCATTTTCATCTTAAAACTAAACACAAAGTACATCTTTAAATTACAATTAAACTTCAGGAAGAGGGTTGTATTACAGGCAATGTGTGAGATTAGGAATTGTACATAACGTGTGACATTTTTGGGCCAAGCACAAAATGTCTTACTATAATACGCTATACATTTTCCCTAAGCACTGCAGAAAATATCTAGGACTCGTACAGAACAAGTAGGAAACGTGAAATCGGAAGCGTCTCTTACATTCCTGTCCATCTTCAGCATTTAACATATTGCCTAGGCTTTCTATAAACTGCCTGATCTCACACATAGCATGGAACATGTACGCATCGGTCATAACATCAGCCAAGGCTCTGACCCATCCAGGCACGGATTCCATCAGGCCTTTCAATGGACCTCACAGTATCGTGGCTTGTTCTGTGTGGGATGTGGTAAATGACAACATCAGAAAGAGTACAAACTGTCTTGTATTTTTTAATCTGCTGGCATGATCACTTGATCTCTCCGTCTCAGAGACGAAAAGAAAAAGCTTCTCAGACTCGTCCAGCACAGTGGTCTTGGATGGGCGAGTGTGCGCGATGTGAGACGCGTTCTATCTATCTATCGGGAACAGAAAAAAGATTCTGGAGAGAGCATTTTATTATTTAAATATTTATTAAAGTTTATTAAGTATTGCTTTGAGCTTGGTTTTCCTGACGTGTCTTTGAGCTTGAGCTCTACAGAACTAGGCTACAGTATATAAGCCAACATTGTGCAATTCTTTATGCTCGTTTAACAGCTGTTAAGTGTGCAATCAACAACAACTTAAGATAAATTTGGCTTGGGATTTCCTTTTTTTTGCATGGAAGTAGCTTGCCATTACCAAGAGAATCATTTTACTAATCGGGACTGTATGCAGAGAAGAGATGAAGGATCGATCGGCTTTTTATTGCCCAATTTAAGCCAAAGATGTGAAATTCTCCAATTTAGTCAGTCCTGAGCATCAATCCATTTTGTGTAACAAATGACCCATATCTTGCGAGTCAATTTGCTGCAGCCCGGCAGAAACCCCTGAAAGCTAGATTTTTTTTTTATCCAAGGGAGTAAAGATGGAGAAAGAAGCCCCATATTGTATACAGCAATAAATCAGTTTAGAGCAGCCATGGCAGCATCCAAAATGGCATACTGGGTTCCATCCAGTACGCGAGTGCGCAGTATTGCGCGGAACTACCCATTCTTGCGTACCGTTCAGTCTAGATGTAGCCTAAAAACAGAAGCCATTTCACACAGCACTAAGCACATCCCTCAGATGCTCAACTGGACTGAGAGAATCGAAGGAATCGGGAGGCCAAGCCAACACCTTGAACTAATTTTTTGCGGGGTGCATCATTTCTGAAAGAGCGCACTAGGGAATACCGCTGCTATAAAAAGGTGCACTCTGTACGTCTCAAAGTGACATCCACAGGAGCCGAGGTTTCTCAGCAGTGACGCTGTCCAGAGCACGACACTGCCAATTTTCTTCCCTTCACCTGTCAGTGGCTTCAGTGTTATGGCTGATGGGTGCTTTATTGATGGTAGCACCTCGGTGACAAGCAGAGCGCCTTGATTTCTGAGAGTGAATAGTCTTAGGGTGCTGAAAGCAAGCCTCTGTAGAATGAAAACAAAAATTGACCTTGTCTGTTTGCTGCCAAAATAAGCAAAAAAATACTTTTGCATTTCAAAAAGGTTTAAAAGGGATATTATAAAGCTGAAACATCACTGAACAGCTGAAAAAAGACAAAGCAGCAAAGAGAAAACACAAAGCCAGATAGACAGGAAACAATAGTAATACTGTACAAAGATGTTGCTTATTGAACACTTTTTGGTGCATTTTATGGATTTCGGGCAGCTGATCATGAGTCAATTTTTTAAAATCCCATCCTGTACCATTTCATAACTGGATTTTGTGAAAAATCTACCAGTATACTGCTCACAAAGCAAACTGGTTTGGTCAGTCCAAGCATACCTGAACCAGGTGCTATATGAATGTTGTCTTGGGCAGGCCTATAAAAGCTGCTCACATTTACAGACGCTGGATGTATGTTCTTCAGGCAACAGCATAGTGAGCATACTTCTTCAGAAGTATAGCAGAAATGTTGTTACATCCGTGGCGAATACACACTTAAAGCTCAGAGTGCACTCATTAAGAAAGCCTAAGAGCTCTACTTCTGTAAAATTGGTGACCGAGAAAGCCTTGGCTCCTCACATTTGTTGCAAAAAGTGTGCAGTTAACCTGAGCGCATGGCTCAGAGCTACTCAAGAGTCCATGTCATTGGTAGTCCCAATGACATGATGTGAACAGAAGGATTGCATGACGGACGTACACCTGTCTGACCAACATATCTGGTTTAATCTCTATTAGAAATCTATTAAATGCCTCAATCTGCCTTCAGACATGAGATCATAGCCACATGACAAGATGCCAGGACCAAAGCCACCATAGACATGGAGCCTACATTTACAGCATTTAGCAGACGCCCTTATCCAGAGCGACTTACAAGTTATACAGGCTTACAATCCAAGTAATTGTTGGTTAAGGGTCTTGCTCAAGGACCCAACAGTGGCAGCTTGGCAGATGGGATTTGAACCCTGGACCTTCTGGTCCATAGTCCAGTACCTTATCCGCTAGGCTACCACAGTCCCAGCCTAGATGAGAAAGACTAAAATGTGGCTTACAAAAATGCGTGAACCCTTTACACCTGGTTGTCCTCATGGCATGACAGCCAGAATGATATAACAAACGCTGCTTGGGGACTTGGATTAGAAAGAAAGAAATTATGATTAAATGCAACAATTTTGTTTTTCCAAACTGACACAGTATCGACATCTCTTTCAGGAAGCAAGTTTTAAATTTTTGACCAGTATAACTGTGATAAAGGCAAAACAGCGACATATTAAGCAATAAAAGATTAGATTGTGTGAGTAGATTGTGGTCTGCTACAGGAAACGCTTCCCAGCACCAGTCCCAGTCCTACAGTCCAAACAACTTAAACCTTTAATCTCACTCTCTCAATTACTGTTAACTATAAACAGCCTCATTTACTCCATTACACACTGTACTGTAATCAGGCTTAACCAAACTCTTGCATTGCTAAATCTGTGACCATGCATTACTGTAGATCAACATTCAATCTAGCCTTAGCATCCAAAAGCTTGGTAACCAAACCTTTATGCACCTTTACATATTCAAGGCGAGCTTCTGTAGGCCTTACATTCATACATTATTCCTCGTGTGTTGTATTGCTGAGAGTACACCCAGCCTTCGCAAAGATAGAAATAAACAGACACGCTCATAACAACTTAAGCCTTTAATCTGAGCCTCTTCCAGCAGGAACAGCGAGGAACACTCATGGTTTCTGCTAGCTCATAACTTCTCCGTGTTCGGTATCAAGACAAGCCTGAACCGACGTGTGCGGAGTGCTCGTTAATGCCACTTCCCAAACGATTACTGATGCCAGAGAAAAACTGGACCACATACAGCCAAAACACCTGCAAGTCTTCTCTCTATCAGAAGTACAACCGATCACCCTCCCAAACGTGCAGCATTTGACTTTTCGCTGGCAGCACTGAAACAACTGATCCAGGTGAGGACATAAAGGTTAAGGTGAGCATCAGTCACCCAGAACCATGAAAATCAAACAATCGTATACACACACCAGGCAAACAGTTCAGTCACGCCAACCTCCATCATGACCCGGAGAAGCAACGCGGAACTGGTATAGCCTGGCGGCGTGCGAACACGCAGTATAATCATCACAGTAACTTGGGAACAAATTCCCCGACTACATCAAATGCTCTTCATGACGGGATAAGGGTTATATCGATACTAGTCAGAGAGTATGGGAGAAAACCAGAGGAAACCCACGTGGAGTCAGGATCGAACCTGGAATCTCCGAATTCGCCATGCCATCCAAATTAATAAAAAAGAAATTGCATTAGTGACGTTAACATTACGTTCACATTTATATAGCGCTTCTTACAATGGAGCGTCGTCTCAAAGAGACTTTACAATTTTAGATTATATCTATGGACAATGCCAAATTGAGCAAGCCTAGGGCGATAGCGGCAAGGAAAAACTCCCTAAGTGTTATGGGAGAACCAAGACTCAAAAAGGGACCTCCTTGGGTGGCGTAGATAAATGTAAGAATTAAACTTCTTACAGAATGAAGTCTTTCAATCCAAGCAATTGTGGGTTAAGGGCCTTGCTCAAGGACCCAAGTGGCAGCTTGGTAGAGGTGGGATTTGAACCCTGGACCCTCTGGTTCATAGTCCAGCACCCTAGTCCAGTCTCTAATCAGATTTAAATCATTCACTTTGCAGAAATGCACCAAACCCTTTTTTTTTTTTTTTTTTTTTCATTGCAGAAAGAATGTTTGGACCAAAAAAGGTTACTCATGGGCCAAAGAGCGAAGACGAACACGGATAATGAACAAACAACTCTTCGGGGACAGAGGCTTGAACAAACACCCGGCTTGGACCTCTTTAGACGAGGGGTATAAATAGCAAAGGATGTAATTAATGAAATGCCAGACTGCCGAGATGAATCAATACACCAACGAATGGGATCCCTGGAAGCTCAGAGCTGGGTCAGGGGTTTGATAGAATGAGAAACAGTCAGGGATGGAAGCTGCAATGCTTGAAATGGATATTGCAGGACACAGAAACGGACGTCACATCAAGTATGAAAGCAGCACAGAAACGAGGAACCAATTTTAGAAAAAATGCTGCTCGTTTGGTTCACTGTAAAGCGGCGGCCAGTGCAGACGTGGAATCATTTACAGGTTGGGAATCACTTCTCAAGAGTTATTCATAACAAAATGATCCAACACGTGCTTCCTCTGAGGGGTCTGAAGACAAAACCAGTCCTCTTTAATTGGCTTCATTAT
The DNA here is from genome assembly GCA_025084515.1 of Ancistrus triradiatus. Taxonomy (NCBI): domain Eukaryota; kingdom Metazoa; phylum Chordata; class Actinopteri; order Siluriformes; family Loricariidae; genus Ancistrus; species Ancistrus triradiatus. The sequence continues at coordinate 115,376 of JAJAGP010000615.1, forward strand.
TGTCATTTATTTACAAAGCCACATCATTTCATCAATACCAGTCAGCACGTTTTAATAAACACGACTTTTGAAGGTTTTGGGAATAGTGAGTAGTTACGGAAATGTGCGATCTCTCTCACCACAGCTATGGAATGTCCTGTGCCCAACTGTGTGCAGGCGTTTAAATAAGAATCATTATGAATCATTGTGCCTTTAATTTGCGCTGATTAATGTCTGCGCTGGGGAGATGCGACTCGAGCGCCACTTAAAGACGGAGAGGCGAGGGAACAATGTCACCACGGGCTGTGAAGTCGGTGGACAAACACTCCTTTGGCATATCCCAAAGCTTAGGGTCATTTTCCCCTTTCTGGCAAAGCTCACAGAACATCTTTGAGGTACACAGGATCTCATATTAGACATCACTTATTCTCTCAGTAAGGGCTTAACGTGCAAGATGGCAGCTTCTACAATCAGTACTCGGCGTCTTTACAGAGTTCAGCCTTCGCTGCAACCAAACGCACATGGCTAACTCAAACACACAAGGGTAAACAGAAGGAAATGAACATCCTATTGGAAAAGAATTTTACACAGACAGTTTTAAGTGCGCTCCGACTGACAAGGAGTGATGGGCTGACTACTAAAGCTTGAAGCATCATCAAATGTGTTCTGTCAAAATCAAACCTATTTAAAGCAGATTTCCATAAAATCAGCAGAGCAAAAAACACACGGCTCACTGCAAAAGTGTCACTTTTGATTACATCCATCGATCCATATTTCGTTTCATTCGCTGCATCAAACGTTACAGGCACAAACTTTAAGGTTTTCTGTTGCATGTTCGGAACTTGCGTAAGCCATCAGTAGAGCGCTGGTTCTTGTTTTAATCAGCTAATTAATCCCAATTCAAGAATGACAAAAGTTACAGGGGTAATCTTGATGATTAAAGTTCCTCAGCCTAATAAGATTTAGTGCAGTTTTACTATCGAATCAAAGAGGAGCCAAATATTGACTGCTTATGTGCCCAGTATTCAAATGAGACGACCAGTATGTCATTGGGCTAATCATTTAATCGGGTGGAGCTCGGACGGTCCAACGCGGTGGCCAACCACCACGGGAAAACGCGGAAAGCCGACCTGATTGTCCCCCAGCACTGCAACAGCGACTCGCTCATGGTTGACGTACTGCCAGCTACATAATCAATGTGACGTGCCGCCGCCTCCTTATCCACTCGTTACTGCTTTATTACTGCTGTAGCTCACTGGAAAGCCGAAATGTACCCCGCAATCTGATTGGCTGAGAGACGTTCTAGGAGTGCCAATACTGCACAGTAATGGCACTGACCGAAGCTCTTCCAGTCACAGCCACCTAGCATGATGCCAGGCATAACAAAGCAGCAACAAGTGCAAAACTGCCAGAAACTATAATGACTTTATCGCATCTATCGGCTTTGAAAACATTTGTTTCAATTGAAATTTGGAAGACGAAGCCATTAATGACCAGCCTGATACTGCCAATGAGAAGGTTCATCACCCCAAGCTACAAACAAGGATTTGCATTTCTGAGTGATATTACTACCACTAATAGCTTTGAGTTCCAAATTTACAATCACCAGTCAAATTATAACAGGATCTCACTCATGTGTATTGGTAGAATGGTACATCTTAATAAATCCGACCCATTTGATTTGCTGAAGGTAATTCAAACTGATGTTTGTCTATATAATAAACAGTTATTGGGAAATTCTGTTCCTCAAACATTATGACTGAAGGGCACAGCCTGATGCTTTAGTGGGATGCTGATAGAATGGAACTACTTTACCTCGTGGAATGGCGATAAACAAATCATTTAACTGCCCTCTTTATCTTAAAATCTAACACAGTGATACTGAAGCATAATCACAACAATCCACTCGAGTTCGAGTTCATGTTACAAGGTGAGATGTTGCACTGCCGCACTGCCCTTTGACCGCAGTACATCAGAGCCAATCCCACGTTATAGCACTCCTCATCGCTGTGACTTCTACTGACCAAAGCTTTTCTGCCATTATCGTTCAGTGCATGTTGGTACACAAACGTGGCACGATGTGAGACGAGCGAGTTTCTCCTTCCACGGGTAGAAGATCTATCGTGCATTAGTATGCAGGATTGTAAATAAGGGCACGGTGTGCTCACCGACCCGACGTTCGCGCAGGGCATGGGACAGTCAAGCGGAGTTGGGCGAGTTCAAATGTGTAAACACGAATCTTGAAATGACCCTGATTCATTCGAGAAGTCGTAAAGCAAAGCGCGACACGAAGTCTCGGAACTGACGCGGCTCTGGAACGAGCAGGACGGCCAAAAGCCAATAAAAAGCAGACGTGAAAGTCACATCCTGAGATCAGGAAGGGTGAATTTCCTATGTGCTGACCTTCCAGCCTGTGTTTATCTAAAGCTTTTGTGGCATGCTCTCCCAGCGAACAGGCCCACAGTCGCAGCTCTGTAATCGCTCCGAGTTTTTCCTCCAACGCCGTCCTCGAGTGGCTCTGATCCCACTGTTCCGGACCCTCGAATACACACACCCACGCATGAAGCCAAACGCTGCCAACACACAGTCTAATACACTACTGCTGGCAGACTCTGCGGCTTCCTTTCACACCAACGGCATCGCTTTTCTCTCGCTCTCTCCCTCTCTCGATGCACTTGTGACATTCTTCTGAGCGTCTCGGTGTGCTTTTTCGGAGTGTGAAAAAGCTCCGGGTCACTGTTGAGAATTTACAGGATGAAACTGCACTATCCAGAGTGAGGCACGAGTTTTTGACTGCTGGTGTAATTCAATTACAGATATGAACAATCCAGTGTGGCGCTCAGGTAGCTCGGGCTATCGGCGGTGCCTTCCTGCCGGCTCGAACGTTATCCACGATCTGCCACGTCCGAGACGGTCGGTCGAAAAGAGAAAAGGAGGGGGGTGGAAGATTCCTGGAGCTGCAACACCCTTGCAATGGGTTTGGGCACCCTGTTGGTACACACTGCCCAGCAAACTGAACCAGTGACTCTGCCCAAAATAAACAGTGAGGGAAATTCGTGTGGCCCACCAGTAGCACTCCAGTCATAGGATTCATTGTTCTGTACAACCCGCCCAACTGGCTGTGAAATAAAGGGTGTTCATACAATATTATGATAATATCCAACGCTGTGCAAGAGGTGAAGTAATTAGAGAAGCCCTGAGAACTTAATATCGCACATGCCCCACCAGTGCCCTCTTGACCTGGACAGTGTGGAGCCGGAGGGGTTGGAATCCTGACAGACAGCGAGAAAGAGTCTGCAGTGCAACAATCTTATCCCTACAGGCCTTGAGCTGATGAGTGACGCTTCTCTCCGCTGGGACTCTTGAGCTGCCTGCTCTTAGCGCAAGAATTTAGAGGGAGGAGAACAGGAACCAGGTGTCCCCACTGAACCCCTTGGCTTTGGATCCTTAATGCATTCTTTACTAAACAGTGAACAATCTCGAGGGTGATAGCAGCCCATAATATTTTTCCAACAGCACAGTTTCAGACTAATGTCGGACCAGGCCGTGCTTTAAAACCACAAACAGTTTGGTTCCTGATAAACAATCAGGGCTCCAGTCCAGCACCGAAAGGGCACGGGTCTGTAATGTAAATCCGTGAAAAGACAATTGATTTACTTCTCAAAAAGTATAGACCATTTGTAATGTCAGAAACACTACAACACCCTTGACCATCTGCATGATAAACCAAAGCATTTATAACCAACAACAACAACGAAAAAAACTGAACATTTTATGAAACATGACCTAAAACAGTGCGGCTCAATGCTGGTTATTCAGAACAACAATCTCAGCGCTCAAACTTATGAACAACATGCATCTGTGTTATGGACCCAGTCCACTACTGTCCCCTTCTGAGGAGCAGCCACATCCTGTTACAAGAAGGGATGCACCGATGCCACTTTTCCTTTGATACCGATACCTGATGTTCAAGTATCGACTCTCAACCAAGTCTCAAGTCCTGATATTTAAAGCGTTCCACCTTTTATAGATTGGCATGCCTTCATGTTGGTCAAAGCAGTGTCCCAAATAAGCTTCAAAAAATATTTACTGGTGAAGTTTGAAGAGTTTGAGCCATGAAAAAATGAAGTGCCATAAAGCAGTAACAAGCACAAGCAAGAAATAATCCCACACCGCAGACATGCTGCTGGATTCAGTTAAGCTTCACCCAGTGGCACACGTGTGTCATTACCCACTTCATGGCATCGGTACTGATATCAATACCGAGTGCAAGTGTCAGTATTGGCACCGAAACCGTATCGGTGTAACACTAGTTACAAGGTTTCCGGGGTCCAGCATCAGCTCAGACAGCTACACTTTCTCTGAGGTAAACAGTCCTTTAGCCAGGACGTCTCTAGTGTGGATTTAAAGTAATATCAGAATATTAAAAACAACAAAACAAATGGTTCTGAAGTCCAAGCTAGACTACAAATCAGTGGCCAAACAAACAGATGTTGGATTATGGCGTACAGCAGAGGAAAATGCATGCAACTGGGCAAGTAGTAAGAATACAAGTATACAAGTTCTCGTGTGGAGAGTCACCCATGTGCACTCCCTGGCGTACTTAGCGGGGTTCTTCCTTTTGCAGTGTTTAAACAGGTTTGCTGTTTCGTTGCATATTTTTTTAAAAAGGTGTCTCGTCCATTGGGTATGACCCAAACTTACTCACAAGTCTGTCAGGGTTAATGAGAGCTGGGCCAGGGACAAATTAGCATCTGGTTTTTGAAACATGCCGGGTTGCCTTGTCAGTTCTTTGTCAGCAAACAATAAAATATGTTCAGTGTGACGGTTTCAAGCAGTTTCTTCATTTCAATCTTCAGATTTTCATTTGACGTGCAGAAAAGCGAGATTGTCGTTCTAACAGTAGTTACGCGACCGCTAGGTATGCACCCTGTACTGCATTTGTAAGTTCTGAGCTTCTCTGCATGTCGCTCTGAGTCAGACTCGACAATTACTGTAACCTGCTCCAAATTTAACAACGTCTAAAGTGACGTTTAAAAGTAAACATTTTATCAGGCATCCAGCCAACGCTCAGCTTAATGGATCAACCAGAGTTAGTTGCATCATTGCACGTTACTTTAGAGTCTCTACTAAGCTTTATGGTAATATGCAGCAAATCTGTGGGCTTACCTAAAAATTCTGGAAATAAAAATCATCCTTGCTGTTTAAATAGAACGAAAAAGTTTGGCGAGTGCCAAAAATGTTATCTTTAGAATCAAGTTTAGCTGCCTTCATCCTTGACTTCTGGCTCCAGCAGTACAGTAGCCTCCCTGTATGCATGCGTGTTGGAGGTCTAACATTTTCGGAGCTCTGTTAACCTTGGCATATGTCTGAGGAAGCTCGACGGGCTTAAGTTAAAGAGGAGGAAGCTTGCTGCACAGCCAGAGCCAGGCCGCCTACTGCGACCCTGCAGTCACAGTTTATTTCTCTGTTCTATCAAACACCCCGTCACCTCAAAGCCCTCTACAGCAGCACTAATCAGCACTGAAAGTATGATCATGATAACAGGGGCGCTCGGCAATCAGCGCTACTGACGAAGAGTTCTGGAACTCGAGTTAAGTCTCTGTATGAACTTTATGATGTATCGCACAATTAACGATCTTTCTCTCTGTGCTTCACCATGATGAGGCGGTTCTTTCCTTAGGGGAATCCCTGGAATAGCATGCGTACGAAGGGCAAAGCCTTCAACAAGCAGGCTGCAACAGGCAAGTAAATGCCAATTCCACATCAGTCCCGATCCAAAGGTCAACGCATGCAGAGAAAGCAAGGTTTCCCCACTGTCTTGTATAAATTGCTCTTTGACTGGCTGATTCTGTTCTTATCTAATCCCGTCCCTTCCCCATCGGCAGAGTGAAAATGTAATTAACCTTGTTCTGGGCAGTGGCCCAACTCTACAGTCCACAGATACGACAGCACCCATGTCACACGTGAGCGCACACACGGTTACGCAATCAAGAACAGAACCCGGTTAGCACACGGAGTATTTAAATATTACATGTGGTCAGAGGGCTTCATTCAGTCAAGGTCGACCCGCTGCTGAAACTCAAACGATGTGCTTTTGCAATGTACCAAACCAGATTTCCACATCAGTCCAAACAACTGTTGCAGAAGAAAGCTGGAGAAAACTAATTCAAATCGTAGCTCGGCATGGAGTACCAGGCGTGGTGGGCCACGAACAGACTGTGCTGCTGCTGTTTAAAGAAAAGGTTGAACGGAAAATCGAACTTTCCTCTTACACCAGGTGTGGTGCGCAAGTCAAGATATCTGAAGCAAAGACTTTCCTGCGCAAGGTTTAGGTAGAGAAATCTAGACGCGAAACATCACGACTTGACATCAACGTTAACAGGATTTGTTTCATAAGGATTGTACACTAATCATTAAACACAGTAGTTAATTCAGTCTGCTGAGAACGATTTCAAAGCTCTACTCAAGAAAATGGCAAAGCACCCACTTGGCAATATTTTGGTTTTCCAACCAAAAGACTCAAGGACAGCTGCACTGTCAATTCATGTGAGCATATTCTATGACAAAAGCAAAACCAGCACCAAAAACAAGCAACACGAGGCATGTTTCACTCATAAGTCATTAATATTTTGCTGTCACATTTGAAATGTAGAATTCCGAACTTCTTAATTTGCTTGGCTTCATGGCTGGTTCACACTTCAGTGGCCCAAATCTGTTCTAGGCTAAACCTGTTTTCTTTATAATTTAGCCTGCATCCAGCACAGGTCATGCTCTTAACATGACCCTCAAATACCACACGCTCCCTCAGATGTAAACAAACAACATGGAGCATATTAACAACCGCTAACATATCTGCTGTTCACATTAATGCGTAGTAAATGGAATCCTGAGTTTGCAAACCCATACTGATTTGAAAGAGGAAAGAGTTATTTTGTTCTGTGGAGTCTGTGAAAAGGACCGTCTTCCAGACAAGGCCACAGCCAGCAGTCGTGGGGCCGAGACATGGATGGGTTTACAGATACAAAATCCACTGGAAACACCAACCCATCTATGAACATGGCTTTCTTCAAGATTTCCAAAGTAGGACACTAATTTGAAGTGGTCCAAAAAAAGAGAGTAGGTACTGGATTGTACTGGAAACTGACTAGAACAGGTGACCACAAGCTGGTTGGCTGAGACTTCAGTTTGTTTATGTCTGCGAGTTTTACAAAGCCATGCCCGAGCACATCAAGATACCCCAAGGAGATGAGCTGCAGGATGTCCGACAAGGCTTGAATTCCTATCCGACTGTTCAGTCCAGAGTCACACTGCCATAGATCAGATTTCAGTTCCACATATAAAGCCAGCGAATTACCCAGATTTATATACATAGCGCTCCAAAATCCTGCGCATTCTCCCTCTTTTTAAAGCCACATCAAACTGACGGAGACTTTCAGAATACCTGATAAGGTTACTGGAACAGAACTTTAAATGAACATATGTTGTAATTAGCGTGCCAGGGTACAGCAGCTGCAGTACTGACACACTTCAGCGTGCAGCACTTAATAGCACTCTGCTATTACAGCCTCGCTCGAGAGTGACCAGTCATACAAGTCTCAAAGATCAGCTCAAGGCTCCGGCCAGAGAGAAAAGCACGCAATGTCACTCAACGACTCGCGATGCGAGAAAGCCTGAGGAACACGAAGTAAAAACGCTTTTAATAAACAATTCAAATGAGCACAGTACTTCAAAACGCTGTTCATTTCCTTCAATAGTCAGCTCGGGCATGAATCAGAAAGAATAAGTGAAAAGATGATGGGAAAACAGGACTTATGACAAACTGACGTTGCTGCCAGAAGTGTGAGCAACATCCTGAAGAAAGAGGGAGGATCAGCCAGTGTGTTTACATGCACTTAATCTGATTATTCAAGTGGTCATGTACACAGCATACTCCGATCTAGAAATCAGATTAAGAAATCCGAAAGAGCTGGATTTTATCCCAGTAATCGCATTACTCACTGCACGTATACCAGCAGCCCGATTATAATCGGTGTTTTCAGTCCACGCATGTGCACGAGCATTCCCCCCATGGTTGCCAGGTCCGCACACTTCCATAGACTTGGCTTTATTTGGCCTTTTTTTGCAGGGTTTTTCTTGCTTGATCTGGCAACCCCTGGAATTAAACTCATCGTGGAATTAAAGGCAGCTAAACAGCTACAGAACACACTGAGGAGACTCTGAAACGCATTATATACATGAGAAAATGAATAATGTGATTATTTGATATTAAAGTTTAAAGCTTATGTCACATATTTCTGTGAGATTATTGGCTGGTTGCAAAGAAGAAAACCGATTAGTGCCCGAGTCACGTAAACCCAGAGATTTCCCATTCTCTGTTTACTCAAGTGCACGTATACCCAATCGGATTACTGACTAAATCTGATTTTCTGCAGTGATCGGATGATTGAGTGCATGTAAACGCACTCAATGAAACAAACCAGTTTCTGAGCTGATGGTGAGGGATTAACACCATGACCCTTAGGTTGCTTCCATGGCAGGAGTGCTTATGGCAAACATGTTGTCAGACATTGATTTCTGGGATCTTGCTTATATAAATGTGGGCTCCTAATATCAATTTCTGGGAGAAACAGCTACAAGCGAGGAACTATGTTGTTCAGAAAGACCAATCTGAGAGGGTTAAAGCAAAGCAGAGTGAAACTGAAGTAGAAATGTTTACGATCATGTCTTGACTGTGAGAATAATAAAGGCTTGATGACGAGCCACAAAGCACTTACGACATCCAATACAGTTTTATTTATGCATGTATAGATCATTGTGGCAATAACGCACTTGACCAACATCTCGTGACTGTTAACGTATGTGTGCATGTATGTATGTATGTATGTATGTATGTATATGTGTGTGTGTGTGTGTGTATGTATATATATATATATATATATATATATATATATATATATATATATATATATATATAATATATATATATATATATATATATATGATAACTTAGTTAAACAAATGAGGAAAATGATCCAATATTACATATTAGTGAGTGGCAAAAGTATGTGAACCTCTGCTTTTCAGTATCTGGTGTGACCACTATGCAGCCCAATAACTGCAACTAAAAACGTTTCCTGTAGCTTGTTGATCAGTCCTGCCGCACACACCGGCTTGGAGGAATTTGAGGCCCATTCCTCCATACAGAACAGCTTCAGATCTGGGATGTTGGGTGGGTTTTTCCTCACATTAGCTGCTCACTTCAGGTCCTTCCACAACATTTTCCATTGGATTAAAGGTCAGGACTTTGACTTGCCATTCCAAAACATGAACTTTATTCTTCTGTAACCATTCTTTGGTAGAACGGCTTGTGTGTGCTTAGGTCGGTGTCTTGCTGCATGACCCACCTTCTCTGAGATTCAGTTTCATGGACAGATGTCCTGACATTTTCCTTTAGAATTCTCTGATATCATTCAGAATTCATTGTTCCATCAATCCGTCCTGGCCCACATGCAGCAAAACAGGCCCAAACCATGATACTACCAACACCATGTTTTCACAGATGGGATAAGGTTCTTATGCTGAATGCAGACTTTTTCTTTCTAAAAACGCTTTTTCTTTTAAAACAAAACATTCTATTTTGGTCTCATCCATCTACAAAACATTCTTCCAATAGCCTTCTGGCTCGTCCATGTGATCTTTAGCAAACTGCAGACGAGCAACAATGTTCTTTTTGGAGAGCAGTGGCTTTCTCCTTGTAACCCTGGCATGCACACCATTGTTGTTCAGTGTTCTTCTGATGGTGGACTCATGAACATTAACATTAGCCAATGTGAGAGAGGCCTTCAGTTGCTTAGAAGTTACCCTGGGGTCCTTTGTGACCTCGCCAACTATTACACACCTTGCTCTTGGAGTGATCTTTGTTGGTCGACCACTCCTGGGGAAGGTAACAATGGTCTTGAATTTCCTCCATTTGTACACAATCTGTCAGACTGTGGATTGGTGGAGTCCAAACCTTTAGAGATGGTTTTGTAACCTTTTTCCAGCCTGATGGCATCAACAACTCTTTCTGAGGTCCTCAGAAATCTCCTTTGTTCGTGCCATGATACACTACCACAAACATGTGTTGTGAAGAGCAGACTTTGATAGATCCCTGTTCTTTAAATAAAACAGGGTGCCCACTCACACCTGATTGTCATCCCATTGATTGAAACACCTGACTAATTTCACCTTCAATTTTTTTTTTTTATAATCTTTTGTTTTCGGTCACATTTATGCAGAAATATAGAAAATTCTAAAGCGTTCAAACTTAAGCACCACTGTAGACAAATGGATAAAATCTCAAAACCATGATAATAGTGCATTAAAAACTGTTCATCATACATATTTTGCCATCTGCCATTCCCTAGTAAAAATTGATCTGTTTTCCATAATGTTCTTGCAACATTATGTGGAAACTAAAAGCTGGTGTGCAGTGTTGCACGTTTAAACACTCAACATGCACTTTATTAGGAATACCTGAACAAAAAGTATCTAGCCTCCAGTAATATTCACATCAACCATCACAATAGGGAAAACATGAGCTCAGGAAGGCTACGGTAAAACTTAGATAATCTCTGTCCAAGCAGAAAAGCATCTCAGAATGCACGTGTCGAACCTTGAGGCGGATGAGCTACAACGGCAGCCAAGAACTGAAAAACGAGGCTGCAGTGGGGACGAATCGATCAAAACTGAACCAGTGAATACTGGAAGAACATAACCTGGTCTGCTGAATATCCATTTATGGATTTATGATGGGCGCTGAGATGGAGTCGACCATCCATGGACCCAACCTGCCTTGGCATACTTTGGAAGTAGTCAAACGTTGATGCCAATCACTGAGTACTGCTTCTGACCACCCCTTCATGGCCACAATTTACCCACATCTTCCAGTGGCGATTACCAGCATGAATGTCACAAAGCTAAGGTCGTGTTGACCTGGTTTCACGACCATGGTAACGTTCTTCAGCGGTCTTCCCAGTCACCGACCTAAATCCTACAGAAGACCCTTGGGATGTGAGCACGGGAGATTAAGCAGGAAGAGTGCGCAGCTGAAACATCTGCAGGAAATGTGTGAGGCAATCATGACACCATGGAGCAGAACCTCAAAGGAATGTTTTCGACATCTTGTGGAATCCACACCATGGCAAACTGAGGCTGCTTTGACAGCCAAGGGAGGAGCCTGCATAGTATTAGTACGGTATGGTCCTCCTAATAAAGCACTCGTGAGTGTATATGGTTCTATTTCACAACTGTGCTTCAGGAAAACAGCAGATTGCAAGACAAATCTGAGCTTTGCATGCATAGATCAAAATGCTGTATAGAGTGAATGTATAGAGATGTGAGAAAACCCACCTGAGGAGCAGGAGATGAGGAAAACTGCGAACGCAAGTTTAGTTGCAGAGCCCATGTTCACGTTCAAGTTCAGACTGGAGCTTTAGTCCTTGATTCAGAATACAATCCTACATGCACGGAAGATCTTGCCAAATGTCCAAAACGAAATGTCAGCGTGTAAAAACCAGCTTGCAAACACTTCAAGAGGGCATCCTCTCCTTCACAGCGGATCCATGATTAAACCAAACGCGGTCTGTATTGCAAAGATCAGGCGAGCTTCGCACGGACGCAACGCTTCAATGGAACCGCTTTTGGATCCGGGGCTGCCCATAAAGGCATCGAGTTATCCTCACGGAACCACTCGTGCTCCCTGAATTCATTTTAACATTACGCGATATTAAAACCATTTAGTGCATAGCCGCGGTGTTCGCACCGGGTGAAAGTTGGCCAGCTCCTGCTGTCACTTCTCGAGTTACCAGTTCATAAATAAATGTTCTTACGAGATCCGATTACACGGTAATACTAATATAGGTATTGTCCAAACGGGTCACAAACAATGAGTAGTGAGAATAAATAAAAACGCTGCATAAAACCAAAACTTGGTGCGCTCAGGAGAGATTTAATTCTTTGCGCTCGCGGATGGTGGCTGCCGCAAATCCATCCTCGTACGGGTCTAAGAAAAACACAGCAAAGCGACGCGATTTATCGCCAAAAACCGGCGCTCGGGAAACCGAAACAGCACGTCAGACCCAAAACGTGCTGCTACCGGGCAATGTTTCAGGTAAAAATATAGTTTCGCCGCCTCCTATTGTTTTGCTGGCCGTTACGAGCACTGTATATGCAAGTTTCCACCGCGAGTCTCGACCAAAGCTAAGCAGTCGTGGCTAAGTCAGCTACGTTATCCGTCGAGTCCAAACGCTCTCCAAAATACACTCCGCTCCGACGCAAATTCGACACGAACACCTCGATTAAGTCTTGAAGAACCTCCGCGGAATCTGTCAGCCTCTCCACGCGACTTGCTGGCTGCCAAAACCTGCCGCAACCATGTCAGAAATTCCCAAAGCGCCACACAACCGACTCGCTCCTATAAACCATCTTTGCTCTCCTCCAGTCACTGGTTATGCCTTAGTCCCACCCGTTTTACGTACAAGTCCCACCTCCGGAAATCTGATTGGCTTATTTTTTAAGCCTTCCGCATTAGGATTGGCTTGTATCTCGAACAAGCCTCCAACAAGAGACGGGGCTTATACAGATACAGGTAGGATTACGAAAAAACGCAGGGGATTCATATACAAGATTCAAAATGGCGCCTGGACACGGATTGTGTTATCCCCAGCTCCTCCTTAGTCCCGCCTAACTTTACGGAATACCTATGGAAAAATTGATTGACATCCATTCCATCCAATAGAATGCTCCATACAAAGAATCATTGTACTGTATGGCGAATTAACTCTTGGTGATAAAGTGGCCGATGTATGCCTCGCATATTTAATTAAACCTTTCTTTACTACTGTCTAATTTTATATTATTATTATTATTATTATTATTATTATTATTATTATTATTATTATTGTTATTATTAATAATAATCTCAAGTATTTTACATTTATAATGCAGATTCATACTTTATTTACGCCAATACTTAACATGTTACATGTACTGTATTTATCCATTGACTCTTACACTGTGTAAAACTGGGTGCTCAGGTAGTGCAGTAGTCTAATCATAGAGTCAGGCATCTGTATCTGAGGAAGAACTCTGAGGATCATCTCCATCACTTCATGAGCAAATTCTGGGTTGCATGCACTAACTTCTAAAATCAAGATTCACCAGACCAGTTTTCCAGTCTCCAGTTTCCAGTTTTAATAAGCCTGCACACTCTGTGACCTAATATTCCTGTTGTTGGCTGGGAGGGGGGTTGAAACAATGATGTCTTCTGCTGTTGTAGCCCATCTGCCTAAAGTTTAAACTCAAACAAACCAGTCTGCCAGTATTTTTTCCATTCTGATGTGTCTGATGTGAAAATTTAATGCAAGCTCTTGACCTGTGTCTGCATTGGCTGATTGGATATTGAACGACTGCATGAGTGACCATCTACAATCTAAATTCTTGACATTGCTGTGCCTCCTTTTTTCCCTTTTTTAACCCTGCTTTGACTGGTCAAGGTCAAAGACTGTTAGATGATCCTCCGAACAGGTCTGCCTCCCTTATACACAGTCAATAGCTCGACCACGCCAGATGGTGGTGGGCTAGCATGTTAGACCACCGTGCTACTCATGCGCCTTTTGCTGTATTACATGCAACGTATATTTTATTATACATTTATTGTATTTATTTACCCTTTATTCGGAGCTCTATTGTTAATCAGAGCCTGATTTTTTCCGCTGTACATAATTGGGAAAAACATGATCAGATTACCATCAGCTCAGTATCATCAGTTCTCTCTCTCACTCTGTCATGGTGTTCCTATGCCCGTGGCCTCTCTGACTCACTGAAACACTAACTCCGAGCAGTTATATTATTCACATAATAGCCTGCTTACAGCTACATTGCTCAGTGATAGTGCACACTTCCATGAACCGCATGTGTGTGTGTTAACACTTCTGCATGAGTGATGGCAAGGGGCTTGTGCAACGCTGTGATATTGTGCAACGTACCGGTGCCTTCAGCTGTCGGCGTGTTAAGAAACGCCGAGTATCTCACATCCTGCGCGATGCTGCAAATTTTCAGATCAGAGCTGTGAGCATTTCCGCACATTATTGTCGTGCATTGGAGGAAATAAGCATTCTCATAATCCTAGATTTGGGAGCATCTCTTTCGGAGGCTCTGCTGACACTCGCGTTTAAAAATACATAGCAGAGAACATGCAAAGTCTGCAAGGATATAAATGTACATCAGCAGTTCTTACAGTGTAAATGAACAGTTCATCATCATTCATTTGCGCTTTATTATAATTCATTAACGCCATGCATGACATTTATACTAGAGTAACATACTTGCTAAAGCCAGCAAGTTACCACCTATAGAAGAACTCTAGGGACTGTTGTTTGTGGAAATCCTGGTAGATCAGGAATTTCAGATGAGACAGGGCCCCTGTAATGGGTAAACTTTTCATTACCCAGTGAAATGAATGGAAAAACATGCTACTCATCCAGTCAGCAGCGAAAAATCTCTTTTAGACCTCATATCTGCACTTGGTTGCCCTCCAACCCTAACTCTAGCTCTAACCCTAACCCCCCAACCCAGATCCCAACCCTGTCCAGAATAAAGTGGGGGTAACATCTTATCTCTGTCACTTGGTATTCTTGAGCAACTTAGCCCATAAATCTTCAGTACAGATGACAGGAAACCAGAGTAAATCCATACAGACCTGGAGAGACCATAGAGTGTTGGACCCTGAAGAAAAACTCCCACCTGCATCACCGTGCCGCCCAGCAACGAGAACAAGAACAAGTAAGACTGCAGCAATTGTGCCTCTTACAATTCATTCCCCTCTTCATCCACCGACTCATAGTTAGCTGCCGTCAGATCCTTGAATGTCACAGTTTCTATTCATAAATGCCTGCTTCAGACACAATCGTCACCATAAGGCAATTTTCCATCCACACATATTTTAACCCGGTTCTCACATGCCTCGGAAAGCCGTTATATTGTTCTGGTTTTTGTTTGCTGCACGGAACAGGGGAGATAATTGGAGGCAGTGGACACCTTATGGTTTTGCTCTGGCATCTTTGATGTTACGTGAGTGTAAAAATAAGGGTCATTATGAGACTCCATGGCGTAGCTAACCCCATTGTTTCAATTCTGGTTAGCATAGTCTAAAAGGTGATCGGAGCCTGAGCTGTTCATTACATTCACAAGGGGATAAAGGAAGGCTTTATAATTTGTAGTAAACTTTTTTACTCCTGTAGCTTGTCCCTGGAGACGGAGTCGCTTCATCATTTGATTAAAATATTCAATGAATTATTGTTAATACTATCAAAAGGAATACTTTTCATTCTTTTAATCGTGACTAATCACATTTCTACTTGGTCATGTTTCTTTGAAAAGCAACACACTCAGTCAATCTAGCTTTCAAATGCATTCCTTACTGTTTCTAATTTAATAAACAACAAAAACCACAACAGTTTATTAGGTACCTTTCTTAGAAACAGCATGTCCGAGATGTAATCTCAAATACGGCAGGCATGTTGTCAAACCATGCGGTTACACTGGCCTTTTAACTCGCTTATGCGATTTAATCTGCTGTTGCTGTTGTAATTGGAAAAGTTATCAGAAATTGCTTACAATTCTGTTCCCTACAGACTAATAGGGCTGTAAATAGCATGGGAAATGTAGAGAATAGTGGTTAGGGGACCATTTCGGATAATGCCCATAAGTATGGGTGTTTTACATGATCAGTTAACACGTTCCTTTTGACAGATCTAGCGATTATACATTACTTAATATTTCAAAATGAAAAATTCCCATTTCGTCCCCACTTATCCTGGTGCGCTTTACAGGAATTCACTAACTGCTGGACAGAAGTGCTCCCTGGGTGGGCTGCCAGCCCATCGCAGGAATTTGTAATCACACCAGTTTGGGATTCGAACCCAGATCTTCAGGAATGTCCCCAGCACCTGTCTCATAACTATTCCCGGAGATATTCACATGCCACAGATTAATCTTGCAAATGGAAAGTTTACAGAACCCTGCAATGGACTATCCAAGATGGATCTCTGCCTACAGCCACTGAATTCCAGGTTAGGGTCAAGACCCTTAATAATATTTTCCTTGCTTTTCTCTAGTTCCCATTTGTCTTGCCTCCATTACTGTACAGCTATCTTGAAAAAGTCTTTGCGACTTTTAAATGTTTAATCTTTTTAAGTTGTACTTGAATTTTCAGCAGCGTAAATCAGTATGTATTTTACACGTATAGCATACAGCAAAATCTATTATGCTCTTGTTAAGATATTATTATATGCTATTCTACTTCAACATACTGTGCGTGTTCATATATTTATGATTGAACAGGATTCAGCGAAGACCTAGAATATCGACCATATCATGCATCATCTACACGCACTCACAACGTCTGCATGTGTGTAAGTAGGTCAGAGTGTCCTCATGGCGGAGTGAACATGCAGGCATCATACATCATTGAGTTTTGTACCGTGGCACTGATTGAATCATGGCACAGAGTGAGGCAGACAGGGAGGGCGAGAGAACAGGCATGTATTTTTCATGCCTCTCTTTGAGGAAGATGAGGTTTGAGCGTCTGGCTGGCCATAATGTCAGCGCTATAGATGTCACTCTATATGTCCTCGTTGCCTGCAGACACAGTGTGGAGATTGCAGGGGCTCATTCTTACAGTACATCTATAATGCAGATCTCAACCTCCATGACCTTGAGTTTCAATCGGATTGTTTTTCAATGTATTAGGTTCCAGTGCTATAGCTTTGCAAATGTTCGATCTTCTCTGTCTCTCTCTCTCTCTGTCTTCTCGCAGTCCTGATGGCGTCCAGGAACAAGAAGTGCTCCAGTAAATCGTAAAAAGGTCATCTGTGTCTGTGTGGAGCAGAACTGATGGTGGGATCTGTGGACCCAAAGGGTAAAAATGACACAGGGTTCCTCCAGGGGTTTAATTAGGTCATTTTATCATTTACATTTTACCTTTACAGTACCTAGCTGGTGCTCTTATCCAGAGTGATTTACAACTGAGCGTTGCAATTGAGGGTGAATTGCCTTCATGAAGAGACCAAAAACCTTACTGTTAACAGTCTAGAGCCTTAACCATTAAACCATCGGTGCCACCTCATATTTGCAGAATTGGGAATATGAGGAACTGATTGGTACCCTGAGGATAGCAGGAGATACATGCAGACACATGAGGAACTGGTTGGCACCCTTGGAGGAGGATTGGGCATACGGGGAACTGATTGGTACGCTCAGGAGAGCACTGGATACATGAGGAACTGGTTGGGAGTCTCGGAGGAGTATTGAGTATATGGGGACCTGATCGGTACCCTCAGGAGAGCTCTGGATACATGAGGAACTGGTTGGCACCCTTGGAGAAGCATTAGGCTTATAGAGGTGTGGATGGCACCTCTTAATTCATCACTGCTTATAATAGGGATCTGGGTATATAAGGAACTGGGCACTAGGCTCATGGCAGCATTGGGCATTGGGAAACCATAGACAGCACTGGATATATGAGTAACCGGGTGTTGGGAACTGGATGCCAAACTTGAGTCAGCATTGGGCATATGGGGAACTGATTGGTATCGTGAGGAGAGCACTGGATTCATGAGGAACTGGTTGGGACTCTCGGAGGAGCATTGGATATATGGGGAACTGATTGGTACACTCAGGAGAGCACTGAATACATGAGGAACTGGTTGGGACCCTCGGAGGAGCATTTTTTTTTAAAGAGGTGTTAATGGCGCCTCTTAATTCATCACTGCTTATAATAGGGATCTGGGTATATGAGGAACTGGGCACTAGGCTCAGGACAGCATTGGGTATTGGGAAACTGGACACTGCCATAGACAGCACTGGATATATGAGTAACTGGGTGTTGGGAACTGGATGCCAACCTTGGTAATATGGGTTTTACCCTCAGTGCAGCTTAGCTTATAATTGGAAAGTATGCACAGTTCCCGATATCCCCAATGTTATCTTGAGAACATTATAACATTATATATATACCAAATGCTCCCATGAGGAGAGCACCCACTTCATAGTAAACCCAGTGCTGCCTTGAGAGAACTGCCAAATTCCCAATATTCTGCCTGAGCAAAGCTCAGATCCCAAAATACCCAATTCTGTACTGAGGGTAGCACTTAGTTCCCTATTAGCTATCTTGTGGTTAGTGCCCAGTTTCCCATATTCTCAAGATAGCATTGGTATATGAGGAACTGGGAAGTGCTGTAGGTGCAGCATTGTGCATATGTTGATCCTACTCTTGACACCACAAAGCCTGCCACGGATCTTCTGGTATGTTGTACATCCCAGCTGCACAACCTATTGATACAGATCAATAGGGCACCACTACACAGAGATACAACTTCATTTTATTCTGCATTTGTAACATTAGATCACTTAGTCCAGTGTCAGCATTGCTCTTTATTAGGAGCAGTAGGAATAAAGTAAGCTTCTCCCTGTATCCCATTACCATGCCAGGGCACAAAGCAGCTGCACGGCGTAATGCACGGGCCTAACCTGCCCCTGGGTCTTGTTATCCAGACTGTCTGTATTTAGTGAAGTAGTCTAATAGATACACGCTACTAAAAAAGGATCTTAATGCACCGTTTTGGATTACCTTTAGTCCGATGTTCCGGGCCGAGCTAATGAGCCTTGTTCAGGTTTGAAAGAGGAAAATGTCATTTTCTCATTCTTGCTGCTGCCTCTGCAGTCCCTGTCCACTAGTAGAGGCAACTGAGAAAGAATATTGACCAGGGGGATAGAATAGAGAGTCTGACGTTACACACAAAAACACAAACCTTTTGGGACACAGAGTCATCAATGGCCGTCATGACCTCCCTCTGTCTCAAACACACCCCTACGTGGAGCTTCGTGCTGCAACAGGTCTTCAGAACAGTGTGTCAGGGCCTGAGTGATGGGGGCATGTGCACATGGCGCCAGGGGTATTGACTAGTGCAGAGGGTCAAGGCAAAGAGCGTTGGGAGCGTTCCAGTTTTTCAGAGTGAGAGTCAGGTAATAGGGTCAGAACTTTTCTATCGCAAGTTTGTGATATTATGGTAAGTTAAAGGAATTAATTCGTAGAATTGATATGCAGTTACAATATTACAAGTTACAATATTTCAACGATGGGAATCCGACAGCACACATTCAGCAGAAACTGATTTTTCAGTTTTGAATTTAGATTTTCTCCCAGTTAAGCGTTATACATACGATACGATACTCTCCTGTGCTATATGAGTGCGGCGCTGGGAGATCCAGTGAGAAAAAGCTGTGGTCGATGAATAATCGCTTCTGGTTTTCGCTTTCAATATGTTATTCAATAAACAACTTGAGATATTCAATACTTTATCATAAAACACATTACCTTAATGATTGTGCCCCACTGTAGTGTAATGTAAGTGTTTTAAGCATTTTAAGGTGCGCTTCACACTACCATACCCTCCTGTCCTAGATGAGGAAGTCGGCAGTGCCTGACATAGAGAGTCACGTGACTGGAGTGGAATGCTGGGAAAAGTAGTGAGGAAAAGCCGTGGTGGCGGTCGTGGTTTAAGCATGTTTAAGTTAGGCTATGCTAATGTATATTCAGTATATATTTATACTGAATATACATGAACTTATCCCCATCCTACATTACCTATAGATCTTCTTCTTCCTCTTTCGGCTGCTCCCTTTATCAGGGGTCACCACAGCGAGTTAAACGTTTCCACCTCACCCTGTCCTCCCCGTCCTCTACTCTCACCCCAACTCTATGCATATCTTCATTTACCACAACCATGTAACTCCTCTTTGGTCTTCCTCTCCGTCTCTTGCCTGGCAGCTCCATCTCCAACATCCTCCTACCAATATATCCACTATCCCTCCTCTTCACATGACCAACCATCTCAGTCTTCCCTCTCGAATTTTGTCTCCCAATTTTCCAACCTGTGCTGTCCCTCTGATGATCTCATTCCTAATCCTGTCCACCCTAGACACTCCTAACGAGAAACCTCAAACAACTTAGTTTCTGCCACCAATCCAGCTCTACTCCTGTCTCTCTTGTCAGTGCCACTGTCTCTAAGCCACCAACAAGGCTGGTCTCACTACTCTCTTATAAATCTTTCCTTTCACTTTTGCTGCGACCCTTTTGTCACATGGCACTCCTGACACTCTTCTCCACCCACTCCATCCTGCCTGTACTCTCTTCTTCACCTCCTTTCCACACTCCCCCCATTTCCTTGGACAGTTGATCCCAAGTACCTGAACTCCTGGACCCTTTGTGACCACTGATCCCTGTAGCCTGACTGTTTCCACCTGCCTCCCTTCATTTACACACATGTATTCTGTTTTACTACAGTTGACTTTCATTCCTCTCCTTTCCAGATTATACCTCCCACCTCTCCAAGTTCTCTTCTACCTGTTCCCTTCCTGTTCTCACTACAGATCACAATGTCGTCTGCAAACATCATAGTCCACGGCGATTCCTGTCTGACCTCGTCTGTTAGTCTGTCCATCACCAGAGCAAATAAGAAGGGGACTCAGGGCCGATCCTTGATGCAGTCCCCACCCTCTACCTTGAAGCTATCTGTCACTCCTACAGCACATCTCACCGCTGTCACGCTGTCTCATACATGTCCTGCACTAATCTAATGTACTTTTCAGCCACTCGAGACTTCCTCATACACCACCACAGTTCCTCCCTTGGCACCCTGTCATAAGCTTTCTCCAAATCCACAAAGGAACGCAGTGTAGCTCCTTCTGACCATCTCTATACTTCTCCATCAGCAGTCTCAAAGCAAAAATCGCATCCATGGTGCTCTTCCTTGCCATGAAACCATACTGTTGTTCACACACTATCACCTCCTGTCTGAGCCTAGCTTCCACAACTCTCTCCGAAATCTTCCATTGTGTGGCTCATCAGCTTTATGCCCCTGTAAGAGCCACAACTCTGTACATCACCCTTCTGCTTAAAAATCGGTACAAGTAAACTTTTCCTCTCATTCACCAGAATTCCATTGAATAATCTAGTCAAAAACACCACTCCCAGCTCTCCTAGACTTTTCCATACATCCTTAAATGCTGGAGCAGCTGTTGTGTTTATATTTTGGGTTGTACTTGGATTGGATTTTCACCTAACTGACTATGTAACATTTTAAATAAGGTTTATAAATAAAGAATTATGAAGGCGCAGAAATATACGAAATTTGTGCCATTTTTAGGGGTGGAACCAGGTAGGTAAACTCCAGTTTTGTTACAATAAAAAATAATAACGTTATGAATTTTAGCTACATTGGATCTCTAATTCTCCACATATGCTGTTGTTTATTAAAGAAAATAATAATATGACTGATGTCGGATACAGATTTCACATAATAAATGTAGTATCACAGAGATATTCTAGAATTGCTGTACGTTTAATTCAAGTCTTAAGTTTAAAACGTATGAATATTTACATTGGAAGACTGTAGTAAGCTATACTAAGTGCTAAACCATATGGACATGTCAGTGTGCAATTACTTATGATACACACATAGGTGGAGGTTAAAGTAAGGTATTTACCTACAGGAAAGATTTTAGGAGGATTTTGTTAGCTAACCCATGTAACCCAGTGAAATGTGTATGTGCGTTTGCCTTGTCTAACTTCCTTAAAGTCTGAGTCACATCCAATGGAACCAGTAAACAATCAGAGCTAACGTGGAACCTGTTAGCACCATGCAAGCAAGATCACGAGTTTCATTCATCATCAGGAGGACATCTGTGTGGAGAAAGGACAGATAAAGTTACGTAGAAAAGGGCAGATGAGTTTAGCCTGGTGAATCAGTGAGTGTGAGGAAATGAGG
Organism: Ancistrus triradiatus; assembly: GCA_025084515.1. Lineage (NCBI taxonomy): Eukaryota > Metazoa > Chordata > Actinopteri > Siluriformes > Loricariidae > Ancistrus > Ancistrus triradiatus. The sequence continues at coordinate 137,227 of JAJAGP010000615.1, forward strand.
CAGAAGCAGCCAGCTAACACCATCATTACACGATCACACTTACAACAGTAACACTAGCACACCAATGCTGAATCACACTTCGGCAGCAAAGTGTTTCATCCTTTGCAGGCTTCAGATCACACGCAGATGGAAACTCGCCTGTGATTTTGGCAGGATGGGAAAAGTTTGCAGAAGTTATTTGGACCTGGCGACCGGACTTTCCCCCAAAACCCCACTCAGACTTTCTGCCTCACTAAAGTTGCCCAGCTGGGTACCCCTGGTCAAATTGCTACTATTTATGCACATACTTAATGAGTTAAAGTAGTAAATAAACAATGATAAACAAAACCTCAAGTATGACAAATTATATTTATGGCAGTAAAACCACACAAGCTTTTTTAAAAGACAGATTTTTATACCCTATAATAATTTGCTAAATTGTGAAGGCCCTTTGCTAAAGTGAGCATGCGTTGATTGGATGATCATCAAACGGAGCTTACCTGCAATTATTTTAATTGCGATGCATTTTACGTCTTTTACTGGCCATGTCCTTTTATTGTTGCAATGCGTGCAAAATCAGCATTTACCTGTCGCAGTCCTAGAGGTTTTATCACTATCTGAAGGCTTCCTCCTACAGGGAGAGCTTTTCCACTGATATGGAGTTGGTTTTCTGCCTAGCTGAAGTTCAACAGGATGAGTTTCCCTCCCACAGGGAGTTTCCCTATAGAATGGACAGGAGTTTCCTCTGTTAGAGAGAGGGTTATCCCTAGACGATCAGTCACTAGCATAGGGTTTCCTTGCATGGCATGGTCAGATTAAGATCCGAGGGCGTCGGTGACGTGCTGCGTTACAGCTGCGTTCGCTCGTTTTAATCGTGCCATTTACTGTATGTTGATAATCTGTCTATGCTACGTCAATGAAGATCGTTATGGCGATCATAAAGTAGTAATTATAAAGCACCCACTTCTACCATGCTTGATTTCATCATCCGTCAATTGCTGTACACATGAAATGGTCCCGTTTGACGTGACATGTGACGCCATATATTGTTTAGCAAGGTTCCAGTGCCCATCCCCGGAGTGAATGCTGCTTGATCTGCCTGTTCATCCTGCCCCTTCATCCATGACTGCATTTGGTAAATATACAAAACGTATTACATGATCTGCATCGGTATTCATCTGAGTTTGACATGTAAACATTGGCTCATCGAATTCTCTTGGTAACGTTTAGCATGAAAGTGGGAATGCGCCGAGTCGCGGAAGACAGCTCGCCGAGATTTTAATACGCAGAGAGCAAGAGAGAGAATTACTACAAAGACGAGCGTGAACAGACTTTGGAGTCGGAGTATGGCCAGAGCCTGCACTCTGCGTGGCTAGGTTCAAAGTGGGGTCAATGCAAACGCAAATTCAAATGTATTTACATGGCGCTTTTTAAAGAAAGAGGACACCGTGTCAAAGCAGCTTTACAGAGACCCAGCTGTCAAATCCTTAGTGAGCAAGCCTAAGCAAGAGTGGCAAAACTGCTCAGAAATCATGAGGAAGAAACCCCGGAGAGGACCAAAAACGATTCTCAGCAGAGGACCCATTTTTGGGAAGCCCGGAAAACATCTTTAAAAGAGATTAAACATGACATGTCATGACCGACGAGCTGATGAGTTGAAAACTCTCAGTTCATCTAAGGAACGATATATTTAGCACATGAAATCACAGCAATAATAGAGACCGGTAAGTGATACCATTAACGTGTAATTGTGAAGGAACTCTACGGACACTGGGTCCGGTCACTGAGGACACTCATGCAGCAGGTTATTTTGTGACTGCTAATTCATCATTTATACCCCTTCAGTTACTTCTTTATCCTGGTCACGGGCCCAGTGACCAAAATACACCCAAGTCAAAAACTACGAATAATGTAAAATGCTTTCTAAATGTTCAAAAACTGGAATTTCTAGACACGAAGAAGTTGGGAAACAAAGTCTCTTAGCCGCACCCGGCACTGATCTGCTGATGATCTGGACCTCTGGACAGCAGGGCCTAGTTCTGGGTTAAAGGCGCCAGGAGCCACCCAGCCTGCCTGACCTCCAAGTGTTTACTGGTTCGTCCAGTTTAAGGGAAATATTTGACATTTTTGGAGTACAGCCAGTTATGTGGGGACCAGTGAGACTGTGCTGTGTGTGTGTGTGTGTGTGTGTGTGTGTGTGTGTGTGTGTGTGTGTGTGAGAGAAAGTGAAATGAGGCACAGCCAGAGATGGGGAGATCACTGCTGGCGCCGCTTATCAAGCCTGAATCTCAGACTGGCCAGGAGCTTCCTGCTAGAACACACCCACACCACACACACACACACACACACACACACACACACACACACACACACACACACACACACACACACACACAGAGCGCCTAAGCCTGATACAAGAGTAGCATGTGGGTTCTTTGCATGCAGTGGAAAGAGGATTAATGCAAACTGCACTGCGATCTGGTAAGGTCAAAAAGCGTCCTTTGAAGTTCATGTGGGTGAGAGAGAAAAAATGAGTTGGTTGTTAAAAAACAACCCCAAAAAAATAAATAAATAACACTTTTGCATTATTGAAAGTCATAATTATGCCACTGTACACAACCCACTCCTGTACAGGAAGGAGCCCTTTGTGTTTTTTTTATTTTGGGTTACATAAAAATCTGGCTGCATTGTTTTCTCTAAAATGAGAGCTATTGGTTTTATCAGACTTCCCCTGTGTAAATCATATATAGTCTTTGAACACAAACACAAACTTAAATGTCCCCTGACAAAGGAGCTGCCAGCTTTCCCAATTTATTTTGAGGAAACAAACTCTGAGGAAACACACAAACCCAGATATCACATAACACTGTCATTTTTATGAATGTTCTCACATTTAACCCTGCTTTCCTGATCAGGGTCATGGTGGGTCATGGCTCCTATCCCTAAGACCAAAGGACACCCTGCTTGCCATGGACACCACAAAATTCCAATGCAATACTGGGGGATGATCCTCGTACTGGCCTTTCCTCCCCCAGATGCAGCAAATTTGTGGCACCTGGGTCAGACAAGGAGGGGAATTTGGACAGGGGTGCTGCATGAGCTATCCCTACCCTATGGTGTGATGGACTGGAACCCTGTTCAGGCTACATGCTTGCCTGCATCCTGTGGATTCTGGGAATAAGCTTTGCCCCCCCAACCCTGACCAGGAACTATGGATTATTTTGGGTTTTGATGTAAGTTTGCTTTCACAAATTAACATTCAACATAAAGAGTGAAAGCAGACCCTTTGTCAGAGGAACTTTGGACCGTGATAGTCACTGTGCTCAGCCGCTTGTGTGCCAGGACAATGAGTTGACCCACTTCTCAATAAAATTCCTGGAATCAGAGAACTGATTCCTTGCCCTACAAACCAAATTTGGTTATCGATGATAACCCTGTCTGGTACTAAAAATAAAAAATATCAGCCTGTTAAAAAATGTTGTTAGATAATTATTTGGAAATGTGTAAATACGCAAGTACATATATCTACATTAAACGGCTCCAACTTTTGTTTGCCGTGTTTTGTGTTTGGAAATGTACACATTGTCATGTCATCAGTTTCTAAGCCAGTCCCTAGTGTACTTTATTTGGTTGCAGGTCCACGTTAAGCTTCACAGCCTTGTGCAACAGACTGCAGTAGGCGATCTGTCTCACCAGAGTATTGACAGCTGGGTTGGATTTATGTCTCATCAAGATATGAGTGGGATTCAGTTCAGCTAACTTTGTGCTTTGAGCTCTCGCTTTGGTCGTTGTACTTTGAGATTTGCCCTTGTGCTTTGTGCTCTCGCATCGTGCTTCGTGCTTTGTCCTTGCTCTTTGTGCATGGCTCAACTACTTCATGCTTTCAGCTTTGCGCTTGTGCTGATGCTTCGTGTAGGAGAGCTTTGCAGTGGTTGTTATTTGCTTGAGCTGTCCTCTCTGACCCTGGTTCTGTTCTCGTTCCTATTTCTGCATTCTTCTGCTTCTCGTTGTTTTGTGTTCCATTTTTCCTGATGCTAGAGTCCACAACCTGTCTAGCCTTTAACACATGCATCAACATTTGCATAAATATAGCATATTTAAATGTGCTGCTTGCAAAGGTCATTTAGAAAATCAACAAAACATGTAATTTGGCCAGAGGTGTGTAAACTTTTGCATTAGACAGCGCCAGCTTATACAATTTAGCCAGATACTTTATTCTATTTTGTGTAAAATGATAGCGATGACCCAGTGCTGGATGGAACAAAATAGAATAACATATAAACCTACTGTGCTTAGAGACTGGGTTTTAAATACTCTGTTTTTTTTTTAATTGCGTTGCTTGCACTAAAAGTATAATGACCCTCGGAGTCATCTCATAAATATATAGCCACTCACATGTCCCTGCGCAGATAAAACCGGTCGATGACCATCTAAGGAGTGTGTTTTTTTTGTGTAAGCATGCGTTTTTATGGGGATAAACAGCGCGTGTATGCGTGATTATAAACAGGGATCACATGATCTCCTGGCTGGTTTCAGAGTCTGTGGGTGTTTAAGCGACTTATCTGGCCTGAGACGGCTTTCCTGATAGCGATACCGAGCTCCACAGTGACACCATAAGCGAAGCATTTCAGTGCGATGCCTAAAATAAGTGACAGATTTGTTGAACACACAGCCACGTGCCTGTTATGCAAACTTCTGACCCCGTGCTGAGTTCATACATCACCATGCATCAGTAGTGTTAATGTTATTTAAGGGGTGCTGACATCGACATTCAACCCTCCATCCTGAATATGAGGCCCTCGTGTAACCGCTCATAAATACTGCTGTGTTAATCAGAATTTGAACCTATGGTAGGAGGTCACGCAGCAGCGCCGACACGGGAGAGGGACAGACGAGATGCTGAAATACCGAATGCATGATGCTGAAGAACCCAGTGACCGTCTCCGCTTCTGCCTGACCATCTGTCCCTTTTGTAGGTGTTTTGTCTTATCCTCACAGGAAGCACAAAAATAGACACCCGAGATGCATAAAACAGCGTGTAACATTAGAATCCGGCACTGAAACACCACTGTAACGTAATAGTCTGCTGCATAAATGAGGTCTGCATTCATTTCATTTACATGCACAAAAATTTTGCATTACCTAAAGATCTCATGACCTCATAAAACATTTCCAAAGGGTCACTCTTTGTGTGCAGCTGATTTAGATCATATAAGGTTGTTTTGTGCTTAAATAAGCCTGCTAAACCAGCCTGCTAAAGACTAGCATCGCCAACACAGGATAAAAGGAAAGTTGAGATGTTCCTAGACCCGTTTTAACCTTAAGCATTCACAATAAAAATACTGCAATAAAAATGTATTACTATATTAGAACTAAAATATGAATTTTAAGGGTTTCAAATGACCTATTAGCTCTTAATTTAAAGATAACTTATGCTGCTAAAACCTTGCATCCAACTTTAGCCGGCGTTAGGCTCAAGTTTGAGTTGAGCCTCTGCTTCTAAGCTTACGTTTGAATCACACCCGAGGTCATACTATGTTTAGTTACGTCTTGTGCTTGAACTTAGTCTGTGTTTCGAAGCTAGACTTTGTATCATATTTAGGCAACTGAAAATAAAGCCGTGGGAACTGTGCTAAAAATTTACAGCATTTAGCAGGCGCTGTTACCCTGTTATACAGTCGTACAGACCAGTGAGTCAAGAGTCAAGGCCCCAACGGTGGCAGAGGCAGGGTTCGAGCCCTGGACCATAATCTAGTACCTTAACCCTGGACTACCATGGTCCCAAACTGTAGCAACTCCAGTGGCTCAATTATAAGACCTAGTCATTTAGCAGATGCCCTTATCCAGAAAGACATACTGATACAACGTTGCAATCCCAAGCGATTGTGGAGTAAGGGCCATGCTCTTTTGTTTCCACCATGTGAGTTTTGCATATGTTCATACGCTCTAATGTTCAAGCTTATTTGAGTAACAAAGGCATTGTGTTTAGGAACCTGTGCTAGCATGTCTGTTAGGCTGAGCTCTTTGGCCGTGCTTCTAAGCTAGGATATTTTCAGCTTTAAATATATTTGAGCTTGGCCTGTGGATTTAAGATGAACCCTTTAGAATTTTCTATATTTCTGCAGAAATATGACCTAAAACATCATCAAAGTAGATAAAGAGAACCCAGTTAAACAAATGAGACAAAAATATTATACTTGGCCATTTATTTATTGAGGAAAATCATCCAATATTACACATTAGTGAGTTGAAAAAGTATGTGAACCTCTAGGATTAGCAGTTCATTTGAAGGTGAAATTAGAGTCAGGTGTTTCAATCAGTGGGATGACAATCAGGTGTGAGTGGGCCTCCTGTTTTATTTAAAGAACAGGAATCTTCTGCTCTTCACAACACATGTTTGTGGAATTGTATCATAGCACGAACAAAGGAGATTTCTGAAGACCTCAGCAAAAGAGTTGCTGATGCTCATCAGGCTGGAAAAGGTTACAAAACCAGCTCTAAAGAGTTTGGATTCCAGCAGCATCTGGGCCAGGACGGCTTGCCATCATTGATGGAACAATGAATTCTGAAAGATATCAGAGAATTCTAAAGGAAAATGTCAGGACATCTGTCCATGAACTGAGTCTCAAGAGAAGGTGGGTCATGCAGCAAGACAACGACCCTAAGCACACAAGCCGTTCTACCAAAGAATGGTTAAAGACGAATAAAGTTCATGTTTTGGAATGGCCAAGTCAAAGTCCTGAGCTTAATCCAATGGAAATGTTGTGGAAGGACCTGAAGCGAGCAGCTAATTTGAGGAAACCCACCAACATCCCAGAGTTGAAGCAGTTCTGTAAGGAGGAATGGGCTAAAATTCCTCCAAGCCGGTGTGCAGGACTGATCAACAGCTACAGGAAACGTTTAGTTGCAGTTATTGCTGCACAGGGGGGTCACACCAGATACTGAAAGCGAAGGTTCACATACTTTTGCCACTCACTAATATGTAATATTGGATCATTTTCCTCAATAAATAAATGACCAAGTATAAATATTTTTGTCTCATTTGTTTTAACTGGGTTCTCTTTATCTACTTTGAGGACTTGTGTGAAAATCTGATGATGTTTTAGGTCATTATGCAGAAATGTAGAAAATTCTAAAGGGTTCACAAACTTTCAAGCACCACTGTAGGCTACACAACGCAAAACAAACACGCAAACAGCCACTCAATGCAAGTACTCAATGATATATAATTAGATACTAATGCTACTCTGAGGTGAACAAGCAAGTTCTCAGTTTGACATTAATACTAACATTAGTTTGACAAATACTAACAGCTTGAGGGTAAAGTTGACAAAAACATATACAAAGAGTAGAAAGGGCATTATCCTGCTGTGTATATAGTATTGTTTGAACTCGTGAGTTTTCTGACTTTCCATTCTGACTGGTATTGGGAGTCCATTCCACCAATGAGTCGCCAGGGCACTGAAACGTGGTTCAATCTCAGAGAATAATGTACCTGACGCCCTGAAGTTGAAAATTGACTTGGGCTGGAGATGTGTAGTTTTGAATCAAATATGAATAAATAACATCAGAACCCTTTAAAAAACTAGTACTAGAGCTTTAAATCTGACCCTGATTACAAGGGGAAGCCGGTGGAGTGATCCCAATAAAGCAGTTACATGAGAGAACCTTGGCAGCAGCAATAGGAAAGCTGTAGTGGAACATGGAAGCAGACCAGCAAGCAAAACATGGCAGAAAAGACACGCCTGTATGAGGATCTGAGCAGCTTCTCTGATCAAAAGAGGACGTGCTGTTCTGTTAAGCAGAAGGAATCTGCAAGACCTGGAGGTTGTGTATTGTGGTGAGATTCTTCGCTTCATGGACAGCGAGAGCGTCTTTGTTGATAGAGAGGTCCAGCATCACTGAGTTCTTTGCCAGTATGTATTGTAAATCAGTTCAGACTTCTCCAGATTGAGCTTCAGATGGTGTTTTGCCATCCGGGAAGAAATGTCAGAAATTCAGCTTTTGTGAATCTTGGGATTTGGATGAGGGAATGAAAAGTAGAGTTGAGTCTCATCTGCATAGCGCTGATATGAGAAGCCACAGGATATAATCACTAAGCCTGGTGATTTAGTGTACAGAGAGAGCAGAAGTGGGCCAAGATCAGATTCCTGAGGAACTCCTGTAGTAATCTTATTAAACCCTGAGCCCAGGGGCGCTGCCAGGGATTGAGGGCCCCACCAAAAAAAGTTATATTATTTTTAAGAGTCAGTCACAGGCCCTTATTGATCCTAATTCCGCCCCCCATATGGCGTCCCTGCCGGAGCCATGCTGAAGAGATAAGGAATGAGGTTGGACGTCAGTGACGTGTTGATCATTGTTGTGGTGTACGGTACACTTGCCTGAAGAAGTGGGATGGTACTGGATCCAGTTGGCAGGCTGACGTCATTAGCGTGGGACTGTGGCGGCCTAAAGGTTAACGTACTGCACTGTGGTTCAAATTCAACTCCTGCCAAGCTGGTACTGTTGGGTCCTTAAAGGAGGCCCTTTAAACACAACTTTTTGGATTTGTAATATTGTAAAAGCTGTAAGTCGGTCTGGAAAGGAGCATGACTAAATGCCACCAATTCATCCTCAGTAAGCAATGTTCAGTGTTAAGAGAGCTGAGACATTATTATGGATTTGCTGCACCACGGCTGGATTACTGAAGAATGACTGAATGTTTTGTGCATTTGTGCAAAAGGACTCATGAAATCCTCAGTCGTCAGAGGGGATGTAGGTGAGATAAGAAGAAGGCTGAGTAAGGAAGGACTGTTTCCTCGGATTTGAGAGGCACGAGTTGATTTTGGAAAGGAAAAAATAGCTGTTTTGGCCACATTGACAGAAGAAGAGAAAGAGGCAAGCAATGCTAGAGCCAGGCCTGCAAAGGGTCGATCTATGAGGACGCAGAATATCAGCCAGGGTATTGGATGCTGCTGCTTTTGCTGGCTGGGAAATGGGAATTTTAGGTATCTGTAGACCTGTTTTCTTGTGCCTAAGTTTACACTAGATTCCCTACTATGATCCTTCAATCTCTAACACAAACAGGATGACTCCTATTAAAGTGACCACCTTAACATTAACTGAATACTTCTCCTGCGAAAACAGTTGTGTATTGTGAATGGTCAGATACCTTCAAAAAGTGGGGAAGGAATGCAGAAACTTTAATCACAACATGAACAATTTATGTTCCAATCTCAGCGATGGCCTCCAGAAAACGTGTCCGGACTGCAAAGAGCGGATCTGAGCGCGCTCGGTGGCCACACGCCAAGTTTCCCTGTTCCTGCTCGCATTGCATCATCCATCACTAAACCCAGGTGCTTCTGCTTGTACGTACCCAATCAAATTTCGCATACGCACACTCGTATGAAACGTATCGGGTTCCTGCACCTCGGTTCTTATGCATTAGTAGCGACAATAACATAGCAAAAAAAAGGAGACGCTGCTTTGCGGCTATGGCGTGACACAGCTCACCTCATTCGCTCTTGCACTGTGCTGTGAAAGCAGATTTTTGATCTTATATGTGAGTGAAACGAGACTCTAAAGAATGTGCTTTCTCTTGCCTCGGGGCAGGGTGATTGATGCGTTTTGAAGAGTGTGTGACGAGCTACGTGTGTGTGCACACGTTTAGAGCTGGGTGTGCGAATAACGAGGAAGATTCAGATTTCAGCAGGAAAGATCTAGTGTTGCGAGTTCAGATGAGGATAAACCAGGGAGCCTGATTGGTTCGGGGAGCCTGATGAACTCCCTGGTTGGAGGAGAATCTCTCCTCAGCCTGGTGCCACAGTAGCAACGTAGCGTAAAGTTCATCTGGAATGCTGGAGAGAACTTTTAAAGCCATACCCGCACTGCCATGTCATGCTGGTCTTAGTGGTATAGAGGTGGCTCCTGTGTATGCGGTCGTCTATCTGTTGCTATGCAGAGTTTGCAAGCACCCTCTATCTGACCCACAGTGGAGCGGGACCACCACAGATTTGGAAAGTCTCCATTTTTAGCACTGAGAGTCGGATCGGAAGGGTGTTACATACTTCATCGTCAGGTTTAAAATGATATGTTAAATAAATCAGAGTCTGAAATGGTCAGAAATAATGAATGACGAGGGCTTGATGATTAGCAACAGGGGCGTCACTACAGATTTATGAATATGGGGGCGAAGCTTTGACTAGGGCGGTCTAGAGGCAAAAAAGAAAAAAAAAACCATAAGTAGCAGTACCAGCCAGAATAAGCTTTTTATATCTAATTTTGTCAGCAGACTAAGCCTTCTCTTAAATCTATTACATCACCTTTCATCTATTTAACTTCAATTTTTAATAACTAAAATAGAAATAGGTTGAACAATCATAATATTCCAACAATCATATAACAAGATCTTAGATGGCTTGGCTGTATTTGAGACTTTATGTTAGTAAAGCTCTGCAGTGCACCGTTTCAGGGACGTTTTGGGGCAGCAGCACCTCCCCCTGGTCCTAGTGCGTCAAATTTAATTACGTTTTGGATATGGAGAGAGATACAGCTGAATAAGAGAAAATAATAAGAGAACTATTGATGATTTTAACTAATAATGCATGTTTATTTGAAGGTGCTAGAGAAAATTTTGACCTAAAACAGTCAATCATCAATGATTAGCGACCAGAAATTTATGCTGTCCCAGGGGAAAGAGAAATAAAAAAAGAGATCTCCTAAATATCTCTGTAGTTTCTCCTAGACAACTCGAAAAGACAATTGAGTGGAGGCTCTAGTATCTTGTTAGGATGCCTCTAGCCTGGATACAAGATGAGATATGGTTGGGCATGAAGGCAAACAGGTTCTGTGTGGTATCCTGTGGCACATTTGCCCATAGATGTTGCAGCTGGGCCTGTAGATTCTTCACACTTGTAAGTTTTCAAAACTGGCGTCCCAGCTGGTCCCCTAAATGATTGATTGGCGATAAATCTGGCGACTGGGCAGGCCAAGGAAGTGTTGAAATCTGGCAGAGACATTCCTGGGAAATCCTTGCCGTGTGTGAGTGAGCATTATCCTGCTGAAAAATACTAGTTGGAAGCCCTGGATGTTCTGCACATATTGCTGAGTTGTTAGTGTCCCTTGTATTACTACTAGAGGTGACACACTGTCTAATGCGATGTCTCACCAGATCATCACACCAGCATTTGGGTCAGTGTGTCACTCCACAGCAAAGGCAGGATTGAAGCACTCACCACAAGGTCCCCATACTCGAACCCAACCATCGTCAGATCCTGATATTGTCACTAAAGACAATATGGTTTCAGTCCTTAGCTCTCCAGGGGGTCCAGGCAGAGAAAGATGTGTGTGCTGAAGGTGCCACCTGTGTCTGGATGATGGACAACAAAACTGTAGAAGCTGATCGTGGTTATCAAATGATCTTCTCTACTTGTTTTCTGTCTGGGCTGTCCAGAGCCTATTTGCCATTTGCACATGCCCTCGCGGAACAACTGTTCCCAACACCTCTTAATGGCTAGGTCAGAATGGTCAAGATGGCGGACAACTCGTCGGAAAGACCATCCTGCTTCTCTTAAATTCTGCCCCCTCTCAAATTCTGTCAACTGGACAAAATGTCTTCAAGGTCATCATAATGGCATGTCTAGCAGTCAACGATCTCTCACCAAAGGGTACACTACCCAGAATTAGCCTCCGACAGCCTTAATAGGGCAGCGAGGAAGCATTTTTTACGCCCTCTTGTGGCAAGATCCAGAGTCTAATCAGAGCACACCTGTAATCATTTGCATTTCTGCCTGAGACAGAACTGCCTGTTTGCAGTCGTCCGATATTTCTATCTGGGTGCGTTAGTCCTTCGTCAATAAGTATATACAGTGGTGTGAAAAAGTGTTTGCCCCTTCCTGATTTTCTATTTTTTGCATGTCTGTCTCACTTAAGTGTTTTGGAACATCAAACCAATTTAAATATGAGTCAAGGACAACTCAAGTAAACAAAAAATGCTTTTTTAAAATGAAGGTATTCATTATTAAGGGAGAAAAAAATCCAAACCTACATCGCCCTGTGTGAAAAAGTGATTGCCCCCTCTTGTTAAAACGTAACTATGGTTTATCACACCTGAGGTCACTGTCTCTAGCCACACCCAGGCCTGATTATTGGCACACCTGTTCTCAGTCAGGACATCACTTACGTTGGACCTGCCTGACAAAGTGAAGTATACCAAAAGATCCTTTAAAGCTGCACATCATGCCGAGATCCAAAGAAATTCAGGAACAATTGAGAAAGAATTGAGATCTATCAGTCTGGAAAGGGTTATAAAGCCATTTCTAAAGCTTAAGGACTCCAGCGAACCACAGTGAGAGCCATTATCCACAAATGGTGAAGACATGGAGCAGTGGTGAACCTTCCCAGTAGTGGTCAGCCAACCAAAATTACCCTAAGAGCGCAGCGATGACTCATCCAAGAGGTCACAAAAGACCCCACAACAACATCCAAAGAACTGCAGGCCTCACTTGTCTCAGTTAAGGTCAGTGTTCAAGCCTCCACCATAAGAAAGAGACTGGGCAGAAATGGCCAAGACGGGAGTTCCAAGACGAAAACCACTGCTGAGCAAAAAGATCATTAAAGCTCGATCCAATTTTTCCAGAACACATTTTGATGATTCCCAAGAGTTTTTGGAAAACGTTCTGTGGCGTTCCGAGACAAAAATTAAACTCTTTGGAAGGTGTGTGTCCCATTACATCTGGTGTAAAAGTAAGACAGCATTTCAGAAAAAGAACCATGGTGGTCATAGTGTGATGGTCTGAAGCTGTTTTGCTGCTTCAGGACCTGGAAGACTTGCTGTGATAAATGGAACTATGAATTCTGCTGTCTACCAAAAAATCCTGAAGGAGAATGTCCGGCTATCTGTTCGTGACCTCAAGCTGAAACAAACTTGGGTTCTGCAGCAGGACAATGATCCAAAACAGAACAGGAAGTCCAACTCTGAATGGCTGAAGAAAAACAAAATGAAGACTTTGGAGTGGCCTAGTCAAAGTCCTCCTGTTGAGATGCTGTGGCATGACCTTAAAAGGCTGTTCATGCTGGAAAACCCTCCAATGTGGCTGAATTACAACAATTCTGCAAAGACAAGTGGCCACAATGCTGTAAAAGTCTCATTGCAAGTTATCACAAACGCTTGGTTGCAGTTGTTGCTGCTAAGGGCGGCCCAACCAGTTATTAGTTATTAGTTATTTTTTCTCCCTTAATAATAAACACCTTCATTTAAAAACTCCATTTTGTGTTTACTTGTGTTGTCTTTGACTAATATTTACATTGGTTTGATGTTCCGAAACACTTAAGTGTGACAAACATGAAGGGGTCAAACACTTTTTCACACCACTGTATTGCTTCTATTGTTTTAACCCAGCTTTGTCCTGATCAGTAGAGGTCACTGTTGCAGCGCCATGGGATGATCCATCTCTCAGGCCATGCCAATCACACCTGTGTGCGGTTCAATCACCGGTGTAAGACGCCACTAGGACCTCAACCCAAGTCCCTGTGATGCTGACCTAGCAAACTGCCACTGTGCCCCTCAAGCACCGGCTATCCATCCATGTGTATCTTAGACATTTTTTTGTGTTAAAGTGATGATTAATGAGTATTTATTATAATTATATTGTCTGGTCAATATTATCATCTCTCAGCCGCACATCTGCTATGCAAGGACATTGTTGATTTGTGGTATTGTGTCTAGGGGAGGTGGGGTATCGTTTTTGCATTACCCCATCCATCATAAATCCAAGATGTCACTCCAGGTTTCTCTAAGAATAAAAGCTGACGTTTATTGACACACCAGCCGCCTTCGTGAGTTAATATGATCCTTGTGATTTGCCTCAGCTTGATCGCTTGATACTGTGGCTTTACTTGAAGCCTGGGGGCGGTTTATGATCTCTAACTGATGGCTGTTAGCAGGCGAGTTTATCTGAGCACACATTTATAAGAGCTTCGCTTTCCAGGTAAAAATAGAAGGATTTTTTAGCGGCTGCAAGTCTGCAAAACGGCAGTTCGCTTTTCGCTGATGGCTCAGTTCGATTGCGGCATTTTGAAGAAGGTTAGCTTTCAGACAGAAACAGCTTCGGAGTAAGAAAGGTTCAGTCTTGCGAGGGTTATTCCAGCTGTCTATATTTCTCTTCCGTCTCACTCGTTCGCTTTTTCTAAGTAAGAGTTCACTGAGTTTATTGGTTCAGCTATTACCTGCTGCTTTCAGATGTCAATACAACCCCTCCACTGCTCCCACTCACCAGACAAATACTCATACAGAGTGACCTTGTAAGATATAGGCGCACAAAGGAAGTCTGAATAGCTTCAAAAAGCTCTGCTTTATCATCACAAAATACCTTAGCATTGTGTGAAAAGTTTCCATTAGACATCATGGATTTATAAACGCACTTACAGTGGTGCTTGAAAGTTTGTGAATTATATTTCTAGATTTCAGATTTTCACACAAGTCCTAAAAGTAGATAAGAAGAAGTCTTTCATTCTGTGTTAAACCATAATTCCATTAGCAAAACTCCCCTAGACTTTTCTACAGTTTTCCATCTACCCCACTTCATTTTTATTTATTTTCTCATAAACTGTTCTTTAGAATATCCAAAACAGCCAGCTTTAGGTCATAGAGGTCCGGTTAGGTGTAGGATTATTTAGGTATTACAGGGGGGCAAAAAAGTATTTAGTCAGCCACTGATTGTGCAAGTTCACCTACTTAGAAAAATGAGAGAGGTCTGTAATTTTCATCATAGGTACACTATCCAGGAAAAAATCCAGGAAATCACATTGTAGGATTTTTAAAGAATTTAATTGTAAATTATGGTGGAAAATAAGTATTTGGTCAATAAGTTTGGTTCAACTCAGTACTTTGTAACATAACCTTTGTTGGCAATGACAGAGGTCAAACGTTTCCTGTAAGTCTTCACCAGGTTGGCACACACTGTAGCTTGTATTTTGGCCCATTCCTCCATGCAGATCTCCTCTAGAGCAGTGATGTTTTGGGACAACACGGACTTTCCACACATTTTCTATGGGGTTGAGGTCTGGAGATTGAGCCACTCCAGGACCTTGAAATGCTTTTTATGGAGCAACTCCTTCATTGCCCAAGCGTTGTGTTTGGGAACATTGTCAGCTGGAAGACCCAGCCACGTTCCATCTTCAATGCTCTCACTGATGGAAGGAGGTTTTGGCTTAAAATCTCACGATACATGGCCTCGTTCATTCTTCCCTTAACACAGATCAGTCGTTCTGTCCCCTTTGCAGAAAAACAGCCCCATAGCATGATGTTTCCACCCCCATGCTTCACAGTAGGTATGGTGTTCTTGGGATGCGACTCAGCATCCTTTTTTCTCCAGCTGAGTTGTTACCAAAAAGTTCTATTTTGGTTTCATCTGACCACATGATATTCTCCCAATCCTGTTTTGGATCATCCATATGCTGTCTGGCAAACTTCAGACGGGCCTGGACATGTACTGGCTTAAGCAGGGGGACACGCCTGGCACTGCAGGATCTGAGTCTCTCTCGGCGTAGTGTGTTACTGATGGTAGCCTTTGTTACTTTGGTCCCAGCTCTCTGCAGGTCATTCATCAGGTCCCTCCGTGTAGTTTTTTTGCTCATCGTTCTCATGATCATTTTGACCCCACGGGATGAGATCTTGCGTGGATCCCCAGATCGAGGGAGATTATCATGGTCTTCTATGGCTTCCATTTTCTTACAATTGCTCCCATAGTTGATTTATTCACACCAACCTGCTTGCCTATTGTAGATTCACTTCTTCCCAGCCTGGTGCAGGTCTACAATTTTTTTTCTTCCTGGTGTCCTTCGACAGATCTTTGATCTTGGCCATGGTTGAGTTTGGAGTCTGACTGTTTGAGGCTGTGGACAGGTGTCTTTTATACAGATAACGAGGTCAAACAGGTGCCATTAATACAGGTAACGAGTGGAGGACAGAAGAGATTCTTGAAGAAGAAGTTATACGTCTGTGAGAGCCAGAAATCTTGCTTGTTTGTGGGTGACCAAATACTTATTTTCTACCATGATTTACAATTAAATTCTTTAAAAATCCTACAAGGTGATTTCCTGGATTTTTTTTCTCATTTTGTCTCTCATAGTTGAAGTGTACGTATGATGAAAATTACAGACCTCTCTTATCTTTCTAAGTAGGAGAACTTGCACAATCAGTGGCTGACTAAATACGTTTTTGCTCAACTGTATATACTACTGTATATTATGTCAGTGGAAAGTCCCCACAATGATAGAAAGACAAACATATGTATGTGTATGTGCGTGTAACCCTAACCCTAACCCCGGTTGTATATCTATCTAGGTGTGTCCTCTTTTGCTCCAGTTACCTGTGCGTGTGATTGATGACCCGTTTATGTTTTTCTTGGCAAACTATCAGCACAGTACTGCGCGTATATATTTGGGCACTCCTGAGTTTAAACATGTGCTTTAACCCCTCATGTTATGCGTACTTGACCTGACCTGAAGGTGGCCATAACTTTACGTGTGTATTGTAAATGTAATTGCATACATAACAAACAATAAAACAAAAGCCGGCTGTACTCCGTGTCCATGTGGGTGTCCTTCAGGCGCTCCTTCAGTTTCCTAATTTATTTAGGTGTGAGTGAATCTGTGATCCTCTGTGAAAGACTGGTGCCCTGTTCAGGGTGAAATTTTTGTATTTATATGTTTATTTACCCCCTACCCCTAGAGGATGGGTCCCCTTTTTGAGTCTTGGACCTCCCAAGGTTTGTTCCTCATAATGTTTAGGGAGAGTTTCCTAGCCGCTGTTGCCCTAGGCTTGCTCGATTTTGGAGTGGAATTAGATATTAGAAGATAATAGAAAATTGTAAAGTTGCTTGGAGACAATGCTCCATTGTAAAAAGCACTATAGAAATAGATCATTTCAGTTTAATATGACTTTCTAAACCACATTCCCAGCTTTTTTTTCTTTCAGGAATAACTCCAAAATTGAAAATGGAGATGGAAAAACCATTTTGAGTGACATGGACTTACTATTTTTTAGTTACATTATTCTCATAGCTGTAGAGCAAAACTATACTGTGGTGGCTCAGAAGTTAAGGTGCTGCACTATGGACCAGAGATTTCAATGTTCGAATCCTAGCATTGCCAAGCTGCCACTGTTTGCTCCTTCAGCCAAGCCTTTATCCCACAAATATGTGAATGTTACCCTGTAAGATTGTATCAGTCGCTCCGGATCAGGAAACCTTCTTAATGACTACATGTAAATGTACTCTACCTCCAACACCAACCACAAACAAATCCATATTGCCAGCAATCCACGGTGCAATCCGAGCAATTCAAGACGCCATTTACATCTACGTTTTCCATAAATCTGTTAACATCAATCACACACTCTCTCTCCTTTGCTTTTTCCAGCGGGAGTGTATTTGATTTGTTTGTGGTTGGAGGTGTTTATGGGTGCAAAGCCCTGAACCACCAGTGCTGGCTTTCAACGGTTAGTACAACACTATGGGAGGTTTGAGCGTGTGTGTGTGTGTGTGTGTGTATGTGTGTGTGTGTGGTACTCCGAGCCTGTGCTGGTGTTGGCGAGTGTCCCAGCTGGCAGAGCGATGCTTCATTACCCGGGCAGGAAAGCTAATTACGGATGCAGAGCAGACCTCCCAAACAGAAGCCCCCGCAGTGCAGCCAGACCAAACACCGGGCCAAAAATTCCTCATCTGGACATCCAGGATCACCTCACGAGCCACGCCCGCATCAGCCGATGAAATTCAATCTACTGAACAAACAGGAGTTCCAGAGCTCAATTTACATGCGGCTCTAACGCACAGAAATCAGAGTCAGGTTAAGTCTCATTTCCATCTCGCTAAAACTACAGGCTTTATTAGGGACTTGTTTCTATGGCAACCACAGACAATTCATGACCTCAACAGATGGCACGAAATCATTGTTTCCACATGAGACGATCCTCTGCGCTTCGCGAGGCTCTCCCTAACATATACAGCAGGATCCCAAAATACAAACTGTGTTCCATCACTCGGGTCGAACCTGGAAGGAATACAATTTTATGTCAAATTATTTCCTAACTCCATTTTTCAAAAGCATGTGCTGCGCTTATCGAGGGAACGTATTTAATTTTTCATTACAATAATATCATTATATGTCATTAGATCATTACATAGTGAGTCATTCAGCTACACTGGCTCTAAGGTAAATCTGACTAAGCCAACTTTGTACACCAATATTCACTGAACAGCTACAGAACTGTGCAAAAGTCTTAGGCCACCATTAGTGTAATGACCATATATAACATATCGTTGACGATTGGACCAAAAAGTTCAGACTTGGATTTTTCACTCCATAATCCTCTTTTTCACTGATCTTCATTCCAATCTCTGTGAGTTTTAGCATATCTTGGCCTTTTCACCCTGTTCCCTTTATGATTATATATGGTCTAATGGTGACCTAAGACTTTTGCACACTGCTGTATATTTATGGTCTAAGTGAAATTGTGTAAATTGATATTTTTTTCTGAACAATTTCTTTCAAAATGTATCCAGTGAGTAACGGAGCTCTGAACCTCTTCAACCTTGATCGGGACAAGCAGGAAAAAAATCCAAATATTTAATTTTATGATTGTCATAGGAACATTTTCAGTTGTAGGCCTTTATCTGAAATGTTTTGTTGAACATGTTCTCTTGTAGGCTTCTGTTTGGAACATGTTCTAATATTGGGTGTTATTATGTAGACCTGTGTTTGAAAAATAAAATCATTATAGATTATAAACATTTTTTCATTGTATATGTAACATTTGTGTAGGTTTGTTTATAATAATAATAATAATAATAATAATAATAATAATAATAATAATACTTTTTTTGTAGAGCAAATGTAAAACTGTAAAAAAGTTTTGTATATAAAATATTAATAGTATAATAATAATAATAATAATAATAATAATAATAATACTAATAATAATAATACTTTTTTGTAGAGCAAATGTAAAACTGTAAAAAAGTTTTGTATATAAAATATTAATAGTATAATAATAATAATAATAATAATAATAATAATAATAATATTAATAATAATAATAATAATAATACAAAAAAAAATAATACTTTTTTGTAGAGCAAATGTAAAACTGTAAAAAAAGTTTTGTATATAAAATATTATAGTATAATAATAATAATAATAATAATAATAATAATAATAATAATAATAATACTTTTTTGTAGAGCAAATGTAAAACTGTAAAAAAGTTTTGTATATAAAATATTAATAGTATAATAATAATAATAATAATAATAATAATAATAATAATATTAATAATAATAATAATAATAATACAAAAAAAAAAAAATACTTTTTTGTAGAGCAAATGTAAAACTGTAAAAAAGGTTTGGATATAAAATATTAGTATAATAATAATAATAATAATAATAATAATAATAATAATAATAATACTTTTTTGTAGAGGAAATGTAAAATTGTAAAAAAGTTTTGGATATAAAATATTAATAGTATAATAACAATAATAATAATAATAATAATAATAATAATAATAATATGATTTGAAATCCAAGCAAGTAAAACAAAAAAAAGTAATAAAATACACGTTTATAATAATACGTCTTCAGCTGCCTTTTAAAGTTTTGTACTGATGCTGCTTGTCTAATCTCAGTTGGTAAGTTGTTCCTTTGTTAGGTGCATAAAAACAAATCGCTGCTTTCCCACTTGTCTTTTTATTAACCTTTGGTACTTTAAGGAAACTTGCTGTGTTGAACCTCAAGGAACAACTTGGAACATACTGAGACAGGCCATATAGTGTATGATCCATATAATGCTTTAAAAACCAGTATTAGTACTTTAAAATCGATCCTAAAAGAAATGTAGGCTTCTATCTGGAACATGTTCTACTGTAGGTTTCCACATGGACCTGTTTTCCCATGTCGGCTTCTGTTTGAAACATTTAACATTGGGTCATGTAGTCATGTATTTTCGGAAAAGTTAAATTATGGACCGTTTGAGACATTTTCCGTTATAGATGTCTATTTGGGACATTTTGCTGTAGGTTTCTATTAGGACCATTTTCACTATATAGTTTTATATGGAACAGAATCTGTGTGGATCTATATGGATCATCCTCCATATTAGGTTCTATTTATAACATTTCTGTTGTGTGGTTTTGTAATTAAACTTTTCTTCTTGGCTTCTTATTAAAATGGTTGTATGTTGTATGTTTCAGCCTTCTCTACTGCACCTTTTCTCCTCTAAGCTCCTGTTTGTTGGGTTAAGGAGGTTTAAGTAAAGTCCTTTAACTGCAGGACACTTAAGCGAAGAGTCAACAGGCTGGCATGTGATGTGGCATTCCAGGAATCCTGCACCACAATATTTTCAGCAACACAGCAGCAAATCAGCCAGTGGTCACATCCTTTGATTATCAGTGAGTCTCTGACATCAATGCAACACTGTTTTTCCAACAGTGCCCATGTTCATTTTATACCTCTGTGCCATTGACAGAGTGTGTGTGTTGCAGTCGGGTTTGTGTTTTAGATGAACGCTAAAGGCTGTTGTGATGATATACTGGTAGGAGGGTGTACCATCAAATGGGTAGTTACAGTGTAAACATTTTGCTATACTACAGCAGGAGCAGATCATTACATAAATCATTATTTCTAGACCTATCACGTTGCCCGAGGTGGTACGAAAACACAGTGGCCTAGTTTTAAAAGGACAAACATGCCAGGTGCAAAGCAGTGAAAATGATATGTGCTTTATTCATAACCAATATTCAGGGTATACAATGTTCTACTGAAATGTAGCAGTTCGGCTGAGAAATGACTGGAAATGGCTGCGGTTGCGAATGAGTGGCTCGAAGTTTAACATCATGCAAACTGCCTTCATATTTTCAGACCATTAAGTCAATGAACTATGAAAAAAACAAAATCCAAAGGACTAGCCTCTCGTGCGAATAGAGATGCACCGTCAGGCATGGCGTGATCGAGAAGACAACCTGTTAATCAGCAACGTGGACCTTCATGCCCATATGTCTTCATTTCCTGAAGGACACTGAGACAGTGAGACAGAACAGAAGACAGATGAGCCCACTCGCAGGACAAATGGGTCACAACATACGCCCGTCTTAATAATCTCACCTCCTTATTCGGAGGGGAAGTCAATGAACAGAGCTGGATGCAGATGTTGGGACTTATATTCTTACTCGCGAACTCAAGAATGAGTGATAAGATATTTGGACACACATAGAGACAAAGATGCACAGAAAGAGAGAAAGAGAGAGAGGGTGTTCATGGCAAGTGAGAAGGTGCTGGTTCATAAAGAGGAGGGAGGGAGTGCGGTGCCGAGAACAGGTGTTCAGGGGGAGAGACGGATGGGTTCTTCTAAAATAGGTGTGCTAAGGGAATAGAACAGATGTTCTGAAGGAGAGGAAAGACTTGCAGGGTCCTTAAGTCAAGGTTCAAGGTCTTAAAAAGTACTCTGGATGGTTCAAACAGTAAATCAATCCAGACGATGCAGTCATCATTAAAATGTTAGGTATTAATGACATCTCCTTTCGCTGGAAACTGATATGAAATCCAGTTGAATATTGATTTTTGATTTCTATATACAGTAAGGCAGTGCAGTGAGTGGTGTCATAGTCTCACAGCAAAAAGGTCTTGGGTTCGATCCCAGCTTGAGTGATCTGGGTCCTTTCTATGTGCCTTCTGCATGTCCTCCCTGTGTCTGCATGGGTTTCCTTCCAAATACATGCTTTAGTTTAACTGGTTGCTTTGAAATGGCCCTACTGTGTGAGTGTGTGTATGAGTATGTGCGCCCTACGATGGATTGGTCGCGCTGTCTAGGGTTGTTCCTGCCTTGCCCCCTGTGCCGCCCGTTAGGCACCGGCTCTCATGCGACCCTATCTATGAATGAATGAATGAATGAGGATTTATATATACTTCTATTTAGAAGAGTCTGTGTTTGTCGGATTGGGTTTGAAACATTTTATGAAAAGTTTGATGATTGAAACAACCTGAGCCACTCGCTCCGGGCCAAAACCCGGTGGTGACGAGACTCCTCACCAATGAAATGTAACTGAAACCTTCATCTTGCCAGAGGTGCGATGCCAGCCAGCCTGGCTCAGGATTTCACCCCAGGTCTCAATCCCTGTTCTTTGTGAGTGTTATGCATCAATTACGTTTCCTTCTGCTGAAATTCTAAACCGATTCTCAGCCTGAGGTCTATGATCCACTGAAGTGCAGCCCACAGATCTACACTATAGGCGGTTTATATCTATTTAAATCGTGTTGCTACTGAATGCTCGGTTTAGACTGAAGGTCAGGAGTTTCATTTATATAACTGCAATGACATAGTGTCTGCTGTGATATAACTCACAGCTATATGGACAAAATAACGGAAACACCAACCTAACTTAATGTAATGACAAGACCACTGCGTGCTTTTACATGCACTTAATTATCCGATCATCGTCGGATTTGTTATCTGATTATTCATGTGGTCATGTAAACAGCATACTCCCATCTAGAAATCAGATTAAGAAATCTGTACTCCAGTAAGCGGATTACTCATATCATGTGTACCAGTTACCCGATTAAACTTGGTGTTTTCAGTCTGCGCATGTGTGCGAGCCTTCCCCCATGGTTGCCAGGTCATATGAACACACTCACGGTTACAAACACAGCTGTACATGTGAGTTCTGTTAGATTGCCAATTAATGTTGTGTATCAGTTCTAATATATGACTATGAAATATAAGATTTTAAAGCGGCATGAGGTAAATAAATGAGTTACAAATACAATTTTACTGAATCAGCAATGGGATTGCTGTATAACTTGGTGATGATGAACCCATACGTGACCCTAAATCTGTTGAAAGATGGATAGGCTATGCAGATCTCTACCTCATGTGTCTCCTAAAAATCTGCTAGTTGTTCTTTATGAAAAATGTCCAAACCTTACATTACAGTGTCTATTATAGCTACTCTGGAGAAGCTACTAGAAGCTCCATACTGATATAGATTTGTGAATGTGCTCATTCTAGTATGTAACTCATCATTCCCATAGCAACAGCTAATCCACAGGGACTTGGTTTTCACAGGTCATAGTCATGAAACCCAAAACCAGGTTAAAAACATGACTCTGACACGGAATTCTTTTGTTTTATGTTTTCATCCACTCTCTGGTTGCAATAGATGTACCTTTTTCAACTAACCTTTATCTTCCAGAACAGTTTCCTGATAGTTTGGACCCTATTTGGGCTGTTCGTCTGTCTTGAGGTGCCTCAAAGTTGCCCCAATTTTCTGGACTAGTAATCTGAACGTTGTGACCCAGTTCCCCCAAGTTACAGCTGTTGGGCCATTGAGCACAGCACTTAACCATCCACTGCTCATTGACTGTTAGTTACTCCGGATAAGGACATCGGATGCATCCTGTAAATGTAATAGAAGTGCTTTATGGTACTATCAGAGTCAGAACAACGTTGCTGGCTCTGATGACCCATAGTCCTGTGGAATGTGCTTGGCATACCATTCTTCTTTTACTTCTTTCAGCTGCTCCTGTTATGTCATATTTGACCTGGCTCAGGTTTTACATCGGATGTCCTTCCTGACACGACCCTCTCATATATCCTGGCTTGGGTTCGCCACTGGGATTTCACACTGGGAAATGTTAGAGAGACCAATTGATCTGAACACATCTTGGGAATGTGGGAGGAAACCGGAGTACTCAAAGAAAGCCCAGACAGACAAAGGGAGAACATGCAATCTCCACTTGGAATTGAACTGAGGATCTCTGGAGCTGTGAGGTGACCAAACCACTTGCAGCACCGGGTCGCCCGCTGACCAGTGAAATTTTTGATTTATATGGTCGTAAAGTTTCTGAAGGGCTAAAGTTGACATGTTTTTGGACTTCATTATTATTATGTGGTTTTTCATCCAGAGAGTAAAAAAACTAACGAATGCTGCCATAACGAAAGTGAAAGTGGGATTAACTTGTGACATGGACGTTTCGCATCATCACTCGTACAGTATAAACAATGCCTAAATGGCAATATGCTGTTGTTAAACAAATTGAGATGTTTGATTGTTGGAAGTTTGTCATGTTGTAGTTTGTCATGTTGTGTTGGTAATTAACTCCAGGGCTGCATCACGTCTTCCCATTGTTGATTTTTCCCCGTGAAGGCGTTCCCCAGAGTGATTTATTCCTAAAACACAGGAGCTAAGTAATGCAAAATTTTTTTGGCCACTTTTGTAATCAGATCAAGAGGAATGGTTTGGTGTTTTATTTATTAAGATTGACATGTTTGGTGCCTAAATGCGTTTTCTTTCCTTTAGCTAATGTTGCTAACAAATAGTCTCACCCAACACCTTGTCTGTAAATATATGCCTCACAGCACATCCTGTTCTTAAGTAAAGTCACACACTGATGTGTGTGTGTGTGGTTTTTGACACAGTGTGACACCTCAGTGTAGATGAAAGCCATAATGTTACGTATAGGCACCAGTGCATATGATCAGAGTTATTGTAGTTTTGATGTTGTCCGTTTTATGTTGTTTTACAAAATGTTCAGTTTTTATCAGTTTATTTACAATTTGTAACTGGATTTGGGTTTATTCTGAAACATGCACAAGAGGAGAGTGGTGTTTAATTTATTAACATAAAAAAAAATGAAGTAATTGTATTTGATTAATCGTTTAAAGCACACACAGAACCAGTCATCACCCCGAGGAGTGCTTAGATTTCAGAACCCCAAGTGAGACGGAACGCAGATGTTCACCTGGGCACCATATGTGACACATTATTCGATTTGGGGACTGAGTATATGTCCCAGGGGTGCACCATGTTACAACCTACTTAAAATATTTCTATCCTAAACCTGTTGCTTGTTGTATAATTTGTTTCTTTTAACCCCATATTTTCCTGTGTGTTGGCAAACGACTGTATGTAACAACTTACAAAAATAGAAACCTTATTATTTTAGTATGCTATTTTTATTTAAATATGTTCTGTGGTCTTGTTTTTGTTCTTAAAAACACAGTTTACTTTAACACGTTCAGCTGTTACACTAAGCCAAGAAACGGAGATGAATGCAGGATCAGGTCTTTCAGGAATTTTATTGAATAAATCTAAACACAAATGAGACAGGCACTTACAGTGAAACCTTTAGAATTTTCTATATTTCTGCATAAATATGACCTAAAACATCATTAGATTTTCACACAAGTCCTAAAAGTACAGAACAGCTTCAGCTCTGGGATGTTGGTGGGTTCCGCACATTAGCTGCTCGCTTCAGGTTCTTCCACAACATTTCCATTGGATTAAGGTCAGGACTTTGACTTGGCCATTCCAAAACATGAACTTTATTCTTCTGTAACCATTCTTTGGTAGAACGGCTTGTGTGCTTAGGGACGTTGTCTTGCTGCATGACCCACCTTCTCTTGAGATTCAGTTCATGGACAGATGTCCTGACATTTTCCTTTAGAATTCTCTGATAGAATTCAAAATTCATTGTTCCATCATTGATGGCAAGCCGTCCTGCCCAGATGCAGCAAAACAAGCCCAAACCATGTTACTACCAACACCATGTTTCACAGATGGGATAAGGTTCTTATGCTGGAATGCAGGGTTTTCCTTTCTCCAAACATAACGCTTTTCTTTTAAACCAAAAAGTTCTATTTTGGTCTCATCCATCCACAAAACATTCTTCCAATGGCCTTCTGGCTCGTCCACGTGATCTTTAGCAAACTGCAGATGAGCAGCAATGTTCTTTTTGGAGAGCAGTGGCTTTCTCCCTGCAACCCTGCCACGCACACCATTGTTGTTCAGTGTTGTTCACTGATGGTGGACTCATGAACATTAATATTAGCCAATGTGAGAGAGGCCTTCAGTTGCTTAGAAGTTACCCTGGGGTCCTGTGTGACCTCAACAACTATCACACGCCTTGCTCTTGGAGTGATCTTTGTTGGTCGACCACTCCTGGGGAGGGTAACAATGGTCTTTAATTTCCTCCATTTGTACACAATCTGTCTGACTGTAGATTGGTGGAGTCTAAACTCTTTAGAGATGGTTTTGTAACCTTTTCCAGCCTGATGAGCATCAACAATTCTCTCTGAGGTCCTCAGAAATCTCCTTTGTTCGTGCCATGATACACTTCCACAAACGTGTTGTGAAGAGCAGACTTTGATAGATCCCTGTTCTTTAAAATAAAACAGGGTGCCCACTCACGCCTGATTGTCAAATTGACTGAAAATACCTGCCCCTAACTTCACCTTCAAATGACCTGCTAATTAACTTTTGCCACTCACTAATATGTAATATTGGATCATTTTCCTCAATAAATAAATGACCAAGTACATTATTTTTGTCTCATTTTTTTAACTGGGTTCTCTTCATCTACTTTTATGACTTGTGTGAAAATCTGATGATGTTTTAGGTCATATTTATGAAGAAAAATAGAAAATTCTAAAGGGTTCACAAACTTTCAAGCACCACTGTAAATAAGGTGTGATCAGAGTTTGTTCCTGGGTTCGGTCAAAGGGATTGGCACTAAAAGCAGATGAACAGGCCTAATACGCTGGCAAATGAGATTGTGAAGACTTGGCTGAGGGTGTGCTGGTGCATTGTGGGGAATGGTGTTCACGGGTCAGGACGGAACAGTCACCAGCATGGCACCCACCACACAGTCCCTAATAGTAATATAGGTTTTTTTTCTATAATTTGCAAGTGTCGACTTGACCAGATTTTTACACTGTTATTTATTTAAATAGCCCAGCAATGCCTTTGTCTATGTTTTAATGAAAGAACTTGATTGAGCTTGACTTCCATTACCCGTTAGTCTTATAGACAATGGCAATCCCAGACACCAAACATGTCTTGGCTGATCAGCTGCGTTTGGATTAGAAAATGGTGTGCGTTTGACTTTTATCAAAATGGCGCACTAACATTTTAAGTCATTAGAAGTAATTGGATTCGGCATACAGCATTGCCTGGGTGTGCCTGCAAGCTCGAACATGAGCGCCTATAATAAATCAGTAGCAGAGCGGCGATACCTTCCCTCTAAAACCGAATCGCTTTAACAAGCACCACCTGTCACTCAGTAATGTAACTGGATAGTCCATAGACAGGCTATTATGTGAATAATACAGGGGCTGTCAGTGTTTCAGTGAGCCACAAGGACACAGCGGTGATGTCTGGTTAAAGTCGAGACCTCGGTGGACAAATGTGAGACACTGTTAACATTTCTCATGCTTTTTTTTTTAGTAACTTACAGACAGCTAGCAGGTTGGTGATGATTTTCTGATCAAAGCGCGTCACAGTTAAACAGATGATCAAACTGCTGGTAATCAAATACTGGAGCAGTAAAGAGCAGGTAACACCTCATATGCATAGTGTTAAGGGTCAAATCTGGGCAATACAATAATGGCTGTTTAATTCGCCTTCATTTTTTAAAATTAGACTTTGTATATTAGCTTGAATGAGTCATTTCATGGGAAAATGGTTACTAAAAGAAATGGCGAAATGAAAAAATACTACAACAAAATGTCCACTAACTCATGATACATAAAAGCATTAGTAATTGCCCTTACGATTTATTGTATTTTTGCTTGCACATATTTATCTCTAAAGAAACAAGAAACTAAAGACTCACTAAAGAACTTTTTTCTCTGCCCAACAGTACTTAGCCATACAAGTGAACAATATGAGCTTCACCACAATGCATTATTCCTTCATAATAATTAATAAACACTGAGCTTTTCAGTGTTACGCTTAGTATTATGGACCAGTTAGTGTGAGTGTGGATGAAATAACAAAGAACACTAATTAGAAGTGGTGTCCTCAAACTTTCGGCCATATAGTGTATGAGCGTCTCACCTGGTGAAGTAGGGAAAATTATATTAACAGTGGTAAACTTGTTAATACCACTTAACCATGGTGACCCAGCTTTGAGTCCCAGTAGCCTGGTCGGGTGCATAACTGGTCACGTCTGCATTAGGGAAGGCTGAACTGGGACTGAACTTCCAGGATAGGAATTGTTCTGTCCCCCACCTCGACCATGATAAAGCTGGAATTAAAACAATAAGAGAAAAATAAATTTTTTTTTCTATTCAAATATAAACCGTTCAGGATAGTCAAGTGAATGCACGTAGAGAAATATGTTTCTCCAAACATGTCTCAGCTGATCTTTCGAGTTTAGTTTCTCTGCCATGCTGTACATGCGGGTTGAGCTACGGTTCATGCCTTTCTGTAAACTAACTGGTTTTGTTCACCTTTTGATGAACACACTTGAGCCATATTTATCATATAGGCCTATTGATGTAGATTCACTTACAAACAAAGGCATCCTGTCTTTGGGAATTCATCAGCGGCATTAACCTGACAACCAGGAATAACTTACACCAAAGATTTCTGCGCGTTGCTGTAAGGGAGTGGTTGGTACTTTCAGATCTCATTTGTTCGAAGTTTCTGTCTTTACATATTTGGTTTGAACTCCCTCACACTTTCCTCGTGAGTGGGTGTTACAAAGGCTGAACTGTCGCATGCGGTGATCAATCACACACATGTTTGCCAAGTTACCAGATTTACTGCTGAACGGCAAACACGAAGCCGTCGACATCCTCAGGGTTGCGTTTCAGCTTATAACTCACTTTGCGTGCTGTTGGCATCTTAAGCCCTCAGCACAGCCACATTTGCCCGGCAACCAGATTTATTATAGCGCGCCTGCCTGCCGTGTCCCGACCTGTGTCAGGCTGTCATGATTGAACTTCTGCCTGCGTGGTGATATCAAACATTTTCGGAAAAATATATCCAATGACATATCGCCCTTGCTGTCAGAGCGTTCCAGGAGACTTATAGAAACGAGCTCTGGGATAAATGTGGAATGGAAATGCGCACATTGTGCCTTCATGCTTGTCCATTGTGTGTATACCTCATCAGAACCTCATCCATCAAGTCAGAGCTATTTAACCTCGCAGACCTTGGGAGTGCGGGCCAAAATTTCGTTCCCGACCTCCAGAGATCCGCTTTCTCGGAATATCAGACAAATGTACATCCACATGCATTTCACCCAGTCATAAATAACTGACTTCTTTCGCCCACGCACGCCCACACGAAACACATCAGTCACACAGGATACCACACAAGCGGTGCCGGCGTCAAGACATGGAAGCCTCTCATAAACATATTTGTCTTTTTTGGACTGGCGGACAGTCTTTGATGGGCCACTCCTTATTCATATGTACAGATATATGTACAGACATAATGCAAGCCTAGAGGACACCCTTAGTCAAAGCCGAGGGTGGGAGGGGGGGTTTGGTACTCACAACCTTCTGATTAGTTGTCCAGAGGCCTCACTACTTTACATTTACATTTATGTCATTTAGCAGATGTCTTTATCCGGAGTGACTTACAATTGATACAGTCTTACAGTCCAAGCAATTGTGGGTTAAGGATCTTGCTCAAGGAGCCAACAGTGGAAGGTCTGCAGAGGTGGGATTGAACCACAGTGGTCCAGTACCCAGAAGGTCTAGGGTTCAATCCCACCTCTGCAGATCTGCCACTGTTGGCTCCTTGAGCAAGACCTTGAGCAATGTCCTTGGTCCTTGAGCAAGACCAGTACCCTTATGGGTACTGGACCACTGGATACTGTGGTCCAGTACCCTTAAACGCTAGGCCACCACATCCCAACAATCATATATGTGAATACATACAGCTTACATACAATGTACAACTTCTTATAGCGCATTTTACTATGGATGATCGTCCCAAAAGCAGCTTTACAAATATTTATTATCTTCTATTATGTAAGGCCAATCCCAAACTGAGTAAGCCTGGGGTGACAGTGGCCAGGAAAATCTCCCTAAACATTACAAGGAAGAAACCTTGGAAGAACCAAGACTTAAAAAGGTACCCAAACTCCTTGGTTGCCCTAGATGTTACATGCAAGAATAAAAAGTTTTGTAGTAACAGTTCAAATAAACATGAGCTAAAAACTATTAACAGAGCGAGTGTGTCTATTAGGAGAAATACAACAATAATAATCCATAGCTGTGTTCAAACATAGGAAGGTGCGCTGGACGAGGGATCATCCCCATTACCCTACCTACCAGTTGCTCTGGGACAGGTCGCAGCTCGATATGGGGAGCAAAGGGTGTTCCTCCATGCAGGCTCATTCTCACTGTGAAGTCTGCCATCTGTTGGTAAAAGAAGTGGTCTGCAACAACGAGTTGTATAGGGGCTCTCACTGGCCTGTGGCGTCCTTCCCATTAAGTAATGGTCATGAACGTGGTGAGGAATGTCAAGAGACTGTGAAAATAGTAAGAATCAAACTGGGAAGCGAAAGAGGGATCATGATAGAACATTAGATCTATGGTGACCAGACGTCCCCTAGATCTAAGATGTTATTTTTAAAATGTATACATTAGTTCCATATTTCAAAGCAAACGAACACACCATTATTGATTATTTCACAAGTTGACGTACACGTCTAACCATAAAATGGCTGATCACATTTGTTGATTCGGTAAACGAGAACAATTCAACCAATTATCAGCCCGCCCTTCACCGACATGCGTGACTCCATGCCCTCACTCGCTATGGCTGATGTAACTTAATCATGAGATGGCTAAACAGACAAGTACGTTTAATGACCAGCTTCAAAAATAACATACGTTTCTGAGAAAACATACTCTCGGAGTGGTTTGCCTTGTGGAGCTAAGTTTAATTTCGCACTGTATTAATCAGCGTATTCAAACAAAAAAGCACAAAGTCGAAAAAAGTAAGTGCTCAGTCTGTGTGCAATGTGGGTGGATGCAGCAGGTTACCTACTCAGTGCTCATGAACAAGTATTGGCAGGTAAAAAGACATTATTAGAGCTGGTAATGTGGCTGTGCTGTGTCGAGTGTTTAATGAAGAATGTCATGTTTCCTTGATCTGACTTGGCACCTCATCCATACGACACTGTATTTCATTCGTCCTGTATTTCAGTATAAAAAATCTGGCCACTCTAGATCATAAAGCATTTTTTTTGCTCGTTTTACCCCCTGCTTTACCCTGGTGGGAGTCTTAGGGGTTGGTTGGGTGGTTGTATTGGGGGGTGGGATTTGTGTCTACACTCACGATACATTTTTTCAATACCATATAGAAGCATGTTGCAGTTCTACCATTACAGATTGTAGTCCATTTGTTTCTCTACACACTTTTAGTTCCCTTTACTCTGTTCTGTAATGCTCAGTGTGTGTTTTGCTGGTATGAGTGGACCAGACACAGCAGTGCTGCTGGAGTTTTTATAACTCCACTCTATTAGACGCAGCTAGCATATTGTAGTAAAGTCAGGAACAGGAGCTCATCCAGTATTGCACAGATTGTGTTAGTCATCCTATAATCCTTCCTCAGTGCTCACAGAATGCTGCCTACAGGATGCCTCTGGCTGGACATTTTTGGTAGTTGATCTGTTTTCAGTCCAGCAGTGACAGAACAGTGCTGAGAATGATCCACCACCCAAATAGTACCTGATCTGTGCTGGCCCTGGGGGGGTCCTGACCATTACAGGACAGAGTCAACGGCACTAAAAGTATGTAGAGAAACAAATGGACTCCAGTCTGTAATTGAAGAACTACAGAGTGCTTTTATATGGTAAGTGGAACTGATAAAAAGGCGTCCCTAATAAAGTGTATATTTATTATAAAATAATAAAAAACACAAACTTTCTGGTCAGGTAACATCCGCTTTCAAATTACAACTGGTTAAATTCGTCTCAGAATATAATGCAGATACAACACACACAAAACAATCAGGTTTAAATGGAGTCTCTGGTACAACCAGCCATGGTGGTCAGTGTTTTCTTCAGGATCCTGGGCCTCCAAACTCCCATAAAAAAACCCCTCAAGAATTCAGAACCGGTGCTTGTGAAGGCTTCTCCTTAACAAGCATCACCTGTCATTCATCACGCTGGCTGTGGAGTCCATAATCAGGCTATTATGTGAATAATACAACTGCTCGGAGTGTGTCAGCAGGACTCCATGGTGATGTATGCTTAAAGATGAGACCTGAGTGGACGGAGATGACAGAAAGAAAAATACACGTTTTCCCGAGGACAGATTTGTATGCACAAGTGCTCCAGAAAGCTCGGTTTTAATGCAGACGCTGAGGCGTCATGGGACGGCCCGAATCGTGTACATGCGTGTGTGTTCAGTCTATAAACCAGAGCCTGCACAGCCTCCGCTCTTTTAATTACTGTGAGAATCAGAACAATAAGGCCAGAGCGATAATTCCGTCCAAAACCTGATTGCTTTAGTGCTTTCAAATGGTCTGTGGGAAATAATTACCTTCATTCCTTTTACGGCACTTAATTGAGTTTTCTAACTAGTACTAATAGGCAAAACATGCGCAATGCCATTTACTGCTTATTTGCTAAAAAGGCCTTCTTAAACCCGACTTGTAAACCGGTGTGTGTTTTTTCCTCCGCGTGCTTTGGGCAAGATCGGGTTACCGTGTGCAAAATTTTGCAGCGAAGCCATTTTTAGCGAACTATTTGAAAGCGCAGTAATAAACCACGTTAAAGGTTGAGCCTGGAGGAAAAACGCGTTTTATAAAGCGCTCATGAAATTACACACCATATAGAGAGCTGCAGTAAGAAAAAAGTGATCAATCTCACGCACAGCCTCCTACCACCGTGACGAACACAACAGCTGCCAGTGGTGCCAGATGTGTGAAGACAAGCAGTGACAGATGTTGCAGAAGAGACGGTTTTCTTCCTCCTTTCCCAGAAGCTAATCAGCGTTCGAGCTATAGCCAGCATGCCTTGGTATCACTTACATGACTATTCATTAGTTACACTGATCAATCATTTTGTATTAAAAGTGGCCTGTATCCAAATATTGTCACACCTGATAGGCACATCATGTTCAAAGCCCAACCTGAACCTGCGGAAATCCCCTCAATCCAGCCGTATAATTAGTTACTCAATATTCATAGTCATTTCTGAATAAAACGCTATTAATAACCTCGTCCAATGCTTTTAACACGCAATCTATCTGGGCTCTGCTCCAGTAGGGTTTTTTCATCACGGCCTCGTTGACTTTGCCTCGCTGTTTCCTGTTGGGAAAGTCCCCGTTTCTAGCTAATGGAAGCCCAAAGGGTCAAGTTAGTATGTGTAAACCTTGGAATCTGAACTTGCTATAACTGGGCCTTATGATCCTTGCTTAAAACAGTGAAGAAAAGCATATGTGGTGTTTGGATGCTATTCTGCTGGTCCAGTCATTCAGTCGATCAATCAATCAATCAATCAATACCATACGAGTTACATGTTGGTACAAGTTGGCTTACGCTGGTTAGTGCTGGTATGGTGCTGTTTTAGCTGGCAAACTGACAAACTTCCTAAGGACTGTCCAAACAAAATATAGTCATTGACAAAAATTGGAAAGTTGGATTTCTTCAAAACTCAAATGCAGTTCTGTCTTGTATATGTAAATAATTACAGGTATGGTCTGATTAGACACTGAGTCTTGCCTCAAGAGGGCGTAATAGTGCTTATCCCCACCTATTAATTCTCTCACAGGCTACTTTTGGGTAGTGTACCTCTTGGTGAGAGATCGTTCAATGCTAGACAGGCCACCACGATGCACTCGAACACATTTTACCCAGCTTTCCAGACTTTGAGAGTGGTTGCATCATTGGATCATTCGTCATTTTGACGAATTGCTCGCCATCTGGGCTGTTCTGACCCAGCTGTTAGGAGGTGTTGGGAGCAGTGGTTCCATGAAGGCATGTACACATGGAGAATAGTGTCCAGATGGCCCAGACAGCACAAGCAGCTCCCACAGTTTTGTTGTCCACCATCCAGAGACAGGTGGCACCTTCACTACACACCCCTGTCGCTACCATTTCCAGGTGCTTAGTTGAAGGAAATTTGTTGTCCAGCCAGCCATTGTCACCTTCATTTGCAGTGGTGGCATGAATGAGAAACCTGGACTGCTATGGACTGGACTGTATTGTCTTTAGCAACAAATCCAGGTTCTGTTTG
Organism: Ancistrus triradiatus; assembly: GCA_025084515.1. Taxonomy (NCBI): domain Eukaryota; kingdom Metazoa; phylum Chordata; class Actinopteri; order Siluriformes; family Loricariidae; genus Ancistrus; species Ancistrus triradiatus. The sequence goes on from JAJAGP010000615.1 coordinate 171,225, forward strand.
GGAACCGGCGACATTTGGGTTGGAGTATGGAATTCTCATGGTGAACGCTTCAATCCTGCCGCAACTGCTGGTGTGATGATCTGGGGAGCCATTGTATACATGACAGTTGGTCACCCCTAGTAGTGATACGTAGTAGGGGACACTAGCACTTCAGGACATCTTGTGTTGGCAGAGCTTCCAACTGGCATTTTTCAGCAGGATAATGCTCGCCCGAAGCATGCCAGATTGCAACACGTCCTTGGCCTATAAAACTGGTCACCTTGCTTCTAAAATCTCGTACATTTACTAAGACAGTGGTTCCCAGAGTGGGGGGGACAGCAAGGCAAATGGATGAGGAATATTTCAGCCAGAAAAATCGCAGGCAGAAAAATTTAAGATGCATGCTGCATGTCACTTGTACTTCCACTCTGAAGGTGATTTGTCACTTTAGTTTATTTTGTTATTATAAGAAGCTGCCCTATATCTTTAGCGCTACTGGTCATGCAAAGACATAGATTTGCTGAATAAGCTTGCACTGACATGCTAATGGTGCTAAAATGTATACATTAACTCAGACGCCTGCTAGCCCACGGACATGCTCATTCCTGTTTCGCATTTCTGTGTGAAATGGCATGTAGGTGCCCAAAGCTTGGCAGCAACTTACGGAGTCCGTTACTAGTTACTGGCAAGCTAGCTCATTAGCACATGCTCAAGTTAAGGTGCTGCACAAGGAGATCGTACAAACTGCATACACTTAATCTACCAAAGGAAAGTGCAATCCCTATCGAAAGGTATGTTCCCTAGTTCATACCCCCTTGTCCCCCTGAGCCTTTCTACTTGCGATACGGGTGAGTCACGAGAAGCTGATCAGGGCAAGTTCAAACAGTATTGACATGTAAGGCTTGTCTTTAACTTTCAGGCTGAATCGCTGACAGTGCCTGAACCTACAACCCGAGTTGTATTTTTCTTCATTTGCCTTCTGATTTATTATATATATGAGATTCAAACAGAGAATCTACATGTCGTAATGAGAGGTGTGAGGGAACAACCCGGAGCTTATCACTGACCACTAAAGGGTGCTTTTAGTTATCACTAAAATAATTAAATTAAATATTATTATTAAAATGATTAAATTTTAAATTTGATTTCTAATGCTATGTCTATAGTCAGTTTCCACTCACGTTTCTTCTTGGCACATGATGTCACAATCTGTCCTTTTCTTCGCTTCTGGTGGGTTTTGTTTTGCTCTGTGTTTGTAAGGCCCCAAGTGACTGAAAGGAAACTTAAAAAGGGACATACATCTCTACATTCTGTCCAAATTAACCTAGAATAATCAGTATAATATATACTGGTCCTTCTCAAAAAATTAGCATATTGTGATAAATATTTTAGATTCATTGCACACCAACTGAAGTATTTCAAGTCTTTTATTGTTTTGATACTGATGATTTTGGCATACAGCTCGTGAAAACTCTCACAAAATTAGCATATTTCATGCGACCAATAAAAGAAAAGTGTTTTTAATACAAAAAAAGTCAACCTTCAGATTATTATGTTCAGTTATGCACTCAATACTTGGTCGGGAATCCTTTTGCAGAAATGACTGCTTCAATGCAGCGTGGCATGGAGGCAATCAGCCTGTGGCACTGCTGAGGTCTTATGGAGGCCCAGGATGCTTCGATAGCGGCCTTAAACTCATCCAGAGTGGTTTGGGTCTTGCGTCTCTCAACTTTCTCTTCACACAATATCCCACAGATTCTCCATCGGGTTCAGGTCAGGAGAGTTGGCAGGCCAATTGACACAGTAATACCATGGTCAGTAAACCATTTACCAATGGTTTTGGCACTGTGAGCAGTTGCCAGGTCGTGCTGAAAAATGAACTCTTCATCTCCATAAAGCTCTTCAGCAAATGGAAGCATGAAGTGCTCCAAAATCTCCTGATAGCTAGATGCATTGACCCTGCCCTTGATAAAACACAGTGGACCAACACCAGCAGCTGACATGGGCACCCCAGACCATCACTGACTGTGGGTACTTTGACACTGGACTTCAGACATTTTGGCATTTCCTTCTCCCCAGTCTTCCTCCAGACTCTGGCAACCTTGATTTCCGAATGACATGCAAAATTTGCTTTTTTCCGAAAAAAGTACTTTGGACCACAATCCTCCTCAGGGTCCGGTCACCTCTTCTCGTTATGCAGCGTTTTCTCTGCCACACTTTTTCCTTCCCACAGACTTCCCACTGAGGTGCCTTGATACAGCACTCTGGGAAACAGCCTATTCGTTCAGAAATTTCTTTCTGTGTCTTACCCTCTTGCTTGAGGGTGTCAATGATGGCCTTCTGGACAGCAGTCAGGTCGGCAGTCTTACCCATGATTGCGGTTTTGAGTAATGAACCAGGCTGGGAGTTTTTCAAAAGCCTCAGGAATCTTTTGCAGGTGTTTTAGAGTTAATTCGTTGATTCAGATGATTAGGTTAATAGCTCGTTTAGAGAACCTTTTCATGATATGCTAATTTTGTGAGATTTCATGAGAATTTTGGGTTTTCATGAGCTGTATGCCAAAAATCATCATTATTAAAACAATAAAAGACTTGAAATATTTCAGTTGGTGTGCAATGAATCTAAAATATATGAAAGTTTAATTTTTATCATTACATTACGGAAAAGAATTAACTTAATCACAATATGCTAATTTTTTGAGAAGGACCAGTATATATATCTTAATCTGGTCTTGGGCTCACCTTGGTCTTGCCCACTCCTGATCTCCGTCTTGACTCAGACTTGACTACTATAAGTCTTGGGCTTGACTTGGACTTGGTGTCCCAGTCTCGGTCTTGACTCTGTCTTGATTAGTGAATGTCTTGTTCTTGACTCGGACTCGATGTGTCCCAGTCTCGGTTTTGACTCAGACTTGATTACTAAAAGTCTTGGTCTTGGCTCTGACTTGATGTGTCCCTTCTCAGTCTTAAGAAGGATTGATTACTAAAAATGTTGTTCTTGACTCGGACTCGGTGTCCTGGTCTCGGTCTTGACTCAGTTCTAGCAGTCTTGACTACAGCACAAGTTCATGGTACATCCTGGACAACATGCCAGTACAATGCAGGATTCCATAACTGCACCACCTGACCGTCACATTACCAGCCCAGCCCTTGGTTTTAACCATGCTTTTCCTGGGTGGCATGCAGTCCGGAGCCTATCCTGGCATTCACTCAGTCAGTTAAAATAACGTTAAGTAAAGTATGCACATCATGCCTGGTTTGCATCGACAACACAAATGTGAATAACAAAGCACAGTACAAAACATATTGATTAATGATTTTTGGCATTCATTTGCCAAAGTTTGGGCACTTTGGTTAAATATTGTTGTTTAATTAAATATTGTTCATTTTCTAAAGACACCGGTAATATGTTCCCTTATATAAATGATGATCTACAGCTTTCTGATGAGCACGTAAAGGCAGTCTGAGGCCCTGATTTGAATGTTTAGCGTACACTGAAGGACAAAGTGAACATAATGGTTGATAGGACTCATAGAAAACAGTGTTTCAATCTATTGACCAATCTCTGTGCGCTCACTTGATGTTGTTTCTGTCTGACTTGATGAATGAACATCATTATGCTCAATAATGAATTTTTGTCACACAATAGGCCAATGTGAGCTAATGCTTATCTGTTGTGTTGAAGAGGCTCTGCAATGGTGTGTGTGTGTGTGTGTGTGTGCGGTTAGGGCACACTTTATATTCATGACCGAGTGTCAGATCATGGACAGACATGACAACACACTGCATAAATCCCTTGTGTTGGTGTATTTAATTTAGCTTGAATACCATTTAGCTGATCGATGTTTGGAAAGGATTTGAGCGCGTATCTTATCTCTTTGTTACTTGAGAGTTTAGATCACCTCACAAACGTCTCGAAAAACCTGACCTTGAGAACTTGTCCGTGCTTTCTGTAAGTAGTTATGATTAATGCACGGAACTTGCAAAAGATCGCATTGTACCCCCTGTTTAAATCAGTACATTGGCTCCCAATTTGTTACAGAATTGACGTCAAGTTGCTACAACAAGAGGCATCGCTTTTCTGTTTTGTTTACCACAGACCCAGCACCCATGACCCTGAGGAACATTGCAGCTCGGAACTCTGTTGAGGCCAACATCCAGGACAGAACCTTGTAGTGAGGACAACTTGAAAATCATCTCAAACCTGGAACTTCATTGTGAGCTCTTTTACTGTAGAATTTTAACTCAACCCTGGATGTGGATGGAATTTGGGGGGCAACCAAAGGTCCAGACAGAACTGTCGAGAGGCCAACACCCCATTAACCTATTAAACACAACTCAAACCGATTGAAACTGGTACGAATAAGCAGTAGAGTGATGGTTCATGGTGCTGAGAAACCCTGGTTCGTTTCGCTCCTCTGGCAAGGTGAGTTGCGTTTTAAATTTGCGATGAGTCTTGCTGCCAGGTTGTGTCTGTTTCTTCTTTTCCCCAGCACTCCAGGAAGCCCCATTCCCTGTCTAGCACCGATCCTCTATGCAGGTGAATCCAGAATGTCCTCCTTTCAAGTGTGATGTCTCTTCCCCTATTATTTTTGGTTCGTATGACCCACAGCGGCCAAAGTCGGCTAGGAAGTTGTTCTGATTACAAAGAGACGGCTGGCATGGATTCCAGCGCAGACATGCCTTCAGCTGCTTGGGGGATGCCACTGGGGCCTAGATGTCTGGTCAGGAAAGACAGTATAGGTGGTTGGTAGATGTGGCTAGATGATGCAATGTGGGCTGCAGCCCTCCTCATTGTAGGCTCTTCTTCGTTCTCACACGGAAGGCAAGAGACAAAAAGAGAAGCAAGCAAACAGACAGATGCCCCATGAGCCCTAAGGTGCCCTAAGATGCCTCACGACCCCTACATAGTCTTGCATGTTAACATCATGTACTAGACAGTCTGATCCCGAAACGCATATTCTAATGAGGATATGTATACTGTCTACGCTTTTATATTCAATATTTTATTTATGTTTACTATTGTCATTACGCTCTTGAGTTTTATATTCTTTATTTTATACTCTTCATAACATTGTAGTCTCTTTAATGTCTTATAGTGTATATATAACTCTTTTATTTAATTTGTAATAAATGTTCTCTATTTTAATTTATATATTTAGCATCTTTAAAGTATTACTGTAAACATATTAATTAACTAACTTTTGGTTAATTCTGACATATATCATCTAATCTGCCCAATGAGGTTGGGTCTGTTTTTGAGTCTTGGCCATCCCAGATGAGTCACCTGGTCCGATCTTGAGCTCATCCAATTAAAAAGATTTGCAATATTACAGTGTTAAAATGGCCAGATTAAGAGGAATTTGGTCCCTAATATGATTTTGAATATGATTGCGCAGCATTAGTGTCGGCTAATACAACAAAAACCTTAGTGAAAAGCTTTTGTGATTGGAACACAGCCCAGAAGTGTCTTCAAGGAATATAACTGACATTGAACGAGGTGGAATGATGGTGCAACAGGGACGATGAGATTACAAGCGTTCTACTGTATGTATAAAGATAACATATCTTAAAATCTATCTGGGAGTAGTGCAGCAAGTAATATAGGTGCCCCACATGTTTGTTTTCCCTGTCATCCTTGTTCCCAGTGTAGGTTTCCTCTAGGTACTCCGCTGTCCACCTACTCCAAAAAACATATTAGTAGCTGAACTGCCTAGTCTAAAGTGCCCCAATTGTGAGTTCACTATATAGACAAACGTCTGTGGGCACCCTCTGTATTTCAGCAACGCACCCCTTGTAACACATTCGTAACATAAAGCATACATTATGGATTCTCCATAGACAAACAATGGATGCACGATGGGTTGTACTGATACCACGGCGACTCTCAACATGGCACATGTATAGGTTTCCAACAAGTCCATCAGACACTTTGAAAATGCACTGGAATTCCAAAAGTTACCCAGGACTTATCGTATAGCATCAGAAGCCGACCTCACAGCCATGTTCCAAAATCTAGCGGAAAGAACAAGGGTTTAAGAAGAACAATGGCTGTTGTAGAAGCAAAGGTAGAGGACAAACTCCATAGCTGTGTTTTGGATAACTTTTTGGGTGCCCACAAACGCTTGTCTATATAGCATGTGTCTTTCTAGACAGTGCCTGTTTTATCTCCAAGTTTGTGCAGTGCCATCTGGTGAATGGGAGAATTTCATGTGACAAAATTGTGTATAAAATTAAATAAAATTTTGGCTAATTCAGGTGCAGCCTTGCATTACACTGCACCCATTCCCCAAAAGAAGGCGTCCTCGCTGCTGGTTACAACTTGTGTTGGTTTCCTTCCAGTACTCCCATCCTCTTGTAGCTAATGTGGCTCGGAGATGCTGGAAACAGGTTCCTGCGGACCTTGGTTTGAACTCGGAGCTGGATGTGCAACGTGAAGGTTGAATGGGGCCCAGCAACTGACAGGTGTCGCATCCAGTGAGTATGTGATGCCTCATGATAGACTGGTGCCCTCTCCAAGCTTTACTCCTGCACATAGACTCTAAAATCATCATGATCCCGATCAGTATACATCATTTACTAAAGGTATGGGTTGGGAGGGTCTTGTTTCAGCTTTTGAGCGCGGACATTGAGGACACGGGTTGAGTAAGTCTCTGGTCATAGCGGCGTCTCTGCAATGGCTTTTCTGTGTGGTGGTTGTCCTGTAAGCTCTCTCCATTGAGATCTGTGACATTGCTCAGACGTAAGAGACACTGATTAGCTCCTCCTGCTGGCAGAGAACACAGGCTGCGTGTGCTTCCTTCAATCTGGCCGATCAGTTCCACGTGAATCACATGCACATGTGCAGTATGTGTGCATATAGACGCATTCTCTTGCCATTTCACGCAACAGTCCTTCACATGCCACACTGAGTAGGATGTTAATCATACTCATGTATGGCGTCAATGACATGTATTAACTTCATAAATATGACATTCGTTTTCTACATTATTCTCCAATAGATCCTTTATGGGAAGTCATTTTATTGCATAGAAATGCAGTGACGTCAGGTGGTGCGACCGCCGAGGCCATATTATACAGATAAACGTTTTGATTAAGTCATATAAACTTCTTACTAAAACAGTCTGGAATGATTTTATTCTGAACGCTTAACATGATGCAAAATGAGGCAGCTTTGTATCATCTTAGTCAATGAAATTAACACCCTTAAAGAGTGACCATCATAAAGAAGAACCCAAGAAACGAGTGGTGCAAAGACAAAGACGAAAAACAGAGCGCCGCTTAAGGAGATAGAGAGAGCAGGAAAATCAGAACAATTGCACAGGGAGTTTCTTATTATATTTTGTAACAGCATAGCTGTAAACAGATAGAGAAATATGAACTATCTAGAGTATAGTCCAGAAACAAGAGGTTCAGACCTACATGTGACTTAAAATACATTTTCAGTGGACAGTCACTGTTTATTCAGAGCAGAAGTCTAATTTGGTGTTATTATCTGTTACAGCAGTTTGGAAAGTTTAGTGTTTTCCTTATCTGGTGCTCAATCCTGCTCATTCAGCTCCAGAAGGGCTTGATCATTAGCCAAAGAGCTGAATCAACAACTGGACCAACAATTCAGATTTGAATAAAGTGATCCCCCCGTTAGACTAAATAGATGCATATGCGACTCACGACTACAGAAAATGCATTTTTCCAGATATTAATATCCATTAGTGGGATATCATAGTATCAGTTGATCAGTTCGATAGATAAATTGGGGTTTTCACTGTTGGCATCTCATGACCTAATTTAGACTTCTTGCTTGTATGTTGGAAAGGTTGCATCACATGGCAATGCCATTCTACCCTTTCTACTGCTAAAGTTTGGGTGAATGGATGGATTTGTGATTATCCCTGATGGTAATGGATGTGACTGAAACAGCAAAAGCCACTAAAAATGTTTGTCTGTCTATCTATCGGCCTGCCCTATCTATCTATCTATCTATCTATCTATCTACAATGCGTTCAGAAAGTCTTCAGACCATTTCACTTTTTTCACATTTTGTTATGTTGAGGCATTCTGCCCTCAATACCCCATAAGGAGAAAGCGAAAACGGAATTTTCCAAACGTCTTCCATTTAAGAATTACTGAGGCCACTGTGCTCTTGGGAACTTTCAGTGCAGCAGAATTTTTTAAGCCTTCTCCAGATCTGTGCCTCCACACAATCCAGTGTCTGAGCTCTACAGGCAGTTCTTTCCTCCTCGTGGCTTGGTTTTTACTCTGATGTGCATTGTTAGCCGTGAGACCTTTATATAGACAGGTCTGTGTCTTTGCAAATCATGTCCGATCAACTGAATTTACCTCAGGTGGACTTCAGGAAAGGTGTAGAAACATCTTAAAGATGATCAAGAGAAATGGTCAAGTGTCTGAACAAAGACAGACCCTTTGTCTGTCTTTGTTCAGACACTTGGCCATTTCTCTTGTGTCCATGTTAAATTTTAGTTTTTCCTTTTTAATACATTTGCAAAAATCTCTCTCTAAAAAAACCTTGGCATATTGAGTGCAGATCGATGGGGGAAAACATGATTGTTTTCTATCTCCGTTTAGTAATGTAGTAAACACTAAATCCAGAGTGACTTACAAGTGATACAGTCTTACAGTCCAAACAATTGTGGGTTTAGGGCCGAAATGGGATTAGAACCCTGTACGTCTAGGTCCACAGTTTCTCTATCACAGTCACAACATCCACCTATGTCTACCTATTTATCTTTCTATTTATCTGTCTATGTTTCTGTCTGTCCTAATGTTCATCTATCCATGTCTGTCTGTCTCTGTCCACTAGGAGCATCTCTTGTCCCAGTACAGGGCTAATATTCGAGAATAGCCAATAAACTGTAATGGATTTTCCCAAGCCATAACATGTGCTCTTAAACCATTACACACAATAAGACTATGATGGTGTTACTTTTACATGGAACATCGTATCACCTTCTAAGAACAAACATGGTCCAGCTGTCCAATACTGTAGGGTGATGTAGATGTTATTCAGAGATAAGATAGGACTTTATTAAGTTCTGACATAAAACGAGAGAGTTCCAGCAGCAAACATGCGACACAGCACAATAAACATCCGAGTAGGATAAAAATAGAATCTATATAACAAAAACCAGAATATATGGATTGTAGTGTGCAGAGAGCAAAATCGAATGCTGCGGTCATTTCAGGAAATGTAACAGCAGAGTTTAAACGGATGATAAACAACGTACTGAACATGCCATGAAGTAAGACTGCAGGCATTCTGAAGGCTTCTGTGCTGCTTAGTTTCCATGGAAAAATCAGATCCAGCATCTCTGCATATTACCAGATCTGTCCTCTCTTATCCCACAAGTTTAGCTCTGCTCTCGTACCACTGCGCTGTTGCTCGTGGCATTTGACCTGATCTCATATCTGATACTGTTTATAATCCACCATCTGGTCGCACCGTTGCATGTTCGAGACGCGATTGGTCCACAGGAGGTCACGTGAGGCAGCCAGTGGGTTCAAACGCAGGTCAGTGCCCAGATAAGCCTTTCCTGGCTAATGGCATTAGCAATTAGCAGTCGCAGCGGTGGGAGCGTATCATTCCAAGATCTTGGCTGCGGAAGTTATAAACTGGTATTTGCTCCAGGGTGACTGATCCCTGTTTTTGGGCAGCGTTCGAGCATTCGATCTCATGCAACTCAAGGCCACGTGGTTACTTTGGTTTCTGCAAGGCTGCTATGGGAATACTCCACTTTCTAAAGGCTCTGTTAGGACCTATGCACTCTGTAATAAAATACAGGTGCATGGGTGGTGTAGCGCAGGCTTTATGATGGGGATAAACCGAGGAGTTATATAGTGTTAAGCATGTGTATCCTACCTTACACATGCTTAACACACATGAACATAAAGCTTATTTAATAATAAAGTATTACATGTCTTAGACAATGTATTGAAAGTGTAAAACAAAACCAAAATGGTTATTTAGCACGGGACAGTGTGGGGGACTTTCGTATTGTGTGTTGCTTGCCCAGGGAAAAATCGAAATTCCTAATCGTACCATTGTAAAATGGGGAAATACCTGTCGTGACCTGGGTTCAAGTCTTGGCAGGACATTCAATCCAGGTCAGATTACTGGTCGTGTCTGAGGAAAAGGAGGCTAGATGGGGGTCGTGGTCTTTTCTCAGTGACTCTGACCATAATAAAAAGCGAAGACGAAACAAGTCATGTGATCAAGGATGATTTTATACGTGTTGTACAGTATGTGCCATACAATCATTAACTAAAGGAGGCTCGAACCAAGGGCCAAGGACTCTGAAGCTGTCCAACACCAATGCCCTACTGTGACTCATTTAAGTCTACAATCTATACAAGTGGTGACTCGGTGCTTAAAGCTCTGTACTACTAATCTGGAGGTTGTGAGTTCGAATCCTTTACCAAGGTGCCACTTGGCTTTTATCAAGGTCTGTTCAGGTGTAAATTGCTTTGGTTAAAGTAAATGCAAAATCATAGTCTATACCAAACACATACCCAAAACATGCTTTGCAGAGTTTGCCGAAGTGTTAGAACTTCTCCTTCAAACTAGAGAGGGGTACAAACGGAGGGGTGGAGGAGGCTAAGTGGAACTGAGGAGTGAGGATAAGAAGCTTATGGATGATTAAGCCCCCTCTCCACCCTCCTCTTCTGTTCACCCCCTCCATCCGGTGCCATCTGGCAGCATACACGAGTAAAGTGGCAGATTCAGAGGCGAGAGTGAAGGGAATTGAGGGAAGCGATCATGTAAACAGTAGCCATTCTGCCTCTCATTTCTGCCTTCTGTGTCTGAATCACATCGACAACGGAGCGAATAAACCAAACAGATCACAAACGAATTGCTTATATTGACATACTGCTAGACGTAGTACGTTTGTTCAAAAAAAGGTCGCGTTTGTTTTCAGGTGGTTTGCAATTTTCCATTACATGACTGATTGGCTGTTCATTGAGGTATTCAGGGAATTAATTAGTAAACATCTTAATGAGGAGCCACTAATATATTAAATTGCCTCTAAATGACAGAAACAATCTACATAAAATTGTAATTAAAATAATTAGACTGCTCATTAAGATGCTATCCTAATGACTTTGAACAGGTTTGTTAATTGGATAAACTGGCATAAAATTAGAAAAAAAAAAACATTCGCTTGTTGCCCGAGGGACGAGAGAGAGAGAGAGAGAGAGAGAGAGAGAGAGAGAGAGAGAGAGAGGGTAATTTAAAGGCCTAATGATGAAAACCAAAGCAAGTAAGTTAATAGAAACACCTTCATCAGCCAACACTCATGATTTCATTAAACATGGGATCAAATATTTCTTCTCTAATGATCCATCAGATCAATCAGAACAGTTCGGGCTGATTTTCTATATACCGACCAACTCATCAAATCCAAATATGATGTAACGTTAGCTTAGCATTAGAAAATTTTTAAGTTCAATCAAATGTACATGTTTTCTTACTAACCCCAAATGTAGTTGTTTGCAGTGTTTACAATTTTGTGTTATTATATTAAATGATATTATTTATTATAGTAAATATATGATTAGTAACAACAGTAATAACCTGTAATAACAGTCGTAAACAAAAATAAAAACTAATATATATTTATGGCACTTGGATAATTCGCTAACCAACACTGCAGAGGCCTGGGGATTTGTATTTGAGCATCATGCAGGCACAAGTCGGGAAAGGTCTGAGGGAGGGGATGTTAGAAAGATGATCATCACGTGGTGCTGTGACACCTGTGATGGATTGGCGTCCTGTTCTGGGTCCGCTTCCACCCCCGTGACCCCGACAAGAATTAGAGAAGTTAAAACTAATATATATATATATACTAATATAATATAATATAATATATACATTTATATATATATATATACATATAAATTACTGTTACATTTATTTTATGTTTCTTTAAAAAATGTTTTTATTTAATTGCATTCCTTTTTAAATACATTGTTTGGTTTTTATTTAGATTTGTTTTCGGTTTTACGGTTATTTTATTTATTTTAAGATATTTTTAGAGGTGGCTTTTTAGCTTTTCTTTTAGTTTGACTTTTTTATTTCATCTGTTTATTTTGACACTAGTTGTAATTTTGATTTTTGTTTCAGGTTTTGCTTGGGTCAACATTTTAAGTTTGTAATTTGTCTTTAGTTTTTTATGTAACTGTTTTAATTTGATTTGATTTTAGGCCATTTTTGAGACAATTTTAGTTTTTATTTTAATTTAGTGTTTAATTAATATGTTAAAGATTACTTTTCTTTAAAAAGGCAGAATGAGTTCTTTTAGTTTTAGTTATATTTATTTTATTTATTTGATTTCAGTTTATTTTTAATGCAGCTTTTTTAAATGTGTACTTAGTTTTTGCCTGAATAGTTTAAAAGTAGAATAGTCTAAAAAGTAGTCTCAAAACTTTTGTTTGATTTCAGTTACTACTTGGGTCAACATGCTAATTTGCATTTAGTTTCTGTTTCTGATTATTGGTTTACCTTTTTATCTTATTTCAGCCCTGCTTTGTTGTTTTGTTTTTCAGTCAGTTAGTATGTTATTGTTATTTGTTTTATCCATATTTTTATGAGATAAGTATGACATTTATTAATATAACTGGCCTGATTAAGGTTCGTATGAATTGTTTGTATCCACTCGAGCCCATGCCTTGCTGTAGAAATAGCTGTGCGTCGGCTGGATGAACGCTATGGTGGGGTGTGTGGGGGTACAGGCAGTGTTAGGGGGTTTATTTTTTAGGCGCTTCACCCTATCTGACTCCTCCAGCTCCTGCTCTGAGCCAAAAGTCACCCAGGCGCCACATCACATGAGGCATTCAGCGGCCAACTGCCAGCTCAGATCAGTGTGGATCCGCGGCTAATGTGTGTCATACTAAGCTCTGCTCTCATCGCCTCTCATCTCCCCAAATCTCCTCCCATCATGTCTCCTTTCCTGCTTTCAGATCTCCTGGTTTTGGCACGGCTCTGTCCTCCTGTCCTGTCCTCACCTTGTCTCGCCTGTTTTTCTCCCTCGGTTCTGTTTTACTGTCCCGTTCTAAAGTTGTCCATCCTGGCTGGTGTCCTGCAGACGCCCTGCTGAGAGATCGGGTGTTTGGGGGTCTAATTCCAGCAGCTGGACTCGGCGTCCTCTTTCAGGGAATCCGAACTATGCAGGAGAAGATGGTTCACTTTTGACAGGACACAGTACGTGTGTGTGTGTGTGTGTGTGTGTGTGTGTGTGTGTGTGTGTGTGTGTGTTTAGGCAAAAACAAAAGCAAAACTTGCCAATAAAACCCCTGACACATACCAGCAGCAGCAAACATGGGATCTCAGTGATTTTAACCATGGCATGATTGGTGCCATATGGGCTTGTTTGATATGTTTTTCTGGATGTAATTTTGGGTGTCCACAAACATTTGGCTATATAGTGTATAATAATAATAATAACCATGTGTTTTCAGTGCATGAGGCTGACATTGTGGATCTTTTATACAAGCTGTCAGAATATAATACAGTTGTTGTGACTCTGTTCATGCCCCGGAGTCTTTCTGTAATTAAGCAGTAAGCTTAAATCACTACCGAGGACATCAGCGGTCTTAGACACCCAGCTCCACGGCTGGGCCCCGTCCCAAGATGACCCTGGGGTGCGGTGCGTGCTGGTATGTTCCAGCAAACATGTCTATTTGGTGATGTCACGGTAATGCGAGGAAGCGAAGAAATCTGTGTTTTTATATCCGCGCTGGCTTCGGCTACAGTAAACACGCTGCAATAAATAAGAGAACGTTACCTCATGGGACACGAAGTTTCAGAGTCACTGCATCATCGGTCCTGAACAGAACTGTTTCTAATAATACCGTGGCCTCCTTCTGGAGAGCGTCCAAATATTTGCGAGAGAGAGAGGGAGAGAGAGAGAGAGTTTGTTGCTGGAGTACATTGGGCGAGGGTCTATAAATTAGCCTGCTTACAGAAACGGGATTGGTTAGCAATGACGTAATGCACCTGATGAATTATTTTACTCCCCCCCCCCCGCCCCCCTCTAGCAGCAGCATGATCTCATTGCCCTTCATGTGCCAGCTCATATCCCAGGATTCATTTCACTGTTAGGTGAAAAAGTTGGCTTCGGTTTCCAGCTGCCATATTTACAGTCAGCCTCTGCCCTGCACCTGCCCCCCCTCTATTTATCTAGATTAAAGGAATACTGCGGCCTATAAGGCATTTACAACAGGACTGGAATGTGGTCAATATGTTTCATCGTTCAAGTGTGTGAACATCTGGCTAACAACTGGACTGTCCCTCTCAAGAAAGCTCTGCTTATCTGAGCACATTTCAAAGGACAACGACAATATTAATGGCTCTTTCTGATACCACATCTCAGAGATGCTCAAGACTGTCTTTATGCAAGTGTCTAGAGATTCTATCTTGTGATTCCAAGTCGAGACTCGAGTTACTCGCGTGCGAGTTCGAGTTGAGTCTCGAGTCTCTACAACGTGAGTCTAAGTCGAGACTTGGTTTTCTAGCATGAGTCCAAGTTGAGTCTTGAGACTACTGTCAAGCGTGAAGACTCGACTTGATTCTCTAGTGTGAGACCAAGTTGAGACTCGAGTCTCTAGTGCGCGAGTCCAGTTTGAGACTCAAGTCTCGTGTGTGAGTTTGAGTTGAGACCTGTCTCCAGTGTGAGTCCAAAGTCAAGACTCAAGTTACTAGGATGCGAGTCCCAGTCGGAACTGGATTCTTGTGTGAGTCCAAGTTGAGACTCGAGTCTCTAGTGCGCGAGTCCAGTTTGAGCCTCAAGTCTCGTGTGTGAGTTTTAGTTGAGACCTGTCTCTAGTGTGAGTCCAAAGTCAAGACTCAAGTTATTAGGATGTGAGTCCCAGTCGGAACTGGATTCTCGTGTGAGTCCAAGTTGAGACTCGAGTCTCTAGTGCGCGAGTCCAGTTTGAGACTCAAATCTCGTGTGTGAGTTTGAGTTGAGACCTGTCTCTAGTGTGAGTCCAAAGTCAAGACTCAAAAAGTTACTAGGATGTGAGTCCCAGTCGGAACTGGATTCTCGTGTGAGTCCAAGTTGAGACTCGAGTCTCTAGTGCGCGAGTCCAGTTTGAGAGACTCAAATCTTGTGTGTGAGTTTTGAGTTTGAGACCTGTCTCTAGTGTGAGTCCAAAGTCAAGACTCAAGTTACTAGGATGTGAGTCCCAGTCGGAACTGGATTCTCGTGTGAGTCCAAGTTGAGACTCGAGTCTCCAGTGCGCGAGTCCAGTTTGAGACTCAAATCTCGTGTGGTGAGTTGAGTTGTTGAGACCTGTCCCTCTAGTGTGAGTCCAAAGTCAAGACTCAAGTTACTAGGATGTGAGTCCCAGTCGGAACTGGATTCTCGTGTGAGTCCAAGTTTGAGACTCGAGTCTCTCAGTGTGGCGAGTCCAGTTTGAGACTCAAATTTCGTGTGTGTGAGTTTGAGTTGAGACCTGTCTCTAGTGTGAGTCCAAAGTCAAGACTCAAGTTACTAGGATGTGAGAGTCCCAGTCGGAACTGGATTCTCGTGTGTGAGTCCAAGTTGAGACTCGAGTCTCTAGTGTGCGAGTCCAGTTTGAGACTCAAATCTCGTGTGTGAGTTTGAGTTGAGACCTGTCTCTAGTGTGAGTCCAAAGTCAAGACTCAAGTTACTAGGATGTGAGTCCCAGTCAGAACTGGATTATCATGTGTGAGTCCAAGTCGAGACTTACATACGAGACTTGAATTTGAGTCGAGACTCAAGTTTCTAGTGTGTGATTCCAAATTTTGACTGGAGTCTGTAGGCCAAGTTGAGACTCGATTCTCTAAGGCACGAGTCCAAGTCAAGACTAGATTCTCCAGTTTGTTTGAGTCCAGTTGTTTGAGTCCAGTTTGAGGCTCAAATGGGGGAGTTTGAGTTGAGAATTGATTCTCTAGTTTGTGAGTCTTAATTCGAGACTAGATTCCCATGTGAGTCCAAGTTGAAACTTGAGTCTCTACTGTCAATGGTGAAGACAAGACTCAACTCTCTAGTGTGTGAGACCAAGATGATACTCAAGTTTCTTGTGTGAGTCCGATTTGAGACTCAAGTTTTGTGTGTGAGTTTGAGTTGAGACTCAATTCTCTAGCTTTAGTCCAAGTCGAGAATTGATTCTCCAGTGTGAGTTCAAGTTGAGACTCTATTCTCTTGTGTGTGAGACCAAGTTGAGACTCAAGTCTCATGTGAGTCCAGCTTCAAGACTCAAGTCTCTAGTGTGAGTGCAAAGTCAAGACTTGGGTCTGCAGTGCGTGAGTCCAAGTCAAGACTAGTTTTTCATGTGTGAGTCCAGTTAGAGGCTCGAGTCTTTAGTGAGAGTTTGAGTTGAAACTTGAGTCTCTACTGTCAAGGGTGAAGACTCAAGACTCGAGTCTCTGGTGTGTTAGCTCAGTTTGATGCTCAAGTCTCGTGTGTAAGTTTAAATTGAGCCTTGATTCTCTAGTGTGTGAGACCAAGTTGAGACTCAAGTTTTTAGTTTGAGTCCAAACTCAAGACTTGAGTCTGTAGTGCGTGAGTCCAAGTCAAGACTAGTTTCTAATGTGTGAGTCCAGTTTGAGACTCAAGTGTCGAAGTATGAGTTGAGACTTTTTTTTTAGTGTGTGAGTCCAAATAGAGGCTCAATTCTATAGTGGGTGTCCAAGCTGACACTTGGTTCTCTAGTTTGTGAGTCCAAGTCGAGAAGTGATTCTCTAGTGTGCGAGACCAAGTTGAGACTCGAGTCTTTTTTTGTGAGATTTAGTTGAGAGTCTATTAGTTTGTTTTCACTACATTTGTGCACTACTTATGGTACAAAACAGTGGCTTCTGCAAAAGCTAGTTCACAAATCTAAAGTAATCTAGGATTATAAAAGTTTCCAAAAGGTTTGGGCTACAGTCCTGGTTTAAAAGACTAACAGATGTAAGTGTAGAACGTCTTGTTGTACAGTTAATTAGCTATGGAATTAGCGCTCTCTCTGTATATCTCCCAAACTTATACTCTACTTGTTATTAAGTATAAACCACATACAAAACAACCACCTCCCTCATAAAATTTTGCCGTTTGGTAATAAGAATATCTGAACTAATTCTGCCCTCTAGTGGACGGTAGTATGGTTGCTCCATTCTACCTGAACCAAATCTAAACGCTGACACGCAGCTCTACTGCCGCGTAGTGGCCACTACAAACTAATCTTTGACTTGCTATTGAAAAAACACAAATAAAAGACAAATACAACCACAAAGACATAGAATCATACGGTAAGATACAAACTAAATAGTGTGCAAATGACCAATGATAATGAAAAAATGAAAAACAACAAAAATAAAAAATATAATGACAATTAATGTAATATTGCAATAAAAAAAAACCACATAAATAAATAAATAAATAATAATAATAATATCGCTAACCCTAGAAGCATGCCCAGGTTATACCCAACCAAAATCCTGGATCATTTTAAAAAGCAGATCAGGACTTTGGCTGGGAAAAACCTGTTATGGACCTTTACAAAAAGTGGATTTTTGGTTGTGTAGAATCTGGACTGGACTTTTACAACAAGTTATCCCGACAGATTGTTAACTAGTATTAGTAATCTATAGTTAACAAAATAAAATACCATATAGCCATACGTATTGGGACAGCTATATGAGTTTTATCCATAAATATTTGGACAGCTACATTCCTTAGCCATATATACGTATCTAGACAACTAAATGACGTTTTACAGTAAATATCTTATCCATGACCCTCAGCCATGGCTATCTAGATATCTGGACAACTTCATAAAATTACCCATAAATATCTGGAAAAGCTAGAAGACAAATAGCCATAAATATATGGACAGCTGTATGTCACCTTAGCAACCATGTAGCAACCCCTTAATAAATCAATGTTCTTCTTCTTCTTTTTGTGTTGTTGTAAAGTCAAATGTAACTACTAATAATTATGGTAAAAAAATAACAACAAGAACTACAATAATAATAGTGATAGTTGTGTTTGTGATCTCTTTTCATTTGTGAAGTTCTGAAAATTCAGTTGCAATTACAAAAAACTGGTGAAACCTCATTCAAGTTGTGCTCTATTACGTTTAATGACTGCTGTCACGGCTCGCACTCCTTCATCAACACCCTGAGCTCTGAGCTTTCTCACTGCCTTAGCCTGATGAGGTTTCCGCGATCTTTGCCTGACTTCCGGATCTACTTTTGACCTGCCCTGAGCTGCTGCATCCGCCTGATGTAATAAAGAGCCTGTGAACGGACTCGTGCATTCAGCTTTCGGAAAACTGTTGCTAAGAATCAAACTCATTTCGAAGTAAAGCTATTAAACCTGAACTTAACTGCCTACAGCAAACGCGGAACAAAAGAACAGTCGGTGCGTCTCGTAAAACAATTAACCAGACAAACTACGATAATTATTGTGGTACAATCAACCAGCAGCTCCTGAACGTAGCGCCGCTGTTCACCATCTCATTAAAGGTGCTGCTTCGGTTATTACGCATTCCCCAGCTTGTGGTGTTGATTAGAATCGCTTAATTAGCATAAGCACGAGAATCGACAATAGTTTTTAATTTGAGGTGAAAAGGTGCTGTGTTTACCGCTCACGTGTTTGTGTTGCCTGATTTTATTTATCGTGTTAAACATTCAAGGTTCGAGGCTCTAAGCAGCCACCCAGGGATCTACTGTAAATGTTTATGTATTGTGTTAGTTCCTTAAATTAACTGACACCACCCGAACCCTGCTTTTGCAAAATGGCACAAAAGTGTGAGCACCTTTAAAGACGATATTTTTCTAGGTCTCAGAAACTCTGTCTAACATTTGCCAAAAATAGTTTGTTTCTGACTTTTATTCAGAAATTATATATATTTATATATATTTATATAACCCGGGATGCCTAAACATTTGCACTTGTACATAACTAGTGTGAAGTTCATAAGGAGTTCAATATTGTACATCATCATACAACTTTTTTTTTTAAGTGCAGCTCCTTATTGGACATGCACAGCCCTGAGTTATTAAACTTAAGTGTTTTTAATAGGGACAGCTTATGAAGATGATGCAAAAAGGTTTCAGAGGCCTTAACCATGTCTCAGAGCAGTGGTTCCCAACCTTTTTTCCTTGGAGCCCCCCCGGAGAATCTAAGAAAATCCGGCATCTCCTCAGCTCGCACACACACAGACCAAAAGAATAAAGTGATTCATTGCAAATCTTTATTGTCAAAAACAGCATAAATTATAGCTTTTCCCCCTTTTCCCTCGAGGTCCTTTTGTACACTTTTTCCTTTTTTTTCTTAATGCCTGAATTTCTCATTTGATGACAGCTAAACATTTACCTAAAATCAACCATAAGCTTACTAAATATCTTTTAAAATATCTTTTAAGTCATTGTATATACATATTGTTTATAAATTTTTCATTATTGCCATTGTTCTTGTTACTTGAATGCTATAAGCCAGTGGTTCTCAACTGGTTCTCAGTGCCCCCTTTTGTAGGAGGAGTGCCCCTCCACTCTGACAAATACGTACACGTCTTTTGAGCCCAAGCCTCATTGTGATTTATCTTAAACATTGTAATCATACAAACTGCACAAAATAAAGCAACAACAAAATCTTTAGAGTGGAGTTATTACAAATGGCATGCATTATGTTTTTAAATTATTTATTGTACACAGCATTCCTGTGTCTTTGCTGTGCACCGCTTACAACAGCTCCACGCACCCCTGAGGGGCACCTCCCACTTTGAGAACCACTGCCCTAAGCAAAATGCACACATAAAGTGGGAAAAGCTTTCTAAGTTAAGGCTGTAAGACAAAAAGTGACCATTTTACCACTGCAGGTAGCCATGTTCGAGTTCCGGTGAGTGATGCCTTCCAGCTTGGTACGGCGTCACATGCAGACACGATTGGCTCATCCACCGGTGCTATGATGAACTAACATGTATGTATTCTCCAGGGACAGGCACTGGATCCGCTGTGACTCTCAGCAGGGGGAAAAATCGAAAAACAATATATATATTTTTTTCATATCTGGCTAGTAACATAACGTGGCTAACAGATCTACACAAAGAGTCAAAAGGAAAGTGAAGCCTTCAGAGATCATACCTATGAAAGAGATCTCACGTGCTGACATTTACAAAGACAAGGGCCGCTTACAAAGGTGAGGAACAACAGTGTAGCGAGAGAAAGAAACAAGGAAACCCAGAAAATGGAAGTCCAAAAAATGAAGAGACAGATGGAAGCAGAAAATAAAAAGCAGAGCGAGCCGTCCTCCTTGTCATTTCTAAGCGAATGCATTAAAAGTGTAATAACAGTTTAAGGATACAATCCATCATGGCTGTCCTTCTGTGCAGAGTGAGCGTGAGCGAGAGAGAGAGAGAGATAGAGAGAGAGAGAGAGAGAGAGAGAGAGAGAGAGAGAGAGAGAGGGAATAGACGAACGAGAGAGAGAGAGAGAGAGAGACCCGAGAGAGAGAGAGAGAGAGAGAGAGAGAGAGAGACGTCTTACAGGTCATCATTTTCTGTTGATTAAATGACAAATAATGGCTCATTCATCAATAATGTTAGATGAAAGTTGAAATGATTTATTGCCGTTTGGGTTAGTAATATGACGGAGCAGCCTGGTCACTCAAGTGATACAACAGAAATGGATATGTGTGTGTGTATGTGTGTGTGTGTGTTTGTGGACTTCTCACAAAGCAGTGGAACATAGGAAACTGGAAATAGAATGAGAACACCTCAGACACGGTGAGGGGGAAGGTCACACACACACACACACACACACACACACACACACACACACACACACACACATATATATATATATATATATATATATATATATACACACACACACACACACACACACACACGTGTGCACACCCATGCGCACACACAGGGTAGTCAGTCTGCAGTAATGAAGTTTAAGTGAATGACTGATGGCCTCCTTCAGTGTGTGTTGGGAGTCTGTATGCAACTGAGCATTAGATCAACTCACGTGACGTCCCGATCAGATTCCTACACACAACTACATTACATGAGTAATTACTATGTAGATTTTCTGCATACAGAATTTCATGCTTGCCATTTATGAGGTGATTGTATCACTTTCCACTCAGGTTCCAGAAAAATATGAGGAATCAAATAGTGCAGTCCTGGTTGCACTTAACTTATTAGGTCTTGTTTGCAAAATCGGTTATAGACCGACTTTTGTACCAAGAAAAAAAAGTGTCTTCAAGTTGAGCCAGCTGACACTGATCTTAGCTGAGTTTCTATGGAAAAGTTTGGGCACCCCTGCATTATTGAAATTATTTCAATTGAACACAAGCTTTACAGGAAACATTAAGCATGAGATTTCTATTAATTTAGGCACACATTTATTTAAAGTAGTCAATCCAACTGTATTAGGGTTACCGACCCATAACATTTTGTGACAATCATTTTCAATCAAGTTTACTGCAGCCAATCAACCAAATTTAGAATAGACAGTCCACTAATTTTAGAGTAATTAATCCACTAAATTTAATGTAACTAATCCACCAAATTTACAGTAACAAATCCACCAAGTTTAGAGTAACTAATCCACCAGTTTTAGAATAGTCACTAAAGTCACTGAATCACTAAATTTAGAGTAACCAATCCACCAAATTTAGAGTAACTAATCCACCAAATTTAGAGTAACTAATCCACCAAATTTAGAATAACCTATCCACCAAATTTAGAATAGTCAGTTCACTGAATTTAGAGTAACTAATTCAACAAATTTAGAATAACTTATCCACCAAATTTAGAGTAACCGATCCACTAAGTTTAGAGTAACTAATCCACCAGTTTTAGAGCAGCCAATCCACCAAATCTAGAATAGTCACTAAATTCACTAAATTTAGTCACTAAAATCACTAAATCACTAAATTTAGAGTAACCAATCCACCAAATTAGAGTAACTGATCCACTAAGTTTAAAGTAATGAATCCACTAAATTTAATGTAAGTAATCCACCAAATTTACAGTAACAAATCCACCAAGTTTAGAGTAACTAATCCACCAGTTTTAGAGCAGCCAATCCACCAAATTTAGAATAGTCACTAAATTCACTAAATTTAGTCACTAAAGTCACTAAATCACTAAATTTACAGTAACCAATCCACCAAATTTAGAATAGTCAGTTCACTGAATTTAGAGTAACTAATTCAACAAATTTAGAGTCACTAATCCACCAAATTTAGAGTAACTAATCCAGCAAATTTAGAGTCACTAATCCAGCAAATTTAGAGTCACTAATCCAGCAAATTTAGAGTAACTAATCCACCAGTTTTAGAGCAGCCAATCCACCAAATTTAGAATAGTCAGTTCACTGAATTTAGAGTAACTAATTCAACAAATTTAGAGTCACTAATCCACCAAATTTAGAGTAACTAATCCAGCAAATTTAGAGTCACTAATCCAGCAAATTTAGAGTCACTAATCCAGCAAATTTAGAGTCACTAATCCAGCAAACTTAGAGTAACTAATCCACCAGTTTTAGAGCAGCCAATCCACCAAATTTAGAATAGTCACTAAATTCACTAAATTTAGTCTAGTCACTAAATTCACTAAATTTAGTCACTAAAGTCACTAAATCACTAAATTTACAGTAACCAATCCACCAAATTTAGAGTAACTAATCCACCAAATTTAGAATAGTCAGTTCACTGAATTTAGAGTAACTAATTCAACAAATTTAGAGTCACTAATCCACCAAATTTAGAGTAACTAATCCAGCAAATTTAGAGTCACTAATCCAGCAAATTTAGAGTAACCAATAAACCAAATTTAAAGTAACCAATAAACCAAATTTGGAGTAGTACAGAACAGCCAGTCCACCAATTTAATTTTAGAGAAGACAATTCACCAATTTAGGGTAGTGCGTCTTCCAAATTTAAATGAGCTGTTCCCACAAATTCAGAGTAGATTATCAACGCAGTTTAAATGAGAAATGATAGACTAGCCAATCTATTGAACTTAGAGCAGGGAATTCACCAAAATTAGAGTAGCCTATTTTACACATTTAGTCAATTCACTAAATTTACTGTAGCTAATCCATCAAATTTAGATAACATAATGCCTCCAGTTTAGAACAGAAAATCTGCCAGACTCAGAATAGTCGCCAATCCAAAAATTTGGAGAAGACATTCTACCAAAGTTACAGTAGACAATCCTCCAAATACAGATAGATATAGTCAATCAAAGCTTAGATCAGCATGTCTGTAGGTTCTCATCCAGGTCATGAGCTGAAGGCAGCTAGACTTCTTGGTTCTTGAAGATGTTTCGGATGTCTCTAATCCAAAAGGCTTCTTCAGTTCTAGAAGCTTATGGGTAGTCCCAGGTCTCTCTACTGGGGTTGTCACCTTGGAGGTGGTCCCGAGAGTCCTTGACCCAAGCTGTCAATACAAAGATCGTTAGGATCCCAGGGGCTAAGGCTGTTTAGAGCAGCTAAATAACCAAACCTAGAGTAGATAATCCACCCACTAAGTTTAGAACGGCCAATCCATCCAAATTTAGAGTAGTCAATCAACCATGTTTAGAATAGACAAGCCACCACACTTTGTGTAGCCAATCCTCCAAATTTAGAGCTGTTAATCCTCCAAAGTTAGAGCAGTAATTCAACAAATTGGCCGTTCTATCCTGTAGTTAATCCACCAAGTTTAAAGTAACCAATCTTTCAGAATTAGAGTAGTTAATCCACCAGATGATTTGTGAAAGATAAAACAGAAGTACCAGTATGAAACACATTTTTACACTTATGAGGCGTACTGTTCTCATACATACAACCTCAGGCATGGCAGTTGATAAGGTTTGTGTTTACTGTTATAGAGATTTCAGGTGTTTCAAGCTCAAAACGTGACTTCACAATTGTCGATGTCTCTCTACCCATCCCACTTTCTCTCTCATCATTAAATGTAGTTACATTAGAAGTTAAATAATCATGTCATGCTCCCTAAACCCATAAACTCCTCCACTTACTCACTCACCAACTACTAAATAAGTTTGTAAGTGACTTACTGAATGTGAATGAGTGCGCTCATCCATTAAAGGCAAGGTTTGTGAGTTCATATGTCAGTCTGAGAGACAGAACCCTCCTAGATAACATCCATCAATAATAACAGTGAGTAAACAGAATGAGGTTTATAAATGTCAAAGGGACCTTTATTCACGGAGATATTCCGACATCTCTATTCTCTACTTTCATCTCCTTCTGGCTCCGTGTCGCTCAGTTCCTCTTTCACTTTCTTGAGTAATTGAAGTCATTTCCCACCTTGCGGATGATGAATGGGCCGGCCGTTCTCTTTCTGCCCTTCCACTCCTCAGCGCCTAATTAAAGAAAACACTCCATGATTGCCTATTTTTCCTCATGCGTGACAACCTATTATTCTTCCTACTACCTGATTAGGGCCTTATTATGCTCAGATTTAGATTGATTTAACAGGGCAGCGCAATAAAACTCTACTTGCCTCGGTTTAAGTGAAGTGCAGGTTCCAGTAGGCCATTGTAATTGGCATTACAGCAAAGGGAGACGGGCGCGGCGAGCAGGAGGAGGAGGGCGAATTGAATTAGAAAATTAGAAGGTCATCGTGTACAACAGGTGCCATTTTTGGGCCCAGTTGCACTCGACAGAGCTGTCAGTGCCTGCCCGGGAACTGTCCCGAACGATAAATCATATCGGTCATATTCGCTAAAGTGACATATTTCCATCAAGGCCAGAGTGATGTGTTCATCAGAGAGGACAGTGTTGTTATAATTCTCTGGGAAAAAAAAATGGGATTGCAAGCTGGTAAATTGCTTTTTTTCCCCTCTTTATTTGTGCAGCAGAGTCTGACTGATTCAATTATGAGGTAATGAATAAGGAATTGAAGGAAACAATTTTGAACAGCTTTTCTTCCAACTCAAGCTTCGCTGGTAATTTTTTCTAATAAACGATGCTCTGATGGCCCTATTTGACTTTGCGAGTGTGTGATCACTGCCTTGCAATCAAGGCTGAGCTTCAGTGAGCGTCATAAATCCAAATGAACCCCTCTGATAGGGTACGACACACAGCCACACTGATGCACCGGGGAGGGGTTGGAGTTAAAAACAAATTTTATACATACTGATGGTATTCCTATTTTATTTTCCCATTAGTGGAGATATTATAAATGCCCTGTTAGGTTTCGGTGAGCTGTTATTAGAGTGGAGAATGGACTGACGTGTGCTTATATGAGTAATGATGACAAACTCCAACTCAAAATGGAATATACTGCAGTAAATATGGCCGGACGTCAGTCAGTTTGTCAATAGGTACACCACTCAGCCTGATTATGCCAACGTAAAACTGCTGCGACCAAGGACAGTCGATGTCAAAGTTCTCGCACTGTCAGATGTTGGAGATCTGCTAACAGAATTGTCTAAAACAAGACTAAACAAAGTATCTAAACTACTATGTGACTTAAGGTAATGTCCAGTGAACGTTCCGTTTTACAGAATGTAATGCAGATGATGGCGTGTATCTGTAGACATGTACACACAGGCATTACGTTTACGTAGTATTAGGTTTTAGAAGTCATTTAGAGATGACTTTACATAAGGAACTTGAACGTATGTGGTTTTTGGCATCCCTGGGTGGGCACGGAGCGAATGCAGAAAATGTTTCAGCCACAGCACTGAAGTACAAACACATGCACCATAAAGAGCCCTGTCGTGTACCAGAGCTTTGCAAAATAATTTACACTCAACAAGTGATGAAACACCCGCCGCTGCTTTGTAAGTCGCTGTTAAGCAGGTGAAGTTCGGAGACGTAGGTTACCAGAGGTGATCGGTGAGTACTCTCACCCTTGCTGAAACACCAGACTAATCGCGTGCGGAAGTGAGCTGAGGCTCTGCCCTGACAAATGTGGCCATTACAGCCACTCTTCCATCCTCGCAAGAAGAAACGGTGCGGGTTCGCCTGCTGCAGTCATGAACGCACCGAGATATATGCGCTTACTGGGCTTTGCTCATCCTTTAGGTGACTCACGGCCATTGTTGGTTGAAATTGAATTATTCGCTTGTACTGCTATTGACCACTTGGCCCCTAATGTACATTATTTAGGCCTTAATGCTGTGCGTTTCGCTTTGAGTGATTGGTTCAGTGTCGGAATTAGACGTGATCCTCTTGACCCGCGGTGGATGGATGTGCACTCCACACACACACACACACACACACACACACACACACACACACACACACACACACACACACACACACACACACAGATGGAATATCATTTTAAAAACAGACTGATATGGAGTATTTATGAAACATGCAGCCATTTTAAAATCCAATCACAGCATTTAGTCACATTCAGAGCGACTCACAACTGAGTTCAGCACCTTGCTAATGTTCTCAACAGCCTAGATTTGAACTCACAATTAGTATCTTGCAATTAGTATTGCAATGCTTTTATTTATACAATGCTAGTCCCAGCAGTCGTTTCTGGCCATGCTGGGCATCACACAGGTACGACTGGATGAGCTTGATGAAAAGGAAGCAGGTTGGGTCAGATTATTCCCAGTGCTGAAACTGCAATCCTTCCCAACCCTGTAGTGGCGTCCCATTCATGATCCATGTTCTGTGGATACCCCACCCTGACCATGATAAGTAGGGTTGAATTTGAAATCATCATCCTCCAGTTGAGTCCAGACCAGCATTAACTAACTTCAAGCTGAAATTAACTGGAAATAATGCTGTTCTTTGTTCCTTAGCACAGGTGGTAAATGAAGTTGGCATATTATGGTGGAGTTATTATTAGGTTTCTGTTCTAAACTCACCCAACAGTGGCAGCTTGGCAGAAGTGGGATTTGAACCCTGGATCTTCTGGTCCTCTAGGCCACCACAGTCCCTTGATTATTTCTGTAACCTTTACTTTTACTTACTATATTTCAAAAGAACAAAATCTGTACTTCTTACTCACTACATTTTCAAAACACCCTCCATACTTTAGGTTTTTTGAACCTATTTGGTTATGTATTTGATCTACTAATTTTCTTTTTATTCAGGCACTTTTTATCAGGCACCTAATGTAGCACAAATCGGAATCTTACTGGATGTTTAAGTATTTTAAATAAATAGTTTTTTTTACTTTAAGTAGCCTACATATAGTAGCAAGTACTTTTGTACTTATACTTGAGAGAAATGTATAAGCCATACTTCAACTGCTACTTCTTTTTTATCAGATTAGTAATTCATGTACTTAAGTAAACAACTTGTGTACTTCTGTTTCTTATTAACGTAGATATATAAATAAACCTCTAGAATGCTAAACAAAAGATTGTGGGCAAGTTGTTCTGGACAATGGTGTCTACTAAATACTTTAAATGTGGAACAGCAAATGTCAGACAATTAAAGATGCAATCAACCACAGTTGGAGAGAGTGAGCAAAAGCTACATATATAATATAAATATATATTATACACACTGCCCGGCCAAAATAAAAAGGTCACCACCTGGATTTGACTAAGCAAATAGTGAAATTGTTTATAAAAAGAGCCTCCCTCGGATAATTACTGCATTGGTGATTATGTTTCAGCTGGCAACAAGTTCTTTAACCCTAACTGATACAGTGAGTAGCTTCTCATCTGTTAAACAGCCATGTCGAAAGACACATCCTGTGGTCGTGGAAAAGATATTTCACAGATTTAATGCAACTCTGGACAGAAATAAATGTTGTGACATTGCAGAAGCACTTCTGTCCAGAGATCTTGTATTGATGGTGGGAGATTTGTTCCACTGCACAAAGTCTTCTCCAGCACATCCCAAAGATTCTCAATGGGGTTCAGGTCTGGACTGTGGTGGACAATCCATGAAAATGATGGCTCATGCTCCCTGAACTACTCTTTCAAAATCTGACCCTCCTGAAACAGATGAACATCTTTCCCACGACCACAGAATGTTTCAACATGGTTATTTAACAAATGAGAAAATACTCACTGCATCAGTTAGGGTTAAAGAACTTGTTGCCAGCTGAGACATACCATCACCAATGCAGTAATTATCCGAGGGAGGCTCTTTTTTTAACTATTTAATCATTTGCTTAGTTAAATCCAGGTGGTGACCGTTTTTTGGTCGGCCAGTGTGTATATAATATATTGATATTGCTGACTTGACAATATTTGTTTCTGAATATTATGTTTTTATATAATTCATTATGCCAGTGTCCTTTGTGCTGTAACTTGGGTTACTTTGTTCTTCATGAGGGATAGGCTGTGGTTTTTGTTTGTGTGCTGCATGTAACTCGTCTGAGCTCACAGTTCCTCCTAACTGAAGATGAGGAATAACCCAGATAAATATCTAAAGTCGAGCCCTCCCTCACCCTCTTAAACGAACCTATTACAGCCCGTGGACCGCGTGAGTGTTGTGCGCGCGAGATTGTGTGTGTCGCCTCATTACAAAGAGTGTTGGGCTTGTCAGTTATGTGAGACGAGCCGGAATGATGCGCGGTTTACTTGTCATGGGAGTAATTTAACGTAGCGAGAGAGAGCGTGCTCTGTGAGAATGGATAGGAGCAGGAGAATGTGCAGACACATGCCGCAGATATAGCTCATCTTAGTCCAGTGAAGCAGCAAAAATAAACTTCTCCGAACTGAGAGCCACACACTCACTTGTCTCACGATACTCGTGAGGACTTTTCATTGAAATAATGATTACCGTAGCTAATTAATGCTACAACTAACTCTAACCTTAAACTCGGTAGCCTAAAGCAAATCTCTTTGAAATAAAAGTTGCTGTTTTTGTCAATCAAGCATTTAAAGAAGTCCTCATAAGTAATAATTGTCAGGTGTTCCTATCATTGTAAGGACATTTCTTCCTCACAAGTATAGCAAGTCAAGGTACCCACACAGAAAGTTTTTCTTTCTATCACTGTGAGGACTTTCACCAGACATACTATTGCTGCTAATTAATGCTACTCTTAAACGTAACATTAAGCTCAAGAATCTTTGGATTTTCAAAAGAAAGCTGCAGGTTTTGTAAAAAGCCTCGTGGGCACATTTGGTCCTCACAGTGATATATAAACCCGGTCCTGGCCCTCCCCACACACAATGTTTATTAATTCCTGTTAAATGAGATGTTGCAGCTGTGAGATAAAACCAAGCATTAAAAAAAAGATTTGGAGCACGATGGATTAGAGACCGACGCTTTTGCTGATCACTCACTGAAGACTTCATTATGGCAATTAATGGAGCCATAAGCTACTTGACCCTCCGATCAGACCAGGGAAGGATCCTTCATAGCTGATGAACACTGAGGGGAGAGAGAGAGAGAGAGAGAGAGAGAGAGAGGGAGAGAGAGACAGAGAGAGGCATTATGTAACACAACCCTATTTGTGAATATGAAGAATGAATGTATCAGCACAAATGATCGAACATTAACACTGTGGCATTTAAATGTGGCTTAGACAAAATGGAACAGACATCTAGGTTTGGTTAGAAGAAAAAACCCCAGATGATCCATGATTGTTGTAAGTTGTAAAGTCTCAGAACTTTAGAAATCCAGGGCCTATAGAAAATATAGTCCCTGTCAGAATCCTTAAATTACGTCACAGTACAACTTGACAGTTAAAACAAGTCAAGTCGAGTAAGATTTATTTCTATAGCGCTTTTTACAATGGAGCAGCTTTACAATGCAGGGGAAAGGCTTTCTCATACATGGACCCCCAACTATGGAATAAACTTCCCACTTTAGTTCGAGACTCACACACTCTTCAAATTTATAAGTCTAGGCTAAAGGCTAGATTTAGACTGGGATGCATGGCTTGGGTCACTGGGGCCGAAGTCTGGAGTCATGTCTGGCCTGCCTGCCTTGTCCTTTAGCCGGGAGTGTCGGGTGGGCGGTCTGGCTGAACTGGGCTTCGGTCCTCGTGATCTTGACTTGTGCATCCTTGCCTTAAACTAAAGGCAGAGCTGGGGGTTCATAGTCAAAGAGTCTTATGGTGATCAGAGACGTTGGGTTGCTGTCTTCTGCCTCCCGTGGGGTTGCCAATGTCTCATGTGATCCCTCTTGGCTGTGTTACCTACCAGTTCTCCTCTTTCTAGCTATGCTGCTATAGCTAATGCTGCCGGGTCTCATGCTACACATGGCATCTGTGATTGTTAATAGACACTGTGCTCTTAATCAATAACTAATTACATTTTCTGTTTTCTCTTCGAGCTGTGTTCCTGTACCAGTTCCTGCCCCATACATGATGTTCATCTGCTTCAGCTTCACTCAAGCTGCTTCCGTCTTCATCTCCAGCCCCACCATACCCGGGTCACACCGGATGGCAGTAACCCTCACCCTCCTCTGGTTATCTGGGGACGAAGTGCTGCCAACGACTTTCCTGCTTAGACTCAAGATCCTAGAGTAACTGTGTATCGGACTACTTAATGCCGATGTGCATATTTTACATTTTATTTGAACTGTGACTCCAAGACTTATTAGTTTAGATAAATTAGTTTCATTCTTATATTTATCACCTATGCCACCCAAGGAGGTTGGATCCCTTTTTGAGTCTTGGTCCCCCCAAGGATTCTTCCTCATAACGTTTAGGGAGTTTTTCCTTGCCACTATCGCCATAGGCTTGCTCAGTTTGGGATTGGACGTAGATATTAGGAGATAATCTATATTTGTAAAGTTGCTTTGAAACAATGCTGCATTGTATTTTAGATTATCTTCTAATAGCTAGGGCCAATCCTAAATGGAGCAAGCCTAGGGTGACAGGGAAACAAATCAAACTGGACTGTTTTGCAACATTATATCTCAACATACAAGTAAAAATAACAGCAATTTAATCAATTATTCATATTTAATTATTTGCAGAACTGATGTCACAACAATCTCAGAAGCTTTAGAAAAAGCTGGCTTGTAAGGCAGGGTGACACGAAAGAAAAAAAGTGCTTCTGATACAATGTAAGACAAAAGGCTTTGTGGTTAGATGATTGCAAGACTGAACTTTTCGAACCGAATCCAAGCACGATGGTGAAAACCGAGCACAGGACACCACCCACAATGCACCATACCTACTGTGAAACCTGGAGGTTACAAACCAGACTGACTCCATTTGGTAATTGACACCAAGACACTGGTGAAGTCTTATCAGACTCAACTGGTGCTGTTCTTAAGCCAAGCGAAGGTGTAACCAACCAAGTAACCAAATCACTGTGAATACTTTTTATCCGCTCTAATATTGTAATCACTTAGAAATAGCATCATTACATTCGTACATATAAAACTTTGTTCGATTTCAACAACTCCTTCTTGAATTTTTTTGTCAATAACAGTATTTGTTATATTTATTTACATTGTAACTAGTCTTTATTTACTGGTCACATTCTAATAATGGACATGAACAGGACCTGTGAGCAGACTTTCTAAATCTGTCTCCATTTTCACCAATCAACTCGACTTACTCAGCTCAACTACTGGACCTGCTTCAAATGGTTCCCCATCCAAAAGAAAGAAACCTCTATTAATTAACGCTGGTAGCTTTTAATTTCTGGCAGAATCCGAGTCTGGAGCAGCTGCTGGCCGCCGTTGCTGTTTAGATGCCGAGCCAGAGAGGTGCAGCTGGATCAGCTCTTATCTCTTGCTCTGTCGTTTTAGCAAATGAATCTAAGCGATTAGCAGCGGACGGCTCTGTCATGAATCACTCGCTTAACATTCGACCCTGCATCGGATGCATCTGCATGGATCGACTACGCCCGCTAGATAATTATCTACCCCGAGTCCATCTAAAGGCCTTCTCAGATCCCAACCTCTCGCTCTAATCCACTGTGTGAGAGGGACACGACGACATACCAGATCTAAGGGCTGGCTGTGGCTGCGAGTGGAATAAACCGAGACGCCGTGGTAATTCGGCGTCTTATCTCGGTCCGCTGTTGACGCAGGATTTCTGCGTTTTGAATATCTCCCAGTTTTTACGCCGAATTAAGACGCTCTTGATCTTGATGACCAGTGTTATCTGTTCTCTAACTCCCAGCTTGAATGAATGGGATGGCGATTACTAATGTATACAAGAAATCCTTTCCTTATCTCTTTAGAAGAAACTCGGAGATCTGAGCTCAGCGTGGATCAGGCCGATGCTGAGACGTGGGCTGAACGTTGGGAGTGGGATTAAATAGTGGCAAAAGAGAATGGATGAAAGAGATAAATTACCCGTATTGAAAGTGGGGAAATCAGTTTGATCCTACAGATTATGAACCACTTCAGGATGTTGTTGGATTTTTCTAAACTGTAGAGACTTCTCCTTCTCCCTCTTGGTAACTCTTGGTAATAAATAATACTCATGCCAATAAGCAATTTAATGTAATTATAAACCGGTGAGATGACACTTTTTAAAGCAGTTAAAAACTGACAAGGTATTTTGCTCAATGATTGACTGCAGATCTCTGGGCTGCAGATTTTATAATGCAGAACATGCTCTAAATCCGTACATGCACATAATAAGCTCCAGGGGGACTTTACATTTTCACCTTGATGCTGCACTGATATACCGACCCACCTGTTGGCTCACACTCTTCTGCATGTCCTCCGAACGCTGTGCTAACTGCATTGGAAAAGACACTTTTTACAATAACTGCCAACCGCATCTGCACTAACGACTGATGTCCGTGACACTTGCGTGTCGTTAGGCAAATATATTGAGGTGCACTTCCGCACTAAGTGGCGTCTAACCTAATAAGAGGCAGTTTCTTGCTTAAAGTACATTAGGAGTTTGAGACGCTGAGCTCGGGTCCGTAATGGAGCGTCTGGTGGAACGCCACAGCACTTCTTCATGAGCTTACTCTTTGCATGCTTGCTTCATATCTACTGAATTTACTATTTCTCAGAACCCCGAGGCCTCACCGAGACGTGGCAGTGCAGTTTTTAATCCTGGTTTGATTCTGTACAAGGGGATTGAGTTAAATGAGAGTGGACTGTGTGGAACAATCAGTTTCTGTTGGTTTAAGGGAGAAATGGAAAACAGGCCACAGGTAAAATGTATGACTGTTTTCAATCTGTGCCTCTGTAATGGTTATTTACATGCTGTGGGTGTCATTCGTGTCAGATTTCACGCTTGGTGAGAGAAATATGGTGAGGTACAAAGGCTGTATGGCACAACAGGTTGTATATTTATTGATGTATCAATGAGTCCTAAATGGTGGAGAACGTTGTCCATCTTCAACATAATAACAGAGAAACGCAACATACGAAAATTATATCCTGTATGTTTTCTTTAGTTACAAAGTCCTCACATTGTTTAGCTCCGGTAAGGCTTTTTTGGGATATGCTATCTAAAGAGGTTATGGATTTTGGTACAGATAGGTGAGTAGATGAACAGAGAACATGATAAACAATAGGATAAGTGGATAAAAACTGCACAAGATGTAAACCAAAAAAGACAGACAAACGACTACCACAGTGGTTCCCAAAGTGGAGGAGCATGTATGTCTTGTAGGAAATACAATTCATGAATAAAATAAATTAATATAAATTAACTTATATAGTTATAATATTATAAATATATTATTTTCTGGTGGCGTATTGTTGCCACACAGAATAAGCCTGTCACTATGACAAGAAAGTATGTTGTAAAAATGACATAATTATGTTGTAATTTTGCGAAAGTATTTTGTTAACGAGAAAAGTATGTGGTTAAAATGAGATAATTATGTCATTTTTTATGACAAAATATCTAAGTGACAGGGGTATTCTTGGCTTCTCCAGTTTTTGCAATGGAGCAGTTGATTGAATTCATTAAATTCTACTTTTTTAAATGTTATGCTTAAACCACAGAGATAAATCACATAGATGGTGTTTTCATTAATATTCACAAAGGATGCATGTAGTTTGTAACCATGAAACACTCCTACTCCCACCCAAGGGCTTATGTACGATTTGCTCTGAGGCTACTTCAGGGTTGCCAGATTCGCTCCCATAAACCCACCAGAAGAGACAAGTTTTTTTCCATACATTAATTGAGATGGCAAGTCACTGATAG
The DNA here is from genome assembly GCA_025084515.1 of Ancistrus triradiatus. NCBI lineage: Eukaryota > Metazoa > Chordata > Actinopteri > Siluriformes > Loricariidae > Ancistrus > Ancistrus triradiatus. The sequence continues at coordinate 205,210 of JAJAGP010000615.1, forward strand.
AATTACTTTCAGTTAATTATATGAAACTGTAATGTTTTTATTCATGCCTTATTTTGTGATGGCCATTTGGTTTTGTTCGACGCCTTTAGAGTTAAAAGGAGAATGTAAAATTACAATCTAAAGTTGCATTTAAAAATCCATAGAACTTGGTTGTTGCTTTCTTTCGCAAGAGCTGGCAACACTGGCTCCTGTTCAAGACGCTGAGTTAAGAATAAAAGTGTCTGTGATATTTGACAGTTTTTTTTTTTTTATATAAGTTTGATAATCCTGTGGCTTAACCCAAGTATGAAAATATTCTTATTTAAAAAATTGGGGTGCTAAAAGAAAGTTTGGGAACCATTGGACTAACAGTTAAAGCGAAGAGAGAGGGGGGCTAACTCTAACCAAGGGCGAAGGCTTACAAATAACACCAATTCAGAATAACACACACGAAAAAGAAGCAAGAACTGACCGGGGCAAAAGAAGGACAGGCAGGAACTAGTACTGGAACTAGGAAGCATTATGGGACGAAGGATAAAAGATGAAGCTCCATCTTCTAGCCGCGTCGTCCTCACAGCTGACCATGGTGTGCTCTTAAAGACTGGCGAGTGTCACTTTCATTGACAGGGAAGAGAGTCCAAGTGAGAACCCTTTTCCACTGGGACATTTAGACAGTCAGGTACCCCCTTACAGCCTGGTGTCACAGGGAGTTTCTCCTTGTTTCTCATTGTTAGGACATTTATAAACAACCTTCACTGGAGCTACTCTGCCATTAAATCTTGCTTGCTAGCATAACCTATAAGAGTTACGTCTTGTACATTATAAGACATTATAGGTATTGGCCATGTGTAAAATGTATCAGGTCTCAGGGCAGAAAATTTACATGCGCATTTACTAGATGTAGCAGATGCCCTTGTCCAGAGCAATTACAACTGAACTAAGAAGTAACAGTGCTAGCTCGGATTTGAACCCACAGCCTTCTAGTCCAGAACCTTAAGCACTGAGCCAAATTCCACCAGGGATATTAGAAGAATCCTCACGATAGAGTTTATCGGACATGACCCCAGCAGTTCATAAAGTCCACGCGGTCGGAACGACTTCACAGCCTCGACTGACGTTGTTATTTTTTCACATATGCATTAAGCGATGGAGTTACTGTGGACAAACGCTCACTCGGAGAGAGTCTCTGCATTTTGATAACGCAGCTGTCATCTCCACTGGGCCGTGCGGGACTCTGAGCGACCGTGAGACTCGCTCGCTTAAAGCGGCTAACAAATGAACACGTTTTCCCTGCACAAAGCGCTGGCGACACTGATAAATGGCTCCACAGATGAGCTCTGAAAATCTGACGGATTTGTGATCTTATAAATGCTTAGACAAACTAATGCATGTAATTATATTTTCTATTCAAAGTCTATTGCTAGGCATCTTATTACAATGTCATTAGTCAAAATGCCCCCCCCCTTCCCCTCCCCCCCACAACCCCCCCAAAAAACGATACAGTTTGCACATTTTTTTTTGCTTCCAGGGGGCAATTATGGGAAGTTGATTTCTTTTGAGTGGAATGGAAGTGAGTTGAATTTGTTTGCTTTTGTGTGCGAGACGTGATTGGGTATTGTGGTGTAAGTGTGGGTAATTGGGGAGAATCTTATTTACCGGGTTCGTTCGGATTATGCAGTGACTCTGCGTTCTCCATGTATACTCGTGCACAAGAGAAGACATGGCCAAAAGTATTTGGACACCTGACTCTCAGCATCCTGAACGTCTCATTTTAAAGCCATTGACAAAAAAGTAATTGGGACGCATTGACTTATTGAATTATCCTTAGTAATAGCTTCATCCTGAGAAGAGATATGGTGGCTTCACAGAAACAATGGAGACAAGCCTGGACTATAGCCTGGATTGGGCACCACTGCATTACAGGACATGCAACACACTTATTGAAGTCAAGTCAGCTTCATTTCTGTATGATCTCAAAGCAGCTTTACAATTTTAGATGATCTTCTTACATTCATTCACAGCATTTAGCAGACGCCCTTATCCAGAGCAACTTCCAATTGATACAATCTTACAATTGTGGGTTAAGGACCCAACAGTGGCAGCTTGGCAGCTTTGAACCCTGGACCTTCTGGTCCAGAGCCCAGTACCTTAACTGCTAGGCTACCATAGTCCCTAAATGAAGTCTCTAAATGATGAGGACAATCCTAGGGTGACAGTGGCAAGGAAAAACTCCCTAAACAGTTTAACGAAGAACCTCGGGAGGACCAAGACCCAAAAAGTGACCCATCCTCCTTGGATGGCTTTGATGTTATATGTAAGAATGACACAAAGTTATCTATTTAATAAGTTCATAGTACAGTAATAGTTTAAATAAACAAAAACTAAACAAATAAATATTAACAAAGAACATTAAAAAAAAATAATTATTCAAATATAATAACATAATATTATGAAGAGTATAATAAAAATAGAGAATATAAAAGCTATGCCGTTTAAACCAATAATGAAGACAGATATTGAATAGAATAACAAAAAAAATGCATATCAGCGTTATTTATTCCAATACACAGTCACTTTAGGATCTTGTGTCCTCGGTGGCCATGGCATCCCCATTCTGTTTACTTATTCACACATTTTTGGGAGGTGAGAGAAAACTGGAGGTTCCTTGAAAACACATGGAGAACATGTCAAACTCCTCAGACAGTAACCAGAGGCAAGGATCAACTCATGGATGGGAGATCTGTGGTGCCAGCACAACTTGCTGAATATTGAATTACTTATAATACTCATGCAAGAAAGTAAACAAACCCAGTGGAAGGTGGCTTGATGGCAGATCGCACATACGATGGCATGTGGCACTTGGCATGGCAGATGTGCCATGGCATGATTGGGTATTTCTGAGAGAGGACAGGCCATACGGAGCGTTCATCCACTGACATTTCCAGAGCAGCAGCCTGGCCAGAGAATGCTTCCTCCTGAACACCATGAGTACCGGGATAGGCACCGGAACCCCCCCTCCATGAACCCTGACCAGGATAATAGAGAATCATCAAATTCCAGTATGGACTCATGTAATATAAATACCAAACTGCACGCGTTTTGCTGAGAATATATGCTCTTCCCTGCCTATTATGATATAATTCTCTTTTGATTTGGTAGGTGTGACGTGTGTGACGTGTGTTATGTATGTGTGCATGCTGGGAGGTGGTGCTCGGGGCTGTATTGACTTTATGTTTAATTTGACAGAATACTCTATTCTGTCGTGCTGCCTCAAAGAGAGGCTTCACTATATGCCTCATGCGATGCGTCTCACACACACAGCAGAGAAATCCATACACACCATGCATATGTCTGTCATCTTATCGACTGCTGTCATGTAGCGACCCGTGACAGTGAGAGCTAAAAAAAAGGGCTAAAATTCAGAATTGAAATTATTCTTTTCCTCCTTCCGAGTCTCTTCTCGGACCCCTTTGACAAATGAGATGCTCGATGAACAATTATCGCCTTCGAGATGGCAAACGTGTGAACAGAATTCATCTCTGTCTGCTTGTGCGTTTAAACCCATATTAATCACCTGATTAATGGCTCCTCTATTACTCACCAGGGGCCTTTGTGTTCCTCAGCCGCTTAAACGCGCGGCACTCTGAAATTGTAACATTTATAACATTTGCTTCTTGTTAAATAGATTTGGGGACGACTCCACGTTTTGGGGGTTCTCTCCCCAGCGAGGCTTCTGCTCGACCTCATCAGATCATCAGTCAAGCTCATTTATCTTTATTAATTCAAGAAAGATGACTTTGTGTTAAGGGTTGAAAATAGGCCTTCAGTATGTACGTATTCTATACCTTTACTATTAAGACAAGATTCTGATGACTAATTTAGTTTCATGCTTAACGTTACGTTTATTCACAGGCTGCATACATTCTTTAGAATTCGATTTTTGTGACTTGTTTATATCATTGTGTTTCTCTGTATTTAGCTAATTGTTACTATTTTTTATTCTTTTCAGAATTCACTGCTTAAAGCTTATTTGAGATAGAAATGATTAGAAGTAAAGTTGTACATGTTTTTTTAAAGATTTCTGAACATTAATCTTACTACTGTGATACGCTTTTTGCATTTAGGACCATTTTCGGTATCCATAATTGCATACTACTGATAATCCTAATTCAACTGGAATAGTTTCCCATAGGCCTATTTATTTGTAGTTATGCCTCTGTTTATTTTTGTTTTACTTCTGTTTTAGTTACAGTACTTATTACGAAGGTGTACAGAGAGATTGAAGTTCTTTTTTATCCATCGCTGATGTGTGCAACAGTTGTATAACTGATCTCTACATGATCAATAATTTATTATTATTAACAATTTACTTATTTACTCCTAGTGTTATTACTTGTACATTCTTGCCTGCATTACAAAGAACACTCCATTTTGTATATAACAAATGAAAATAGTTATTTTAATTTAACATAATGATTAAAGGAGGTACCGAAGTTAACAGTGACAGTGTTAAGAATAATTTCTACTGTCATTAAAGTCACAATTATATTATTTTAGTTTAGTTCACTTTTTAACTTATACATTATGGCATTAGGACATGTCTATTGTATTAGAAAAGTGCTATATAAATGCAGTTTTAATTATTAGCTGTTCAAACAGATGATAAAGGATAAGCTGCAATAAAGTAATTTATTCTGCATGAACAGAAATATTTTTTTGATCCTTTTTATTTCAAATTGATTTTTAAGGAATTTACTCATTTTTTAAAATTACCTTTGCCTTTACTGTTTATTGTTCAACCATTTATTTTATTGTTGTAATTATTCTTATGTTCTGCATTCTGCAGTTTTGTAAAGAGACGACATCCAGTATAAAATCTGTGCCAAATCTAATATGTAAATCATAAGAGGAAAAAGAGGACAGTGGTTTATTATATTCTCTTATTCCTTTTACTTTATTTATTTCACCCTATTAATCATTGTGTTCCTATGATTCTTCATATAACTGCTCCTTAAACTTTCTTTTTATACTTAGTTTTTCTGATTGGCCTCTCTGCAAAGCTTCCTTCGGCCAATTTAATTTTCACACATAGAAAATTGGTGCGTTTACCATTTCGCTTGACCTCTTTTGCAATACAAAGACTGTGTCATTCCTTAGGCTTTATCAGCCTCAGACTGATGATTTATGATAGTTTTTGATAAACGTATTCCATTCATTGCGTGTCCTTGTATGGGAATGTATAAAATGTGTAAAATGTAATAGCAGTGCCTTTATATATACACAAGTATTGAAGAAAACTCCCAGCACTAGAGGGCGATACACCACTTGTAATGACTCGAGAGTAACGTGGGACCTCAAGCTCTTCCTCTTTCTTTCTGCTCTTCACAATGTTCAAAAACAATCCTAATTGGGCCTTTTTGCTGCTCTGCTCTGCTCTGATGGATGCGACTGCTCGTTCACACAATTTAATTCTGACAAATGTGATGTTTCTGTTAAAATGTTAATGGCCGATCAGGACTCGCAGAAGCAGACATCAAAGAGCATGCATTACTATTTACAGACGGTGAGATTTTTCTTGTTCTGTTTAGCCTCCCAGGGAGAAGGAGAGGTTTGATCTGGGCAGGAAGGCCTGCTTTCTTCATGCTTTAATGTTCCTCTCTGTAAAGGTGAAGCATCGCCGCTGCTCTCTGGGCCTAAGGTTGTGTAATTGGTTTGAGGGTTTGACTTCACTACAGCTGTAAATCCATCAAAAAGCACAACAAATTGTTCAATTATTGAAAAATACAGAAGAGCCCAAAGTGTGGTTCCACTATCTATAAAGTCTTGATTAGTTTTTTTTAATTACCATTAATCTCTTAGTTCAGTAATTGTATTAAATAAGATTAAAAGATCTTGCAATGTAATTGTCCACGATACTATTAAATAACACTAAATCTTTAGAATCGTTTTTGGTAACCATATTTCTATACTATGTACTGAATAGATGCGATTCCATATATTACTCATTAATAGTTATGGACCTGATTTTTTCTATAATTTTACATTTCTTATTTAAGGTCTACAGCAATTGCAATATGGAAATGATCAGTTATTAAAATTTATTTCCATTTTTTTGGTGTAATACAATAGTATAAATTGGTTCATATAACAATAAAGTCATACACGTACCTTCTTGACAGACGATCATCAACAAAGTCAAGACACTTTGCTGAACAGCTACATTTATGATCATTTATGGTGCATTTCTATACTATGTACAGTACCAAATAGGTATTTATTAATTTTCTGCTTTTTAGTGTCATTGAAATGTAATTTTACCCAGGATTGATTTTTATTGTATGGTTCAGTATTAAACAACAATATTTCATTGTTATTCTTTTATCATTGGTCATTTAAAAAAAGCTATTTTGCTACTTGTGTTTGTACTTTTTTATTGTCATTAAGTTACATTAAAGTCATACTAGCACTTCGTTGATTAGGTGAGGGTTTAATATTTTGAGTTCACCACTCTGAACTGGTTTTGTTTTAAACTTTTGTTTCACTGAGGCCAATATTTTAGATGATGAGATCCTTCTGAAAGTCCTTCACATGCTACTTGCATATTTTTTAATAACTGAACCTTAAATACTATTTTATAATTTCTTTTGTTGATTTATTTCATGTGTTATTTTTTAAAAATCTTACTTTTATGTACGGATATAAATAGAAAACTGATCTGCTTGACAAGTATTTTTGAATCTGTATGCAAATGCACATCTTGCTATTGATCTAAGAGCCATTATTTCTGCTGTATGTTTTTATTACCACTTATTTTTATTTGCTTTACTACGGATTTTGCTCTTTAGCAGCTCCTTATGCTATTTTAGTGCTCTTTAGTCAATGTGCATCAGCTATTAGGATGTCCTTCCATCAATCACATCATTGTTCACCAAGATGGAGTCCCATAATTCATATCCGGAGCTACAGAAGCCATCACTCAAACTCTATAAGCATCCTGTCAGAGTGGATCAAATACATACACTGATACAGCATTAGGGTTCAACAGTGAAGACAGAGGTAAAAGACAGGTGAGTCAGTGATTAAGACCCAGTCCAGTGAGCCAGTGTTGGGCCTCAGTGTTGGGCCCAGTCCAGGGGTTTCTGTTACAGCACCAGGGGATGATCTGCCCACCAGCCTCCCCTCCTTATGGCTGAATGCACTGCTGGGACTCAAACTCGGGTCACCACTGTGGTATTTAAATTGTTTGTCAGGCTGTCCATGTTTTACATGGTTCAAATGTGACCAGAAGGTTGCCAGGTCAAAAGATTTGACATTCACTCAGCCATTGTTGGGTCTCCTATCATTTTCTGCATGAGGAATAATTTATAGGCATAATAATAAAAAAAAAAAATCTAATTCTAGTCATTTAGCAGATGCCCTTATCCAGAGCGACTTACAACTGATACAGTCTTAGCAGTTACAACTGTTACAATTAAAGCAATAGTGGGTTAAGGGTTTTGCTCCAGCTTGGCAGAGGTGGGATTTGAACCCAGGACCCAGATTGAACAATTATTCTACACTATAGGACCGGTGTGGAAACAGAAGCATAATTTATGTTCAATTTTGGCTCTTTTGCCTGAAAACATTATTCTTTTATCCACTATCCACAAATGTGAATGTCATATTGATAATCTATTTCTATCTTTCCCTTTGCATTAGTGTCAGGATTGGTAGAGTCTTCTTTTATCCAAGTGAAACACACCGACCTCTTGCTACACATCTCCTAACAGACACTGTGTGTGTGCTGAACTAACCGCCTGCCTGCGGCTCTGTGATGTCGATGTGAGGCAGTGGTGGTGTTGACATGGATGTTAAAGGCCAGGTAGCGGTGAGACTGTCGGAGCTGATTTAAGGAGCGCTCACTCAGAAAGAAAGAGAGAGAGAGAGCAGAGAGAGAGAGAGTGGAGTGAGTTTTCTCGGCTGTAACATTACTTCACTCACCTGACAGCGAGCTAACAGAGGTCTGTCTGCTGGAATTGAACTCACTCAGCATCATACACAGCGTGATATGTTCATTTATCTTAGAGTTCGAGCAAAGAGAGAAGTGCAGGAGAGAAGGAACACACTGCATTAGAACACTGGAGCTGTGCCATGGCAAATCATTAAATACATTACTGCTTAACCAGATACTATTTGGGGTCCTGGAGAGCTTAGACCATCTTAGTAAACACAAGCCAAATAGGAAAAATTGATTCATTTAGGCTTGATGACTCTACCTTTTTTTTTTTTTTTGAAAACAATCGTTAACAAAATCAAGACACTTTGTTGAAAATCTGCACTTAGGATCATTTATGGTGCATGTCTATAGCCTACTATATGCAGTACTAAATAGATATTTATACATTTTCGACTTCATTAGTTTTATATATTTCATGTTTATCAGGATTTATATTTATGGTATTATTCAGTATTACAAAATAGCAGTAGAGAAAAATTATTATTATTATTATTATTTTTTTTTTTACATATGTACATATGCACCAGAAGGTCCAAGGTTCAAATCCCGCCTCTGTCAAGCTGCCACTGTTGGGTCCTTGAGCAAGACCCTTAATCCCTCATTGCTTGGATTGTAAGATTGTATAAGCTGTAAGTCGTTCTGGGTAAGAGAGTCTTCTAAATGCTGGAAATGTAAGTTGAAAAAAGGAAAAACACCTTTATTAAATTGTCATTTAAACAACATGAATATATTTTCAACACATATTAACTCCTTTCTCCTGGTCTTGGTCATGGTATATCCTGTGCCAGTCCCCAAAGAACAGGGCACAGGTGTAAGGGTGCCCTGCATGGAACACCAGTCAATCACAGACGATTCCCAGATTCCCTCAGAGACAGCCAGTCATTTCTGTATGTGGCGCCTGACCTGTCTGGAAGGCACCGCCGGGACTCTAACCCAAGTTGTTGCAGTGAGGGGCTAGCATATAGATTAAATGCATTATTTGAATTAAAATGATATCAATTCGTTATTAAACATTATTGAACATTAGGTGGTGCAACGACACATGAATAATATGACTAATAATAATTACTGTTGATCAATATTCTGTGTGGGTCATGGAGAACTCACCATTTACCAGCTTGAATAAACATTGGACTTCCGTTTAATGCCATTTAAGTACATAACATTTATCCATATCCAAGTTTCTAAGTTCTACAATCCACTAAAGTTCACAGTAATTGCCAGGAGTTCTTGTCTTTTCCTAGTAATTGGCCAAAATGCCTGAGGAAAATGGTATTCCAGGTAGGTTTTTCTGTCTAATACTGTCCAGCTAAGAACTAACTAATTAAATATATCGCTATCCTCTGTAATTACTAGCATGTTTACTAGCTAGCTACCTGTCATGTAACAGCTATCGGTTATCTTCACTATTTGTAGCCAGCTAAAACTTAGAGCGCCTATTTAGCATGTCTGAGAAAGATATTGATATTCCATGTTGGTTTGTCTCCTTTCTATTGTGACTATGGCATTGTACTGCCCAGACAAAATTTGCTAGTTAGCTAGCTAGTTGTTTTCCTCAGTAATGAATTTGCTTTATGTGCTAGCCTGTCCACGTCGAGTTTCATTTTAAACTCTATTTCAACTCTATTTCAATGGATAAAGTTACAAAGTAGGGTCTCCATTTGTTAAACATGGTTTCTGAAAAAAATAAATTGTAAATGAACCTTTCAGTTGGACAGGGCACTATTATATTATATTATATTATATTATATTATATTATATTATGTTGTCTCTTATTTTTTATATTTGGAGCGACAATTATTATTATTATTATAATTGGGAATTTCCAATACCCAAGGTTTCTTTAGACTGAGGAGCAAAAAACTCTTAGGACAGTGGGGTAGAAAGATAGTACTGAGAGAAAAGGTAGGGTTTTAACTGAGATTTGAAAGTGAAGAGCATAGGCATAGACTTAGTCTCAATGAGTTCCATAACTTAGGTGCCACGACACTAAATGATCTACCACCGGCAGAGACTAATCTGAATTTTAGAAACAGACAGAAGACCTGAGTGATCTTGCAGGACATTAAGAGTGTAGGAGCTCAGCTTCTGTGTATTTAAACTATTAATATAAACTTATTAATTAACTAAATTAGTGTTGGTTCTCCCAAGGTTTCTTCCTTTTCACATTTAGGAGTTTTTCCTTGTCCCTCTTGGCTTGCGCAGCTGGGACTGACTGGGGGCCTAGATAGTTGTAAAGCTGCTTTGAGACAATGGTCCATGGTAAAATACGGTATACTAATAAATTTGACTTGATTTGACATTGTCCAAGGTGTGTTACTGCCTGGCTCCTGCTTTCTGGGTTGGGCTTCGAAACAACTGTGGGACTGTGGTAGCCTAGTGGTTAATATACTGGACTATGGACCAAAAGGACCAGGGTTCAAATCCTACCTCTGTCAAGCTATCACTGTTGGGTCCTTGAGCAAGGCCCTTAACCTACAATTGCTTTAATTGTAATACTGTATCAATTGTAAGTCGCTCTGGATAAGGGTGTCTGCTAAATGACATAAATGTAAACTGCAACCTATATTGTTATAAACCAGTTACTGAAGATGAATGAATAAATGAATGATTTAATTAAGTTAAATAAAAATAAAGTTAGGCTTTTACAGCTAAATGTGAACCAATAATCAAATTTGCTACAGTGATCAAGGATGACATTTTCCAGAACCTTGGTATTTATAGTATTATTTTGTCAATTCTTCAGCAGAATGCTTGTCATAATCTTTGCTGGGATGATTGGAAATGGGTTGCCATTTATACCCGCATTCCCCTGTAGCCTCTGTTGGAACACTGATAGAGCAATCCCAAGAACTAAATCCGGTCTGGACCGTCTGGTCCGTGTCGTCTCAGTCAGACATCATTCTTCCTCCCGTCCTCCATCCTCTTGTGTCCTGCAAAGTCAATAGCTGTTTATCTTGCAGACGTCTGCATGAGAACGTCTCTGATGATGTTCCATGTTTGACCTATACTGGATGTCTGAATGAGACAGAAAGTACACCTGGTAAATAAAAGAAAAAATGCTGCTATAAGATGAATATTTGTTATATTCACTGGGATTGGTGAGTGGGGAGTGTGGGTTAAATTTCAAGCCACTCTTATGAGATTTCAGAGGATTTGGAATCTGATTAAGTGCCATATTTTTGGTTTGTGGGATGTGTGTGTGAGAGAGCACTGATGGCATGTATCTCAATGTGTTGATGGGTGGTAAATCTGTGTCCCAGTGCAGGACATCCCAGTCCAGCTTTAGAGCAAATGCTAAGCAGCTACCCATGGTTAATCTGTTTTTCATTTGTTATTTTAATGCCCCATCTCGAGTGAGTTGCAGCTCTTGGAACAAGAATAGTCCTTCCTTTTAATCCTCACGTGATCAGGAAAAGAGGCCCTGTGAATCTCCACTGTCCAAGTCCAAAATAGTTCATAAAATTACCAGGGATCTTTGCTTTGTATTTTAATGTTCCTTGTATTGGCACTGGTTATATCAGTCACTTCACAGTTTAAGGATACTGCAAATCAATTTATTAGATTAAAAGCTTGGCACTGAGCTGTGTGCATCTGTAATGCAATATCTGAAGCTGTTTGTAGATGGTCTGTCTTATTTACCACAAAAAAAGGGAAATTCCAATTGGCCCGCTAAAATCCAATTTGGTGTGGTTTCTTAGTGCATGACATCTTCAAGGGCAATGGCATCAGTGGTTACAAGAACAACTTTAGAACAGGACATGACAAGGACCTGTGCAGTCTTGATTTTCTTTTTTAAATGAGATTATGCCAACAGAACTTTGGCAGAAACAAACTCCACTATGACAAAACATCCAATATTAACTTAATGATCTTTTAACAAGCAGATCAAGTTTAAAGATCTTACAAAAAATACAAATGATTCATCTGGAAAAGGAGCTCGAAGTTTAGGCCAGGGCAAATTGTACGTTTACTTTTAATGTGTTTTAAAATGTGTGCGTAAATATGTGCACACGTGTCATACTGAAGTTAGGTCTTGAGTTGGGATTAAATTAGAAAATAAAAAATATAATTTGACCATGGCAGAAATTTTCACTTCACTGCTGGGGGTTCAATAAACAGAAAAAATTCTCATGAGCAGTTGCTAAAAATATGGTTGTAAATGTCTATAGATGAAAGCCTTATTACTCCTACAGTATATATACTGGATAATTTATAGGTAAATAACTTAAGAGTTGTACCAGCATGTTCAAATCTGCTTACAAATAGCCACCATAGAGCTAAGTACATTAGCAGAATTGATTTTGCCAATAGGGTAACAAACAGTAAAACCAATAATCATTAATATAAATCAGTAATAATAATAATAATAGTAATAATAATCAATATTATATTAAATATAATAAGATTACATAATTAAATATAAAAATAATACTAGAAATAGTACTAAGCGCTGTCAAACAATTCAAATATTTAAGTAATTCAATCCAGTAATCCAATTATAATAGTGATTATAGTGCAACATTAACATTTTATAACATAAAATCGAGCTTTTTCATTCTGATCACTCTTTATTTGGGTTGGACTTGGACCTCATTTGCACTTTGAGGGGCAAAACGTTCATGAATTAATTTATAGTTGTACAAATGTAGTGCATACTGTATCATGTATTTATTTAATGAGTAATGATTTGTTATTCAAGTTATTTATGATCTGATACATGTCACATATTTATTATTTAGCATGCGTATTGAGGTTATTTAATGTAGGGATTTTTGGGGGGATTTAAATACTTTTGTTCTGTCCTAGTTTGCAACATTATCATTTTACATATTTGTAATATTTAATATTGTTATTAGCATATTTGATTGGGAGGGTTACACCACCTTTAAGGTCTCTGAAATGCAAGATTCATGTCATGTATTCATTAGGTTATTTTGTGTGTATGTCTGTTTTGTGTGTGTATGTGTGTGTGAGAGAGAGATGTATACAAAAATGAGACAGTTTGTAAACACATGCCCATACTTACAGTGGTTCAGCTACATTTGATCCTACAACACTTCTTCTGCTGTTTACCTGTAACTGCATCCACATCAAAGCCCGAGTGAAAAAAGGAGACGAAACGTCTGAAGATGTTCAGTGTATGTTTCTCCTCCCCTGCTGTTTCTGTTTCTCTCTCTCTCTCTCTCTCACTCACTCTCTCACTCACACACACACACAGCTAATGGGCTGAGATTTAAATAAGACATGACCCCAGAGCAGAGTAGCATCATCACAAACAACACAACGACTCACTGAACGTCTGAACCACAGACCAGTGACTTTATCCAACTCAGCTCTAAAAGCATTCAACCCTAGAAAATATCTCTTAAGAGTTTGGATTCCACCAACCCACAGTCAGACAGACAGACAGACAGTGTACAAATGGATGGATTCAAGAGCATTGTTTCTCGGTGGACCAGCAAAGTGCAAGGTGTGTGAGAATCCATGAAGTCACAAAGGAACCCAGGGTAACCTCTAAGCAACTAAAGGCCTCCCTCACATTATCTAATCACAGCAGATACTGAAAGAAAGCTTCACATACTTTTGAAGTCACAGTAATATCCCAGTTTTAGGACTTGTGTGAAAATCTTATGATGTTTCATAAATGGGCCATACTATTGCTTATTTGACATTCCATTTATCAGAAGATGTTCTGCTTAATCAAAACACTGAATATATTGAAATATATAATTAAAAAATTAAGTATATGTAATTGGAGGAACTCTCCCTGGAACTCTTAAATCAACTGATAGACATAGAAAATGAGTCACTTTTCTTTCAAGCCTTTGTATTTAAAGACAATAGGCAAATGCATTTCAGTCAGAGCACAGAGAGGAGGCAATTAACAACGGTGAAAAACTGGCATCGCTAAGTGGTCAAAGGGCGATAGTGCGATCTCTCTGAAAGCTGCAACAATCATGTAAATAGCCATCTTAAATTACACGCAATAGAGAATCTGGGTAGCAAACAGTTGCTGACTGTTACAGAGTCTTGCAATGCTACCCTACTGAGCGGTTTATTCCGAGTGCACCAAAATAAATTTCTTTTTCGTTTTTACACAGTGGCATTGCACGATAGTGTTGAATAAAAAAGAGATCCTGTTTATTTTACTAGTAAAAGTTGTATTGTGTTATACATTGCATAATATTAACCTACAGGACACCAAAGTACACATTTTGTACACATTGAATTATGATTATGTTCTAATAATGTAATGTAATGTAATATGTCACTTCAAAATAACAGCATTCCTTTATTGACTTGGGGTAACTTTAACACGAATATAAATATAGTTTGCAAAAGGTGGTGAAATGACATTTTGCTGTTTATAACTTACACTGGGGGCCAACCGTGTGAGATTACTCGTGAAAGTGCTTCTTTTTGCATTTTTTTAATATTCAGTACAGTGTTTTTCCATTGCAAATCATATAATCAGACTTAAATCTTCAAAAAGCCGCATCAATTTTTGAATTGATGAGTGCTTGATATGTTCCCTCCAAACACCATGTATTTGAAGGCAAACAAAGTCTAAGCGTTCAGTAACATCACAAGAGGGAGTGGAATATTGTGAAATTGTGCTGGGGCAACATGGATCATCAGATTTTACACAACCTTGTGGAGTCAATGCCAGTTTGAGTGCAAGATGCCACTCGGGCAAAAGGAGGAACATACCAAATTCTAGTAAATGCTGACATTTTTTAGTAAGACTCCGCTTTTCACTCATATTGTTATACTGATTATGTGGTTTATAATGAAAAATATGTATTGCATTTAAAAGGCAAATCCAGGGACGCAGTGGCGGGATGAAAGGATGGAGGGAGGATGAACGAGAGCAGCGGCTAAAACAGCGTTATTAGCTTCTCTGCAGCGGTAGCCCATTTGTGTCCATTTGCATGTGGCATGGACGGCAGCTGTTGAGGTGTAATGAGCGGTTGTCACAACACACGGGAGGAGGGCCTCACTGGCACCGTGCTCCAAATCAACCCCTGTCACTCGGCACGGCCCGGCGACACACTGGCAACCTGCAATTCACTCACACACTTCCTTCCTGCGCCACCGGCCTAAATGGCCCTCTGAAAGAAGTAAATCTGCAAAGTTGTGTTTAATAACATTGGCAGTGAGAGTGATATCGGAGCGGGGGGTGGACCGCGAGTGTGTGCTGGCTGAATGGGTGCAGGGTTAAGAGGAATTTGTGATGCGTCTCGCATGCTCTAATCTATGCACTGAAGCACTCCAGGTTGTAGAAAAACAAGGCTGTCAGACGTCCGTCACCTCGCGTCGAATCTTCGCTGTGGAGCTCTGTGCTTATTTAGTCAGTAGGGAATTGCTCATGTGGTGAGGATGATGGCAGCCAATGATAGGTGTGTGTTTATGGGCTAGAGTGTGTGATATGCTGTTATTAGTGCGGGCGGGTTACGCTTGCAGGAAAATTGTCGAACCCTATTGGATTTACCTGGATTTCAGCGTTAATTACTCCTAAAATGTGTTCTGATCTATATACATGTCATATATATATATATATATATATATATATTTTTTTTTTTTTTGCATGTTTGTCACACTTAAGTGTTTCGGGCACATCAAACCAATTTAAATATTAGTCAAAGACAACACAAGTAAACACAAAATGCAATGTTTATTATTAAGGAAGAAAAACCACAGTGAAAGACATTATCCACAAATGGCGAAGACATGGAAGAGTGGTGAACCTTCCCAGGAGTGGCCGGCTGACCAAAATTACCTCAAGAGCAATTCAATAGGTCACAAAACACCCCACAACAACATCCAAAGAACTGCAGGCCTCAGTTAAGGTCAGTGTTCATGCCTCCACCATAAGAAAGAGACTGGGCAGAAATGGCCGGCATGGCAGAGTTCCAAGACGAAAACCACTGCTGAGCAAAAAGAACATTAAAGCTCGCCTCAGTTTTTCCAGAACACATCTTGATGATCCCCAAGACTTTTGGGAAAACATTCTGTGGACTGACGAGACAAAAGTTTAACACAGCATTTCAGAAAAAGAACATGGTGGTGGTAGTGTGATGGTCTTTGGCTGTTTTGCTGCTTCAGGACCTGGAAGACTTGCTGTGATAAATGGAACTATGAATTCTGCTGTCTACCAAAAAATCCTGAAGGAGAATGTCCGGCCATCTGTTCCTGACCTCAAGCTGAATCTAACTTGGGTTCTGCAGCAGGACAGTGATCCAAAACACACCAGAAAGTCCAGCTCTGAATGGCTGAAGAAAAACAAAATGAAGTCTTTGGTGTGGCCTAGTCAAAGTCCTGACCTGAATCCTATTGAGATGCTGTGGCATGACCTTAAAAAGGCCGTTCATGCTGGAAAACCCTCCAATGTGGCTGAATTACAACAATTCTGCAAAGATGAGTGGCCACAATTCCTCCACAACACTGTAAAAGACTCATTGCAGGTTATCGCAAACGCTTGATTGCAGTTGCTGCTGCTAAGGGTGGAACAACCAGTTATTAGGCTTAGGGGGCAATCATTTTTCACACAGGGCCATGTAGGATTTTTTTCTCCCTTAATAATAAACACCTTCATTTAAAAACTGCATTTTGTGTTTACTTGTGTTGTCTTCGACTAATATTTAAATTGGTTTGATGTTCCAAAACACTTAAGCGTCACAAACATTGAAAAAAACAGGAAATCAGTAAGGGGGCAAACACTTTTTCACAACACTGTGTATATATGTGTATATGTATATAAGGTCAAACCACTGCATCTCAATTTGCTTATGGTCTGGACTCTGACCTGGCCGTTCGGAATCAAACCAACCAATATAAGCCATTCTGTTGTTGAATTACTCCCATCTTTCTTTCTTGGTACAGTTTTCTCTCAGAGATTACAGGCTGTAAGGCACTAAGGCAGCAAAGCAGCACCCTCCACCATGCTTCACAGTTCAGATAACATGGGGGATAAATACAGCTTTGTGAAATTCTGCCAATTTATCCCCAATCTATCCACTGAACATTGTCCTAAAAGTAGTACATATGGTCTGTTGGAAACCTTTGGGACGCAGTATTTCTGGGTGTAGTCCTTCCATGAACATTATTTCCATTGCTTTTATCTTATAGTAGACTAAACAGAGAGTTTATCAAGCTCAAGCTCTAGCTCCTGGTGTGATCTTTGCAGGATGCCCACTCCTAGGGTGTCTTATTGTAGCTTAACGTTTATTCATGTCTTAATAAATCTTTTGTAGCCTTTTTTCTTCTAAGGTCCCCTGAAGCTTGAAGCATTTCTCAAACCTACATCTCTGGCATACTTTTCCAGACATCTGATCCACTGCTCTATTTATATGGATATCCAACCTTTGTAATGCAATGGTGATACTCAAATGGGTGACAAATGAAAGTCAACAGAAAGCTGTCAGACCATCAGGAGCCACCTGGAACAGAACTGGGCCCCATATTTTCAATAGATATTAAATTTATTGATGTTAAGATGATGGTAGAGAGCAATGTCTTACACATTAGTACATTTCCCCGAAGTGATTAACTGGGTTGATATATAGATAATCTTTGTACTGAAGACACCATTGAGACCATGTGCCCTGTTGATGGGGACCTCATCATTTTCTCTTTTCAGTGTGGGAATGTTCCTTCATAATGAACAGGTAACCACCATTTCACTCCTCACTAATTCAACTTTTGCTTTTGTTACCTGTCTGTACTTGACACCAACCACTGTATTTGGGGACTTTAGCCCAATGATACATTGTCTTCAAGATCTGGCAAATGTTTAGCCAAACCCACTCTTACCTTTCACAGGGACCACTCTTAACTGACCGCTCGGACAGTAGATCAGTCAGGACATAAATTACAAGCCTACGCATGGAGAAATGAGTCCCTGTAAACGTTCAAGCCCTGGATCCTCCAAATCGCAAAAGTCATGAAAGGTGAGAATCCACTTTATTTTTTTTGAGAAAGTAGAAACACGAGCGCAAATGCAGCATAGCTGTTGGAGCCCACCCGTGCTCGAGCAGTTTTGTGTATCATGTCTGATTAATGAATTCATTTGAACACAGCCGCGCCCGAATCAGCAGGCGCGCATTGATATGCACAAACAAAAACATAAAGCAAAAATGAAAATAACTGCCTAACTTTTTCTTCGAAAATGCCCCCACAAGGCAAAGCCACAAAGAACTTGGCTCAACCTGAGAGAGGAATGGAGGAAATTAAGGAAAAATAGGGTGGGGTATGTGTGTGTGTGGGGTGAGGGGGGGTTGCTTTTCAGAGAAACACATTTCCAATATAATTTGTCACTGATGCATAAATCTCGCTGACAGCCTTGCGTCAGTGTAATGATGTCGCCGCACGCAGAAAGCTGTGTAAACTTGCGCGGTTGCAGAAAAGACGCACGAAGAGATAGAGTGAGGGGAAAAAAACCTATATGTTGAGCATCACCTTATTTGCATAATTTAGCGAAACCCAATGAGCCAGCGCGAAGAGTACAGGCAGGAGTAATAAGCGTTCGGGTGGGGAGGGGAGTCGAGAGAACTCTAATGGTTCGCCTATGGGGATTTCAGCTCTCCATGGGGGATGAAAATGAGCACTATTTTTCAAACAGCAGGGGTAAAGGTTTTAAAACCAGAAACACATGCCGGGATAAAGATGTTAATGCCATGGGGTGCAACGCAGGATTAGAAAAAAATAAAACCCTCAGCATCGCGAGGAAGAGGGAGGAAAATAAAAAATAAGCACCGTAATTTCGGCATTAAGAGGTAATAATCATGTTTCACTTGCGATATTAAAACAGTAACCCGCGTCGCCTCAGAAAGCTGGAACAGATAGATAAATAAAGAGAAGAGAGCATCATCAGGTAACACAGGCTAATGGAGCGACGCAGTGCCTGAGAAACACTCGGAGTGTGTACACAGGCCGTCCGTGGATCGACTCGTGAGTTCTTCCAGGAACTGAAGCTTTTCAACATGTTCCTTTTATAGAATTCAGACGTCTGTGAGGTGTGGCAGTGTAAAAGTTTGGAGCGTATAACCCTACAAAGCCATGCAGGTTACCGGCTGTTCATAAAATAAGGATGTTGATTTGCGCCCACTCATGCACTGACTGGGGGTGCAAATTCAGCCAGATTTTGTTCACAAATTTACTGTCCAGTCATTCTGTGCCCTCAAATTTATCATTCCATTTTACACAATTTTACGCAATATACAGACCCCAAAAGTGAAAAGGTTCGTTTGGATCTTTGTGGAGAAGAAGGATTTATATTGCTGCAGGATAATGACCCAAAATAAACCTAAAAGCTGGTTCCAAAAGTGGGGCGTGCGCCCCCTGGGGGGGTGCAGAGCTATTGCGAGGGGAGGGCACAGCAAGGCAAATGAATGCATGTCAGTGTTTTTGTTCAATAAGAAGTTCACAATTCTTTGTGAATTACAATGTTTAAAAGAAAGTCCAGTGGAGTTTGGAAGCAAAAGACACATGCCTATGTGTTGTATGAAAATATTCTTATCTAAAAAAAAAATTGGGAACCCCTTCCCTAAACATTTGCAGCAACTACTTGAAGGTCGAAGAAAAGGAGTTCTGATAGACAAGGACTTTCGTCTGCAGTCACCTGACCTAAAGCCCGTTGAACATTTTTGGTAGTACTTGAAGACAGAAAACCAGGAATTCAGTAACATCACAATATGGTCTTTGGTTTATTTTGAATTTATGCTGGGATTACAAGGATAATCAAAATTGTTGTGCAGATTATATGATTTGTAATTTCACTAGGGGTCTCAGACTTTTGGCTGCCACTGTATGTTTTGCACAAACCTAAGAGTTTGGACAACAATGTCATTTACGGAAGCCTTTTGGTGAAGTCACATATTTATTTATAAAAAAAACAATCAAATGGCTTTCTGAATTAGTGTTTGCCTTCATTGCTTAATTAATTGACATGGTATTACATTTACTTGTTTTACTTGTTGTTTGTACCAAACTCTTGGACCAAATGGACTTGTAATTGGAACAAAATCCAACCCTGAAAAAAACCCAAATCTCTCATCTTCAACCCCAAAATATGGAATTCTGGGTACATCATGTCAGCCACATCCTTCACATGAATCTGTTTCATGACTTGTAAGATATTACATGGTTAACCTGCTGTACATGTGTGTGTGTGTGTGTGTGTGTGTGTGTGTACGGAGCTCGAGGGGGAACGCAGCAGGAGGCTTAATGGCTCAGTGGTTATTGGACTGTAAAAAGTTTGGAAACCACTGGAGTCAACCACATTCGTTTCAGAATGTGCAATAAGCATTTGTAGCATCAGTTAATTCCACATTTTCACCAGCGTGTTTGGATGCCTGTTGAGTTATAAATGGAGAGGTGGGAGAAAATATAAGTCATAAAGCAACACACATCTCCCTTTACCCTAAATGTAGTTGACAATATGATCTTCTTTACTTCTATATATAGGGCTATGTCACACAGACATGCCAGTGTGGATTAGGATGCATGATGATGAAGAAGTAATTAAAATCTGGGCACAAAGTGGGAATACACCCTACACAGGGCACACTGACTCACTCATTACACACACCCAGACCTAGCTGGACTTAAATGATCCAGAACAACTTGGATTTTTTTTCTATGTGGTTTAGACAACCTTTTGATTAGTGGTCCAGAACTACACCACGGTCCTCAAAGGACATTTACAGCGTTGACCAGATTCATTTTTGGACAGCATATTACAAAAACCAGATAAAGGTTAAGGTCTTTGCCCAGGGGCTCAACTGTGGGAGCTTAGTGAAGATGAGAACTTGCAAACCTTATAAGTACTAGTTGAGTACTAGTCCTGGTGAGATTTTAGTTCTTAGTACAGCTGTCTTTTAAATTTGGATTTTGCATCCATAAACAGCGGGTCAAATTAAAAAAGGTCTAGTGTATCATGTGTACTTTTACTGGCATAAATATTATTTATGTCACACCTTAAAGGTATAAAGTGTTTAAAAGGATACTGCATTGCCTGTTCTGGAGTTCTTCTTCAAGTGGACTCATTCTCTCTTGGTTGTGTGCAGCCAGTGAGGTATGTTTAATTATGTTTGTATTCCATCGTACCCATTTATATTTTGGTCCTACAGTGTGAGTGCGCTTGTGGTGGGAGTGATATGTATAACAGTTTAGGCTTCAGATGCTGTGTAGATGGTAGCGTTCCACTCTTTTTTTTTGCACACAGATTTTTTTTTGTGAAAATACCTTTTATATTTACATTATATTCTATTGCATCACCGACCTGTTTCCTAGAAGGCAATGTGGATAAAGAGTACAGGAAGGTTTGAGGTCAATGTTGTGTTAAGCTAGCCATATATCTGGGAACTTGTATCAAGGGAGATTAACAGGATTTGCTGTTGTATACTGGAAAGGGGCACTGGGATATTGTGATGCCCAGCTTTGTTTGTCTACCACAATGCGCAGCACACTTTATTAGGTCCTGCATCAGAGACGACATGCTTCCCCATGTTGGGACAAGATTTGCTGGATTGGCATTATCTGGCACTTGTAAGTTCTTCAGCTCCGTGCTATCCTTTGGGGTACATCCTAAACGTGTGCGTCTATACCCTGAGGTCTCACTGTCCTGTAGTTGAAATTTGACGAATGACCTCCTGTGTCAACCGGAGGGCTTTGTCTGCATTTTATTAATATATTTATGCATTTCCTTTTGACAAGAGGGAGACTTCCTAAGTCTCTGACAATCGGAATGAAATTTAGCAAGCGACTGCTGCGGGAGACCCACGGTGAGAGACCCATACAGAAAGAGACACGATCGAGGTGCTCTGAGACCACGTTCCTGTCATCTTGTAGAGTCAGAGCAACGTCTCCGTAAACCTCCTGGCCCCCGACACTTCCCTGGGGGTCACAGTTCAGAAAATGTGAAAAATAAAAGAATATGGAGAAGCATGAAGTGACAGGAAAGTCATCAGAGATCCAGGCATGCTCTCTCACCTCACTCCACATCCAGCACAGCCAGTGAACTTGTCGTCCGTTGTGTCAAAGAGCATAGAATGGAAACCTGTTAAGAACTAGAGGAACTAAAGGGACTGTGTTTATCGAGGTACACAAATGTATGCAATTATGTTTTAAAATGACCACCTAGAGACCTTATCTAACTTAAACTACAGAGGAACCTCAGAATTTGAACTTATTTGGTTCCAGAAAAACTCCAATTTGTTAGAAACAATTTTCTCCATAAGAAGTAATGTAAATAGGATTAACCCATTGAGCATATACTGTAAATACTGACAGTTGGCCAGCCAGCTTATTTATTTAATGCCATGAGTAAAAAATACTGTAAACAACTGCAGTTTTCGGTGTTCTGTAATTATAACTTACTATAATTTTTTCAGCTTTAGTGATTGAAATAAACAAGTACAGTGGTGCGTGAAAGTTTGTGAACCCTTTAGAATTTTCTATATTTCTGCATAAATATGACCTAAAACATCATCAGATTTTCACACAAGTCCTAAAAGTAGATAAAGAGAACCCAGTTAAACAAATGATCCAATATTACATATTAGTGAGTGGCAAAAGTATGTGAACCTTTGCTATCAGTATCTGGTGTGACCCCCCTGTGCAGCAATAACTGCAGCTAAACGTTTCCTGTAGCTGTTGATCAGTCCTGCACACCGGCTTGGAGGAATTTTATCCCATTCCTCCATACAGAACAGCTTCAGCTCTGGGATGTTGGTGGGTTTCCTCACATTAGCTGCTCGCTTCAGGTCCTTCCACAACATTTCCATTGGATTAAGGTCAGGACTTTGACTTGGCCATTCCAAAACATGAACTTTATTCTTCTGTAACCATTCTTTGGTAGAACGGCTTGTGTGCTTAGGGTCGTTGTCTTGCTGCATGACCCACCTTCTCTTGAGATTCCAGTTCTATGGACAGTGTCCCTGACATTTCCCATTAGAATTAATATCTGATATCATTCAGAATTCATTGTTCCATCCATGATAGCAAAGCCGTCCTGGCCCGCAGGATGCAGCAAAAACAGGCCCAAACCTTGATACTACCACCACCATTTGTTTCACAGGATGGGATAAGGTTCTTATGCTGGAATGCAGTGGCTTTCCTTTCTCCAAACATAAACTTTTCTTTTAAAACCAAAAAGTTCTATTTTGGTCTCATCCATCCACAAAACATTCTTCCAATAGCCTTCTGGCTCGTCCACGTGACCTTAACATTAGCCAATGTGAGACAGACCTTCAGTTGCTTAGAAGTTACCCTGGGGTCCTTTGTGACCTCGCTAAATATCACACGCCTTGCTCTTGGAGTGATATTTGTTGGTCGACCATTCCTGGGGAGGGTAACAATGGTCTTGAATTTCCTCCATTTGTACACAATCTGTCTGACTGTGGATTGGTGGAGTCCAAACTCTTTAGAGATGGTTCTGTAACCTTTTCCAGCCTGACAATCATCAACAAACTCTTTTTCTGAGGTCCTCAGTAATCTCCTTTGTTCGAACCATGATACACTTCCACAAACATGTGTTGTGAAGAGCAGATTTTGATAGATCCCTGTTCTTTAAATAAAACAGGGTGCCCACTCACACCTGATTGTCATCCCATTGATTGAAAACACCTGACTCTAATCACACCTTCAAATTAACTGCTAATCCTAGAGGTTCACATACTTTTGCCACTCACTAATATGTAATATTGGATAATTTTCCTCAATAAATAAATGACCAAGTATAATATTTTTTGTCTCATTTGTTTAACTGGGTTCTCTTTATCTACTTTTAGGACTTGTGTGAAAATCTGATGATGTTTTAGGTCATTATGTAGAAATACAGAAAATTCCAAAGGGTTCACAAACTTTCAAGCACCACTGTATAATACCATAATAAATAAGTAGAATGTACTGCTTGGAGAAACGTAGTGAGGTTGTGGGGTTGTTTTTAAGGCATGTATTCGTTTTTGGGGAGTTTGTGCAAGCTTTTGTTGTTAAGCTAGCAAGACCCCACATGAAGTATTTACCACAATGCATCATTATTCTGATCTACCGCAATAATACTATTAAATATTGAACTGTTAAAAAAAATATACAGATGCATGAGATGAAGTTGCTTGTTAATACTGGTCTACCACACGCCACTCTGTGTACAGCAGCGTATTTTTGTTTATTTGTACCCGACAGTGCGGGGGACGTTTATTCGCACGATCATTGCTAGCATTCTGGTTTTGTTTCCTGCATAATCTCGGGCTGATAGTTGTCAGAGAGCAAGAGATAGCACAAGAGAAGAGAGCTAGAGAGAAAATGGAAGTCTCCTATATGGTTTTAATTATAATGCAGGCAGGGCGAAGTGCATTTGCTCCGGCTCTTTATGTCAGCCTGGAAGAACTAGCCATGATGTGACAACCGTGATGGGCTAAGTGCTACTCTCTCCTTTCACTCCGCCATAATTTGCGGCTTTAAATGCAAGACTTTTTTAACCAAACAGATTATCGGAGAGGAACTACGACAGAGTGGTGTCGCTCATCTCACAGCAGGTAGCGGTGCACGGCGCTAAAAAATACCTCGCCACATTTCATGCTCCCTTCCTCCATCTGCTCTCGCAGGTGCTGCTTTGATTCGACGCCCTGGGGATACGAGCCCTCCAACTTTTCATACTCATCTTTTGTTTCGTGGGAGACACAGACCTCGATCTCGTCAGATCTCGCCGTCATCTCCCATATATACAGTCGTATGAAAAGGTTTGGGCACCCCTGATAATTTTCTTGATTTTAGTTTATAAATCATTGGTTGTTCAGATCAGCAACTTGAGTTAAATATATCATATAGCAGATGAACACAGTGATATTTGATAAGTGAAATGAAGTTTATAGGATTTACAGAAAGTGTGCAGTAATTATTCAAACAAATTAGGCAGGTGCAATAAATTTGGGGCACCCCAACAGAAAAATGACATGAATATTTAGTAGATTCCTTCTTTTGTAGAAAATAACAGCCGCTAACGCTTCCTACAGCTTCCAGTCCTGGATTCTGGTTGAAGGTGCTTTTGGACATTCTTCTTTAGAAACATCTCCAGTTCAGTCAGGTTTGATGGTTTCCCGAGCATGGACAGCCCACATTTTTCAGTAATATTCATGTCTTGGGCCATTCCAGAACGTTGTACTGGTTCCTCTGCATGAATGCCTTAGTAGATTTTGAGCAGGGTTTGGGGTCGTTGGCCTCGGTGCAACTTTGTCACTGATTCTTGAACATTGTTTCTCAAGAATCTTGGAGACTGGAATCCATGCGAACCCTCAACTTTAACAAGATTCCTAGTACCTGCACTGGCCCACACAGTCCCACGCACACATGATGGAACCGCCACAAATTTTACTGTGGGTAAGCAAGTGTTTGTCTTTGGGTTGGGATGCTGTGTTCTTTTTCCGCTCCTTGTTTATGTTCCAAAATAACTCAAATTTTTATTTTCATCAGTCACACAGCACTTTATTCCAAAATGAAGCTGGATTGTCCAAAATGTGCTGTAGCACACCTCAAGTGACTCTGTTTGTGGCATGTCTTGCAGAAAAGGCTTCTTCTGCATTACTCTTCTCTCCCCATTACAGCCTCTCCTGTGCAAAGTGCGCTGTATGTTGCACGATGAACCGTGGACGGGACCATCTGCAAGCAAGATGAGGTTGTAGGTCTTTGGGAGGCTGGTCTGTGGCTTTGACTTAGACTGTTTTCTCTCCAATCCTTCGCTCTGCCTATCTGAGAATTTTTCTTGGTCTGACACTTCTCGGGAGTTCCTTAACTAGAACTGTGCCTGTGGTCTTCCCATTGCCACCTCACCTATGTTCCTCACAGTGGAAACTGACAGCTGAAATCTCTGAGAGAGCTTTTCCCTTTCCCTGAACCAGTGATGTTGAACAACTTTGTTTCAGGCCGTTTGAGAGTTGTTTTGAGGCTGCCCAATGTTGCCACTCTTCAGAGGAAGATGCAAAGAGGAGAAAAAACTTCCAATTGGCCCTTAACACTTTCTCATAGTTGGATTCACTTGTGTATGTAGATCAAGGGTCAATGAGCTTACAAAACAAATTTTTGTCTTCCATAATTAGTGCTAAAGGTATTCAAATGACAAGGGTGCCCAAATTTATGCACCTGCCTAATTTTGTTTGAATAATTACTGCACACTTTCTGTAAAACCTAAATTTCAAAACT
Organism: Ancistrus triradiatus; assembly: GCA_025084515.1. Taxonomy (NCBI): domain Eukaryota; kingdom Metazoa; phylum Chordata; class Actinopteri; order Siluriformes; family Loricariidae; genus Ancistrus; species Ancistrus triradiatus. Next base: position 231,386 of record JAJAGP010000615.1, read on the forward strand.
TAATTTCACTTCTCAAATTTCACTGTGTTCATCTGCTATATGATATATTTACTTGAAATTGCTGAGCTGGACAACCAATGATTTATAAAGGAAAATCATGAAAATTATCAGGGGTGCCCAAACTTTTTCATACGACTGTATACAGCGGTACCTCGGTTCTTGTCACTAATTCGTTCCAGAATGCTTGTAGAGAACCGAAAACATACAGAACAAATTTTTCCCATAAGGAATAATGTAACTTGAATGAATCTGTTCCAGACCCAGAGAAAATCCTCACTGTATAAGGCATTATAAGCATTAATGGAGTTGTATTATACAGGAGCTCCCTGATTTATGATGGGGATATGGTCAACAAATCCATCATAAGTTAAATGTATCCTGAACTGATGAGTTTAATCTACTTTAATCCCATAGTTTATCATAGCAGAACCTGATAAAGATTAACACTTACAGTACATTAACCTACAGGTGGCCAAAATCATTAAATCATTAAAACAAGGCTTATTTTATAATAAAGCACTGAAAAATCTCATGTCATTTCATGGGTAATTTAAAGTGGATTGAAAGTATAAGCAAAACACTTACTCTATTGGTCAACTCAGGGAACCCATGATCACAACCTACCAGATAATCCACCAGTATTTTCTGTAAGGCCCCCCAAAGTTGAAATTTAATAATGTAGTGGGAAATATCCCTGAAATTAACAAGAATGAAACCTTAAGAGGAACCAGACTCAATGGGCAACCCATGTTCCTCTTGGTATGACTGGACAACAGGAATATCTTCTAAAGCTTCCATGCCTACAAATATAAAGACAGCAGATATTCAGTGTAGCATGTAATACATAAATACAGTACTGTAAAAAGTCTTCGGCCACCATTAGATTATATATATCATTGTTTTGAATGTCATAATGACCATATATAATTATTTCTCAGGCTCTTTTTTAGAATGCAACCAGAAAATACAGGAAATTTGTATGCAGTATTAAAAACTAATTACTTCAGGATGCCAAGTTGACCCTTGTACAGTCTGAAGAAGCTTGATCAGGAATGTTTTTTTGGAAAAGTAGCAGCCAAGAAATCACTTTTTTGGTAGGGGAACATGATAGGTGAAACATCTAAGATATGCAAAAGCTCACAAAGATTGGAATGAAGATCAGTGGATATGAGTACTATGCAGTGAAGAATCCTAATTTGAAATTTTTGGGTTCAATCTTTGACAATATGCTATGTATGGTCATTATACCATTTGCGAAAACAAAAACTAATGGTGGCCTAAGACTTTTGCACAGTGCTGTAATATTGTAATATTTCCGTTTCCTTAAGGTAATTGTTGCATAAGAATGTATAAAACATAAACTGGAGGGTTTTTTCTCAGTTATTTTTCTTATTTTGTTGCCATATCCGAATAGGATTTCATTGTGTGTCGCTGTTTTAATCTGTATTATCAGATAAACAAATATTGTGCCATGTTTAAACATTATACGCTGGCGCTGGCGGTAATCTGTAATAAATCAGCATACCTGTTTGGCTCGTCTCTTCCGCAAGACGAATTGCACCTTTAATAAAAGATGACGCCCGAAACACAATGACAATTACCTGGCGTATTTTCCATTATGATGGAGGGTGCCAGGAACCTTCCTCCGTCACGGTCCGCCGCGCTTGCACACCTCGCTTTAATTACTAGACTTTGCATTAATGTTCAGCCCTGCTCAAGCACAAAGGCTCTCTATTCTGGCCTGTGACACACAGAATTTGAGTGTGTGTGTGTGTGTGTGTGTGTGTGTGTGTGTGTGTGTAGTGAAGCAGAACTCTCATTCTCCTGGTCCGGGTCAAGATTCAGACTATGAAATACATGTGTGATAATTCTCCTCATCATTCTTTATCTTGAGTGCCTGGTCAAAGTGTTTTATTTAATTACTGCTGCTGAGCTCATCACTCTCTCTCTCTCTCTCTCTCCCTCTCTCTCTCTCTCTCTCTCTCTCTTTCGCTCTCTCGCACTACACCTTCGACTCAATCAGTGTTGTTGCAGTGAGAGCATGCCTCAGACCACGCATTAATATTCACCTCTTCATTCGAGCAGATTTATCCAGTCATATAATAACCTCATCGTGTAAAGCGTATGCAAGGCTGTTGCCTCCACTGCCAAGCTAAAATGTCATTAAAGACATTTTCTGATTCCAGTTTCCATTCTTTATACAATACTAATATCAAAAGGTCCGATCGGTGGATGAGCCCCATACTCATTCAGACCTGATATCTTCTTACTAACCGAACTGATTCTCTGCAATCTTAGAAAATGTGTTCTGATTTCTTGTTCTGTCTTCTTGTAATGGTCATTACGTATAAAACATGGCACCCCATGCACCAGGAGCACCAGACCATCTGAATCTGCACTACTTCATACTAGAACGATGCCAGCTAAGCCTAACACAAGACCCATGTTAGCCTAAAACAGCAGTAGACTGGATAAACCTGAATCAGATCAGCACAAAGCAGTACCGGTTCAGCTAAAGCAGCACTACAAGAACTATCAAGAACTAGAGGTAGACCAGACTAAACCAGCATCAGATTAGCTAAACCAACCATAAACAGGCTAGAACAAGCACTGGACTAGGCACCAGTACCAAACCAGAGCCAGACAAGCTAAACCAGCACTGGGATCTAATTAACCAGTTCTTAAATCAAACCCAACTCATAAAAAACAGTACCAGAGAGCTAAACCAGAATCAGACCAAAGACAGGCCAGCATACACCAGAACTCGATCCGTGCATACCAAAATGAGATTAGCAACACTATAGTAGAGCAGCAAAACTATAACCAGACCAGTTCAAACCACCGCTAGGCCAGATAAATCAGAGCCTAACCAGCACCTAAAGCAGAGCCAGATAAGCACAGGCAAGCGGCTAAAACAGCACCAGCTATTTGGAAAGAAACAAAACAAAACAGGCAAAACCAGTACCAGACCAGCAAGAACCAGAACCAGATGAACTTAAACCTCAGGAGACCAGCTAAACCAGCTAAAAGGGATTGGACTTTGGACCAGAAGGTTCAAATTCCACCTCTGCCACTGTTGGGTTCTTGAACAAGAACCTTAACCTACAATTGCTTGGAACTGAATCCATTCAATACACTCAAGTTTAAGATGCTCTGCGTAAGAGCACCAGACCATAACCGAATTAGACTAGCATTACCCAGACCTACATCAGCAAAACAAGCACTACACAAAACGAGGCCAACTAATCCAGAGCCAGACCAGCTAAAATCACATTTCAAGTCATTAGCAAGTCTTGTACTCAATCAAGCTTCAGAACATGAGGACTATATCGCTAGTAGGACGACCCATACATCTGTAAGCTTGTGTAACGAGAAGCCCGAGGTGGTAAAAGGTTATGAATGTGTGCAGCTGTACCGTGACTTATTCATACAATCTTTACTGTCCTACGGATAAAATTTCACAGTCTTGAACAAGCCCAGACCTGAAGTGCTCGTGAACACAAAATGAGCCATAAAGGCCAAACGTCCGTTCGTGAAATATTGGACTCATGCTCGCCATGGCAGACGAGCTGAATAAACTGTGGAGCTCCGTGCACCGCGGAGTGGATTAGGACGTGTTTTGAGAGCGCTGAGATGTGAACTAATGAAGGCGGCTAAGGGATGGTTGGGTGAAAAATCAAATTTGTACAATATTCCACTGAGCTCAAGTGGTTATAGGCTTATAGAGTCTCTGTAAAAATTAGACAAGCAAATGTTGGACTTCAGAATGACTCAACATTTGGGGTAAATCAGAAATCATCCAATGTAAGGTGTATCAGGTTATGGACTCTCAACCATGGATCTGTAATCATCTTTCAGCTGTTCCCATTAGGGGTCGTGGCATGGTTTGTATGGGTTGCCCATCCTGACACAACCTTCCCCATTTATCCAGGATTGAAACATTAGAAGTTCATCCCCAATCGCTGGGGATTGCTGGAAACGTACAGCTCGACTCTACCCATTCCCTCTGACTGTGACATTTTCCAGCAGCACCAAACAACAGACCTTAACATTGTAAAACCTCTCAAAGCTGTAGCAGCTCATTTACTACGCTCTGCTTTTACCCCATTCCCCTCCTGCTACTTCTTCTCATCAACAGCAAGAGATCATTTTCACATCCACAGAGTACGAATACGATGTGAACATCAGGCCTCGAGACATGATAATGATAATTACTGGATCCTTGATTAGATTGTGGTGTTCAGGACATGATTTGAAGGTGAATTAATATAGGGAGGGAAATTCTGGTTATAGTAGTATATTCATTTAAAAGTAACCCTGAACAATTCGTTTTAGACTATTCAAATATGTTTTTAGCCCTTACACCCCGTGGGAACAGTAATGGATTCATATGGGCTAAAGGATTATGATGGTGGTGGAAATAGTTCAATGTTGAATGATCAAGGACGTCAGGTCACTGTATCACATGTTGGTCAAACTAACAAAGTTAATCTACAGTTGTTAATGTACAGTACAGTGCAAAAATCTTAGGACACCATTAAATGTGTTGTTTTAGCGATGGTATAATGACCATATATAACATATTGTCGACAACTGGACGACTTGGATTCATCACTCTGTAATGTGTTCTTTCATGTTCTGGACCACAGAGTCTGGCCAACAACTAACCATCTGGTTTTAAAATAACAACCAGTTGAGACTGGATAATAAAGACCAGTTGAGACACCTTGGCTAATGAGGACTTCACATTTATATGAAACCACCTTCATACCACTTTGCCTCTCTTTTGCCTCAAATACGTGTTCTGCACACAACTCAGAGTCTCGCCAACACCTGACCAACCCTCTAACAACAAGGTGCCTCTGTTTGTTGGTGATGACTCATTTCTTGTCCATGCGAATACGACTTCTCAGAAATCCTTTTACTGTGATCTCATCTATAACTAACTTTGATGCTTGTTGCAACTTCTGCTTGGGCTTCGATCCGGTCCTTATCTCGGCGTGTGGAGAGCCGCAGAGCTAGCTGAGGAAGAGCAGATGCCACCGAGCGCTGATACAGATCAGCGGGTTCGAGTTCAGCCAGTCACGCGGAGATGCGCTGCTTTGCTTTAAGCGCAAAAATCCCATTTGCCCGCTCAGAAATGCAATAAGCGGCACTCGGAGATGGACAACATATTCATTTATTGTTATTGACCTCAAAGTGAGCGGAGCGAGGCACTCACTGCTGGGTATAGCTGGAGGAAATCAACGGGACTGGACGGTTTTTACCGAAAAAGACGCGTTTCGAAGTTTTGCTCTTTGATTTATTTGATTACTTGTGAATTAACGAGTAGGAATCGGAGACGTAATGCGGTTAGGAAAACAACGGAACAGTGATGTGGTTTGTCGTGTCGAGATCTTGCGTAGATTTACAGGAAAAACCTAGAGGAACAACGCTAAATGGCGCAGAGTTCCTGTTAGAACGTAACGTCACTATAACCGGATCTGATTTGTATAAAGTGATGGAGAAGGAATGACTGTTCAAAAATACAGGATTTCCTTATTTGAATTTAATTATTTTCAGTGTAATCATTTATCAGGAACAAGACCAGAAGGGCTAAACAGGGGGAAAAATACATTTCTCCTTTATGTTTATATATATATATATATATAAAACTAAGGCAATGGATTCAAATTAAATAGTAACAATTCAGTTAGCATTAAATAGTCTTTGAAGGGAAAAATCTTACAATAAGAAGTTTCTGCAAATGTTAGAGCATAAAATATAATACAAATACAATGTATATGTGTGTGTGTGTATATATACATATATATTTAATATTATATTCTATATTTTATATACACGTATGTATATATATATATATATATATATATATATGTATATGGTTTTTTTTCCAATATATTTTATGCGCTAACATTTTCAGAAACTTGTTATTATAAGAATTTTCCCTTCAAAGGTTATGTTCATTTCACTGACTCTTTAATTTTAATTGAATTCTTACTTTTTAATTTGAATCCAACCACTTAAATGATAGACTGAAAGAACGTACTTATACTAATGCAGTAGATACATGTAGAGGCACAAAAAGGCACTCAGTTTATCAGTTACCATGGCTCTCGCAGTGTAGGTTGAAATCCATAATTGACCCTCAACTAACAGGAACAGCTTGTGATTTGAGAACTTAAGGCTTTCTGGTTTAGTTTGACCTGTTGGAATGCGATGTCACGCCATCGTTGAACCCAGGCCCTCCAAAACTGCTGTTTCCAGCAGCTGGCTCTTACGACCAAGCCATAGTCAAAAGCAAATTAATTTCTATAGCACATTTTTCAGTGGAGCATTGTCTCAAAGCAGCTTTACAGTTATCTAGGCCCATAGCAAGCCTAGGGCGACAGTTAATGTTACTAACACTAATATTACCCCTCCATTTACAATTTAGGCGATGTATTTTAAACAGAGTCTACTTATTTTTGACTTTTTGACACTTGTTATGAGTTCAGTCGTGAGAAGCATCAACTTTGCAATAACATAGAACTTTCTAAATGTTGTGGACAAAGAAAACCTCACCCACGGAGTCCACAGAGATGGTCTAATCACATGGGCGCCTTTATTCAACGGAATTGATATAGATGGATGCAAATTTCACCCAGATCAACTTCTCACCGCTGCGTTCTCTGTCTGTCCTGTCTGGCTCATCTATACGCTGATCAATTTTACGATATCTGCATTTACCATGCTTTCATCTGCTTGCATTAAGATGTCAGATTGAGTTCTTTAGAAACTCGCTGGAAATGAGTGATGCAAGAATATGTGACTTTATGGATTGCTTTATGGATGCACTTGTAGGAAATTACGTTAATGCATGTCTGGGTGTTTTTAGTGCCTTTAGGAGTGTGTGTGTGTGTGTGTGTGTGTGTGTGGGTGTGTGTGTGTGTGTTTGTTTGTGTTTTGAATAAAAATGACCACCCATAGCTGGGAAATAAGAACCTGCGGTCCAGACACACACAGAGTGTGTGCCCTACGATGGATTGGCACCCTGTCTGGGGCTGTTCCTGCCTTGCGCCCTGTGCCGTCTGATGCCTATATGTATTACTCTTTCTTACTAATAAAACTAACATTAACCTTAATTGTAGTAATCTTAAGCAAATATTTTTGCTCTTGTAGTTTCAAATGAAAGTTACGCCATGTAAAACTGCACTTGTGTAACGTGACCTGCTGTGTTGCCCCTTTGGCATCAGGTGGCAGCAGAGGCCCACGGGACAAACTGCCACCATGATCAAGCCAAGTCAATTCAAGTCAGATTTGTTTCTATAGCGCTGTTTTACAATGGAGCATTGTCTCAAAGCAACTTTACAATTTTAGATGATCTTTTAGTATCTATGGCCAAGCCCAAACTGAGCAAACCTAGGGTGATAGTGGAAAGGAACAACTCCCTAAACGTTATGAGGAAGAAACCTTGGGGGGGACCAAGACTCAAAAAGTGACCCACCCTCCTTGGGTGGAGATGATGATAAACATAAGAATGAAACTAATCTTATCTAATCAAAGCAGCTGAAGCGGATGAACATCATCAGAAGGAACTGACTGGTAATGAGCACGAATGATTGAATGAATGAACAAAATCTTCTTGGTGACCTCACTGAGCTCTGCACCTGGGCCCAAACTCCAGCTGATCCATATGACAAAATGTTCTGGTTGCGCTACGCTTCAGGTATTGCTACCACTTTGATGACATTCAGACACTCAGACATCCTGGCCCACACCTGAACACACGATCGTACAAAATAGCCTGTAGTCATTTTATCATTCAGAACCAGGATGTTCCCATAAGCATGATGCTCCCCCCGTGAAGAGATAAATACAAATGTGTTCACACAACTTTATCTGATGGGTGTCTCTTATTTTGAGTAGCCATACAGAGCCACTTACCTCCCCCGTGCTTTAGGAGAAAGCTTTGGCGGTGCGAAGCCAGTAATTAGCAGTGTTTTTATACTGAGTCTGAGTTTATTTTGACAGAGTAAATTGTCTTAAATTGTCGCAATAATCTGTCGGAGTAAAAGCATCAGGCAGAGTGTTCTTTCTTTCCTTTTTTTTTTTTTTTGGAAGCGAGCATCTCCTGCGCACTAATTGCTTGAATGCATTTCTCGATTTCAATTTGCACGACCTCTGAACGCCACGTCTGTAATTTCCTCCCCCACGTTCCTCTTAACCAAACGATATGTTAGAGTGAGTTCGGGATTCTTCTGATTAACAAGTTTCTGATCTTTACCGCCGTGTTCTGGAGTCGTCCGATTGAAACCCGGGTCGCTTAACGATACAGAGATGAAATAATAGCTGCTGCAGTGGCCTATAGTGTGCTTTATGGGCATTGGGAAGCCATTTGGGTCAGAATTAATTGATTTAATCAACCACTATCATCAATCAACTGGGTTATCCTAAGCAGTATCATGGTGGATCTGGGGCCAACCCTGAACCACTAAGCATATTCTGGAATACATCCTGGTTGGGGGCACCAGGGCCTTCAGTCCTATGATTTTGGTAAAGATTTTATTTCTTATCCCCTGATTTATTGGTATTGTCTATTCACATGTTAATATTAGAGTAAATGTACTTAACCAGAGTGAGCTACAGCTGATATGATCTTACAAGGTATATTGCAAGGTTCTTTCTCAAGAGCACTGTTCTTGAATTCACAACCTTCTTGCCAATAATCCAGTACTTTAACTACCGTGCCACTGCAGTCCTCTTATTATCATTATTACTACTCACTCAATAAGTCTATCTACAAATTTGCATGTTTTTGGCCTCTGGTTTCTCCACACAGCCAATAATCAGAGGTAAGGATCAAACCAGAGTCCCTGTAGCTGTGCAGCACTAACACAACTACAAATAAAAGTAAGTTTTATCTGTAATCGAGTAAGTAATATTCACTGTTCTATATATCGCTGTCAATAGATTTTAACAGCTTAGCACATCATGTCATTGAAAATTAGTCAATAAATGAATTAACTCCACCATTTCAAGTAACATTACTGCACTTTTATAAACGAAACAACAAAATTCCACGCAGGGTGCGCAGTGATGGAGCAGCAAATGTGTACAGCAGCAAGCTGAACGCTTCATTTGTTTGAAGAATCAAAGCCTAAACGCTTGCTTCTGGCTGTCTTGTGTGTACGTGTGTGTATTTGTGTTGTGCAGTGACATCGCAGTGACAGCAGATGGTGCTATGGAATTCAGCTCCAGTCACAAACATTTTTCAAATATAAGAAAACGCAACTTTTTCTAATGAAGAGCACAGTTGAAGCAGACTGTACACATCACATGAATGCATAAAAACACTAAATGCTGTTTGCCCAAATGACAATCTGATCTCAGATCAGACAAATGCAGTACAATCAGAAAAACTGTCATGGGACCGGTAGGGTTTGGGCACGTGTGTTGGAGTGAAACCAATGGTTTCAGCCACCGGGGATCGTTGGAGGGCAAAACTAATTGCTGGACACCGTCCCGAAGAGGAAGGACTCCTTTATAGTTACTATTTGCTATGGACTTTGTATACATGTATATAAAAACATGCTATTTTTAGTGTAGTAAAACACAACAAGCTGAGACTCAGGCTGAGACTATTCCCAAACTCTTCACTTTCTTCAGCTTATGCTTAACTCCATATTGTCTGCAGAACCGAACTCAAATATGTTCTTTCCATTCTTGAGTTTGCAATTGAAATGATCACATAAATCATCTTCTGTTCTCAGATAACGTTTCATTCCAGTATGTCCTCCCCCAATTTATCAATTTAAAATCGGTCTCTTCTGCTTTGTTTCTCAACTCTCAAATGAAGAAGGGTCGTTTCAAACCCGGCAAGATACAGAGCTAAACATCGGAGATTATGCACTATAAATATAGATTGAGAATGATAGAAGTCACCATTATAAGACATATTCTACCATATCTTGTATTTTTTCTAAAAGTTGTATACACTGTTTTTTCATGACATGTAATTTTACCACCATAGCAATTTGAGTATAAAGCTGAATCTTTGAAAAAATACACAAATTTCAGAATGTATTTGGTATGTTCACCCTATTGCTGTAAATACATTGTACACTCAAGCTGGCATGGACTCCACAAATGTATGCAAAATCTGATGATCCATGTTATACCAGCATGATTTTCGCTTACTGTGATGTTACTGAATGTTTGGCTTTCTCTGCCTTTCAGTGCCTCCATAAATGCTTGACAGTGGTAGGTAGGTGCCTGAAAGTCCATAACAGTCAGCACCCCTTGACCTTCTTTGGTCTTTAGCGTGTTTAGATAAATAGTTTTAGCTTTATATGTAATAAAACAACAAAATACAAAAGCACCTTCACTATTGGTCACTTACTATATATTTTATATAGCTTACTATATCATATACTATATAATAATATATAATTATCATACATTTTATATGCTCATACAAGGACAGTTTATGTGATGAAAGGGCATAAGATCATCCTGTAGGTCTTCTCTATGAATACAATTTACAAAAACTAACTCAGTAAATAGAAGATTTAACCCATCCACTCCTGAATTTAGTTTAATTAAGCAAAAATGCAAAAATTGTTTCAGTGCGATAAGCTTAGAAGATCAAAATATTTTAGTAGCTACATTTTCAGCTGTCAAAAACATTTTCATGTGGAATTTTCAATAAGATTTTATCATGTTTTTGATTATTAAATACAGAAATCATGTGAAACAGGTTAGTGACAACAACTCCTGCTCTAAGTTGGGAGTCATTTTACCTATGGGGACACTTTTAAACTGATTTAAACAAATCACTCTAAGCCTGAAATTGTTCCTGTTCATGTCCTGAATGGGATCCCAGTAGACTGCCTTTGCAACCTATAATTTCATTTACCAGAGAGAAGTATTATTGTTATTTTCAGTATTGATGTCCAGATAATAGCCTGGATCTCCTGGAGTCTTGAGCCATCGATAAACAAGTCTAGTAAAGTCATGAGACAATTAAAGTCCATGTCCAGGATGTCCATGCTGTAAACAACTGGAGGAGCCTTATCTGAGAAAAGACCATAAACATGTTTTTCTTAACTGATAGCACTTCATTATAATAAGTTCAACACAATTGACCTACTCGTGTGAGCAAAACGTTTCCGCTACCTTCCTGCCGCACACTTTATCCATATTTATTTAATAATCAGTCTTAAACAGTAGAGGAGGGCGGACGAGGCCGAAAAAGTGGCCAAGTCAGGCATTTTGGTGAAAGCTTGATAAATATAGCGGAATCTCAATGGGCCGATGGAGAGGAATGCAGATATTAAAAATTTGGTCAAGAATCTAATTAGCCGGCGGTAATTAAACAGTCAGACCGCGGGTCATTAATCTCTCGCGCGGACCTTTGATGTTTTGCATACTGTCCTACGGTCGTTAATAAAATTCGGGAGGCCTTTTCATTCCGCTGGTTTATTAACGCGGGTTTTTGTGAGAGCACAGAACGAGTGTCAGCACATCACACAGCTGCGGCCGTGGCTTCATCTGCTTTCCCTGCATCCTACAACTAAACTTGTACAACCCTCTTCCGATTACACAGCGCCAAATTAAAGCTACAAGCACTGCTCATTTAGGCTGTAAAACACAATGTAGCTGAACGTGGGGCCTGGAAGAGGGTTGGATTAAGTAAACAAGAGGTTGCGTGGCCATTGTGTCCCGGTAATTACATTTCACAATCTGTCCATCTCGGGTGACGCAAATATAAGAGAAGTGTGTACGTCGGACATGTTTTGTATTTTACACCATCACAAGCAGCTCATTTATCATCCTTCTTCATTTCTGTAACGTAACTGATAACCTCTGGTGCTTTAATAATGTGGGCGACTGCGAGTTTCATCCTACATGAATTCTGTTATCTTAATGAGTTGTATAGTAATAGGTACATGTACAGGTTTTAGCTGCTGTCACATCCAGACTGGACTACTCTCACAGACAGACCTTTATAAATGCATAGATGTGCATAAATGCATGCTGCGGAGACGGTAGCATTGAGGTCGCCGAGTCTCCAGATGCAGTGCTATTTTAATGTCTACTATTTGGCTTACTAGATATTGGATGTTTTACCGGAACCAGGTTCTATGGGACAAAGTTAGAGCACTCAAGTTGGGTTTGGCGTAAAAAGAAATAAATTGTAGGGCAAAGAACTTAATCCCTACTGTTAATCCCATGGTAGAGGATCTGTTTTAACCATACATCCAAGGATGCCTGTTAGGACACCATTAAGTTCAAAGAGACTTCAGGCTGGAACTTCCAGCCACAAAAAATGGTTAAATGACCTTAGATTGAAGCTTTTTACATGACCATCCCATTCCCCTGAGATAGCCCATTGAAACATGAGTGAATTGAAGAGGGTGAGCCCACAAGTGTGGATTTAGGTCCCAGGGGTTTCCTCGTTTAGGCAGGTTTTTGCCCATATATCTAAACTCTTCCAGTGTGAATAATAATCAAACCCTTTGGCTTGTTTGGCTGTTCAAATCAATCAAAGGTGTAGTTTTTGTACACAGGGAATATAAATGCAAAATGGTCCTTACGAGGCAAACAATTGGTGATCAGTCTGTCCTTGTGGGGACATTTGGTACTAAACTTACTTCCTATTGAGATAATGATTACAACACCGGCACCTAACCTTGACCTCAGTAACCTAAAGCAAATCTTTTGACTGTTTTTGTTTTTCAAATAAAAGTTTTTTGTAAAACAGCAATTAACAGTCCCCACAAGTCAAAATTGCCAGGTTTTCGTATCATTTTGTGGACATTTGGTCCTGTAGGAAAGTATGGGAAAGAGGTTAAATCCCATCCAGTATGCTGAACAGGTCAGAAGAGCCAATCAGACAGTTCCAGGAACCAAGGTATTATGAAACCATAAAAATATGATATTGCACTGAAATATGCCAGAAGCACTAATGGAAATAAAGGTAAATATTCGCCATTCAAACCTTACGACAAAAGTTACAACTGTACTATCAGCCCTTAAGTAGCAGTGCAAAAAGCACAGTGTGGGAGAGGATATTCACTTACCAAATACAGGTATCAATGGCGTATGAGCATGGTGGAGATCAGGAGATTGTGGATTGGAGGCAAACGAGAGAGGTGGTTATGTTAATCTGTGCCTTTTAAACGCCTACGGAGATAAATTGCTGCCTAAGGGAAGCTCTTAGAGAAAATGAGAGAGCAATACACTGCAGTACCGAATCTACACTACCTACCTTCACACCTACACTACCTCCCTCATGGCACAGCATGAATCTACACTATCTACCTTCACAACTATGCTACCTCCTCCAGTGACAAACAGAAAATTTAGCTTGAGTTTTTGATTTCTTACATCGTGGTTGACGGGTCCGAAACCAGTGCAGGGCAACACTCACTCACTTAGACATGATCAGTCCACCTACTGGCATGAAATCCTTCAGGGAGAAAATTCTCTATGCAGACAGTAAGAAAGGACTAGAGTCAAAACTACAAATATAACTTAGAAATGGAAAGCAAAACCCTCACATCACTACCAAGGAACTTCTGGACAGTTAGCCTGGACACTGGAATAGTCCAGCTTCCGTAAGCTCCTGTGTGGTTTCAGGTATTGACTGCGCAACGTCTGTACAACCTACAAATAGCAATCCTTTGCACTATTGCTTAAAAATAACCAGCTATTCAGCTTTAAACCATGAATTACCTTATGCCAGTGCTGCTTAAAGGGCTTTGCACCAGCAGAGGCTCACAGCAGAGATAAGAGAGTGCTTGTAAAACATAATTATATTTATGTTCAGGCAATTTAGTTGTGAGAATGGAGCACTTTAAGGTGTGTGAAACGGCCATAGCAGAATAGTAACACACCATAAAGAGAGAAAGAACTGAGAATAAAGTCAGTAAGGGATAATACATTGAATCTTCCTTACCGTAGAGTGTAAGAGAGAGCAGCCATGTGTGAACCTTAAATACTTTTGGATTAGAGCTTCTCTCAGTGAAAAGGAGGAATGTTGATTAAAATGTGCTTTTGTAAAAAGATACAAACTGGGTGATTTGATCTGGTTTCTGAATAAATAAAAGTCATGCGGATGGTAGAGATACCAAGATTTTATCTAGATAAAAGTCATTGTTTATGTGATTCCAGAGAAGATCCAAATCAAATCTTCAGTGTTTCCAAACCATATCTTCAGAAGATCCAAACAAGATCTGCAGAAGGTCTAAACCAAATCTTCAGAAGATCCAAACAAGATCTACAGAAGGTCTAAACCAAATTTGCAGAAGATCCAAACCAAATCTTCAGAAGATCCAAACCAAATCTACTGAATGTCCAAACAAGATCTACAGAAGGTCTAAACCAAATCTTCGGAAGATCCAAACCGAATCTAGTAAGGATTCAAACCTATTCCACATAAAGTCTAAACCAAATCCACAGAAGATCCAAATAAACTCCAAATAAGGTCCAAACCCACAAATTTTTAGAACGTCCAAACCAAATCTAAAGAAAGTCCAAACAAATTAAATATGCTTTAAATTTTATGCTCTTGCATAAAAATGTCATGTTTAATTTTGACCGCCCAACCAACGGGGCTCTAGTCAACAGTAGTAGTAGGCGTTGCTGTACCAGACTCAAATCTTCAGGAGATACAAACCAAATCTATTGAAGATCCAAACAAGATCAACGGAGGTCTAAACCCAATTTACAGAAGATCCAAACCAAATCTAATGAAGGTCCAAACCAAATTTACAGAAGGTAGTCCAGACCAAACCTACTGAACATCCAAAGAAGATCTACAAAAGATCTAAATCAAATTTACAGAAGATCCAAACCAAGTCTACTGATGACCAAAATAAACTCTAAAGAACATTGAAATCAAATCTTTAGAATGTCCAAACCAAAAGTACAGATGATACAAACCGAATCTAGAAAAAGGATCCAAATAAAATTTTTAGAAAGTCCAACTAAATATATAGAAGGTCCAAATAGGTGAAATACGTTTTCAATGTTATGCTTTTGCATAAAAATGTCATGTTTCAATTTGCCAGCGTTGCTCTAGTCCATCACAGTAGGAGTAGGAGTTGTTGTACCCAACTCACACGGACCCCATATGCTCGTATTAGGTACTCATTAGATATTCTAAAACTCTGACTGACTTTTATGGGTAGTTTATGTTTTTTTCTTGAAGTTGTGAATCTATGGGTAAAAGACCAAACAGTCTTTGGCAGCACACATTCTCTTGGTAAGAAGTATGGAATCTTTTGTTTCCCAGGCAGCTTTATGTTTATGATAATGAGATTTGGATGGGAGATGTTCCTTCACTCACCTCCTCTCACTCTGCTGGATTTAAAACAATGCTAACGCTAAACGTCGCTTCAGGTTCAGTTTCCAAATATTGACGAATCGTACAATGGATACAGTGCCACAGATGGCTGCTCGTGTTTCTGGCAGCACATCAAACCACCAAAGATTTAAAACAATTGCGTGTATGTGTGTCTGTGTTTGTGCTTAAACGTGTGTGTGTGTTATTCGAGCTCGCTTCCTGTAAGCTGAATTACTGGCATTAGTGTACAGAAGCAAAGATACAGGAAGCAGATCAGAGAGAGAAAGGCTTTGTGTAATGGATTCACACACGTACTCACGTACAGACACACCGGTTTAACTGTTGTAAGCAAAAGTTTGGTCAGCCTTGGTCAAATTACGTTACCAGTTTGTTTGACTTGCAGAGAACAAGTGAAGGCTAAACTTTTAATTCAACAAGGAACACAAATTCAGATCTGGCCAGGTATGCAAAGCAAAACCTCACATCATTGCAGGAGTTGGACATTTCTCAGTTTATCCTATACATCAGCACAGATTATGTTCAAAATTCCTCAAACCTATCGTTAATTTTATACGTTTTATAAACTGAAATCTTGCCTTTGTACTGCAAAATCTGCTTGATGATATGCATTGTGCTGGAGTTCTAGAGCAGCAGAGATAAGAACGTTCCCTCTTCTGTGTACTACTGCCAAAGTAACATAAAGGCAGACCGAGAGCGAGTGTGCTATGTAAAAGACAAGATCAACCGTAGAGTCATGTCGCTGCCCAGGGCGATAAGTGCAGATGTAACAAAGATGGCAGCGTGCCGCGTTGAAAGGCAGAGATAATGATAGAGCTTCTGCATGAGAAAACACACCGACATCAAGGGCTACGAGAAAGGGCTGAGAGAAAGAGAGCGAGCGCGCAAGCAAGAGAAAGGACAGAAAGAAAGCCAAAAGAAAGAAGCATACAGGGCTCAGAATAGGTAGCACGAATCAGAAATGATCAAAAAAACAAGTAAATAAAAAAATAAGTCATGTGCCACGACTGACAAGGGACTTATTATGTATGACTTTTGAGAAAAGAATGGACGGGGACTTGTTTAAGAAGAATAATAATAAGTTAGGGGTCGCCACAACGGATTAGATTTGGCACGAGTTTTACACTTCCTCATGCAACCCTCCCCATTTACACACTGGCTGGGGTTTTTCCATAAAACCATCTCTTGACCTTCGCATTGCAAACCCCAACCGGGACTGAACCTCGGACCTCTGACACTGTCGTTTCTAGCAGCTGCCTCTACCCACAGAGCCAACTACTTCTAGGATTAGAGTTTTAGGGCCAACTCTAAAACTATAATCCTGTTAACAAAATTTTCGACTGTCATTCCCATATTGTAAAGGCAGAACATCTGATTTTTTGGGTAGAGGAAACACTGTGACTGGAAAGACACCGACACATCTGAGACAACATCCATCACATGGATCAAACCATTTGAGGGCGAAAGGGGACTGCTATGTTTTTGATGTTAAAATATTATGTTTATACCATATACTGTCCAGGGTTTTAACATTTTTTGAGCTTATCAGAGACAAACGTCCTTTTGATAAAACAACAAAAACTTTTTACTATTTTTAAGGGTGATGGGACTCAATTTAGGGGGGCTTGAACACCCCTTAATAGGTCTATGAGTACTACAACTGCTACTACTACATTTACATTTACATTTACAGCATTTAGCAGATGCCCTTACCCAGAGCGACTTACAATTGATACAGTCTTACAATCCAAGCAATTGTGGGTTAAGGGTCTTGCTCAAGGACCCAACAGTGGCGGCTTGGCAGAGGTGGGATTTGAACCCTGGACCTTTTGATCCATAGCCCAGTACCTTACCCGCTAGGCTACCACAGTCCCTAGTCCCACTAGGCTACTACTAATAATAATACAACATTAAGCAAAACAAAAGTATTCCTGTATTTAACAACAACAACAATGATACTAAACAATTCATATTTTGCTTCCAAAACACTTTTGAGTGTATTTTGTGGATATTGAGCGGATTTAGGTGATATATTGATATATTGACCTTTATAACATATTTAAGTCTGCTAGTATATTGCCCAGAAAGCAAGCTGTTTTGGTCAGTCCAAGCATGCCTAGGCTAGGTGCCATGCAAATGATATCCTGTGCATGCTGGCGGACAGGCTATAAAAGCTGCCCACATTTACACTGTATGCACGCATGTAATATTTCAGGCAGTAGCATAGTGAAGAGGATACTGTGATACTTAGTGTTACGTCTTTGGCAAGTATACGCTTAAGGTTCCAAGGCGCACCATGCCTGTAGTCCGTGCCATTTGAACAGAAGGGATCGTGTGATGGACTGTTACTTCTGTCTGACCAGTGTATCTGGCTTCTCTACTAAAAATACAAAATCTATTGAATACTCCAATCTGCCTTCAGCCATGAGTCCATGACAGCTTGCCAGCACTGAAGCCACCAGAGACACGGAGCCTAGATGAGGCAGATGAAGAACGCATAAACCAAAATGTGGAAAATGGATAACACGGCCAGAAATGAACGACCTTGTCAGGGGATTGGATTTGTGTCAGCATCATTAGGCGAGTAAACATCATGCGATTCAATTCAATAAATGTTATTTACTGTTTCTCTCCAAATTCCTACGTGATCCAGCAAACCTGAAATGGTTTTTGTGTACACACTGAAACTGCCTTACATAGTCACACATATTTTTAGGAAGCAAAAAGGGGTCGTCCAGGACATGAACTGTAATAATGGTAAGACTTTCTCTGCGTGACCCTGTGATGTAGGGGTGGGCGATACGTATCGTCTACGATGTGCAGTGGAGTTTGAACACGTCCTCCTACGCTATGCTCATTACTGTGTGACAGGAGATTCCATCACATAAACCCACTAACACACTTTGTTGCATGGCACGTGACATAACAGCTTGCGCATTCAAACGTACTCAAAATTGACCAATAAAACTCATACTTCTCATTTAGAAGGTATCGTTCCGGTAATCGCCTTTGTGCTTTTTTTCTTCTGTATGCTACGTCTGGGCAGTATAGTAATGAACAGCAATTAAAAACAATTCTAGATTTTCTCCTCATGATGTTCGGCAGTTACTTGCACTTTAATTGGATGTAGTTAGCGGCGAAGGGTTGTAGTGAAGACTGTGTGAGTGTGCCGTCTCTCTGCGTGATCGGCACATTACTTGTGCATCTTATTTTTTGCCGTTTCAGAGTCCCTGAGCTCCAGGCTGCTTGAAAAAAAATTCCATTCATTTCTGAACGATTGGTGCTGCCAATATTTATGCTCCCAAATTCATTAGCATTGGGTGATTAGCGTAATATTTTGGCCTGGACTACGAATCCAAACTTATTACATGTCTAATCCAATCAGAAACTTCAGATGGATCCAACTCTCAGCAGCCATTACATGGATGATTTGACATGTCTGAAAGGCGAAACTCGGCAACGATGGCACTCGAAAACAGGGCAAATGTCACACCCGTGTACACACACAGACGGAGAACTTTGTCTTTCATTGTGGGGACTTTCATGGTCTTTCATGAATGGAAACTAGTTAATGCTGCACCTACATCTAACCCAAACCTTAACCTCATTAACCTAAAGGAAATCTTTTGGCAATGTCACTATGAGGTAATAAAATATCTGGTATTTCTATCCTTGTGGGGACATTTGGTTCCTGCAAAGATCGTGCAACTGGAGCCACACACTTCACAGATACACTGCTGCAGCTTCACAGAGAGCTGTTCTGAAAAAGGAAGAACATAAAATAACCGGAAGTTCCTCCTTCAGTACATTGAAGTTCATTAAGTTCTTTCAACATGCAAGTTGTTTCTCCAGAACACAGAACAATTTGAAGTTTCCACTACAGAACATAGAATAACATGAAGTTCCTCTGCAAAACTTAAAAAGACCTAGAGGTTCTTGCTGCAGAACATATAAGAAC
Organism: Ancistrus triradiatus; assembly: GCA_025084515.1. Taxonomy (NCBI): domain Eukaryota; kingdom Metazoa; phylum Chordata; class Actinopteri; order Siluriformes; family Loricariidae; genus Ancistrus; species Ancistrus triradiatus. The sequence continues at coordinate 250,693 of JAJAGP010000615.1, forward strand.
CTGAAATTTATCTTGAAGAACACATGAGAAGTTCCTCCTATAGCACACATGAAAATGTGAAAAAAGTTTCTTCTTCAGAACTTAAAAGACCCTGAACTTCTTTTACAACATTAAATATGTGAAACCTGAAGTTCATCCTGAAGAACATATAAGAACCTGCTGTTCCTCCTATAGACCATACAAGAATTTGAAGTTCCTCCTATAGGACAGACAAGAACCTGAAGTTCCTCCTACAGAACATAAAGGAACCTGAAGTTCCTCCTACCGAACATACAAGAACCTGATGGTCCTCCTACAGAATATTCAAGGATTCAAGGTCCATCAGCAGAACATATAATAACCTTAGATTCCTCCTACAGAACATACAAGAACATGACATTCCTCCTACAGAACATAAAGGAACCAGAAGTTCCTCCTACAGAACATAAAGGACCCTGATGTTCGTCCTACAGAACATTCAAGAATCCAAGGTCCATCAGGAGAACATATAATAACCTGAGGTTACTCCTACAGAACATACAAGAATGTGAAGTTCCTCCTACAGAACATAAAATAACTTGAATATCCTCCTACAGAACATTCAAGGATCCAAAGTCCATCAGCAGAACTTAAAATAGCCTGAAGTTCCTCCTACAGAACATACAAGAACCTGAAGTTCCTCCTACAGAACATACAAGAACCTGAAGTTCTTTCTATAGAACATTCAAGGATCCAAAGTCCATCAGCAGAACTTAAAATAGCCTGAAGTTCCTCCTACACAACATACAAGGACCTGAAGTTCCTCCAAGTAAACTTATAATAACCTGAACATTTCACCTTCAGATCTCAAAAGAACCTGAACTTCCTCCTACAACGTTCAAGAACATATCCTGGAGAGCATATAAGAACCTGAGGTGATTGGCAGTGGTTGCTGCTGCAGAGCTGGGGCTATACTGTGTGTTTCTTACTCGAACGTCTTTAGCTAACATGACGTTACGCATTCCAGGAATTCAGCTGTTCTGTGTCAACACAGTCTGCGTAAACGGACTCGCGCAAACTTTGTGAAAGTCTCTCTGGAGTGCTGCCGCCACCAGAGGGAGCTGCTTTGTGTCGCTCCGGATGATGACATGGAAGCTTTTATACGTGGTGTTTCGCGATCGCTTGACATCGGCGGCGGTCCCGGTTTCGGCGTCGGTGCTAACATGCTAAAACCCAAGCGGCTGATGATTGTGTGTGGTGCGGGGCGCTCAAGAGCATCGGGTTTCTTTGTGTACGAGACTGTCCTTGTTCCTCCGAAAGCCTTTCAATTATGGGCTCTCTCGACATCCTGTAAATATTTTGTGAGACAATTGGTTGCAGCCAGACGGCAGATGCCTGGAGCCAAGACCTTTTAATTTGATCCAACACACTTTATTAAGAGAGGGGAAGGAGGGCACGTGCACACACACACACACGCACACACACTGCAGGCTCTCACGAGGCTGGGGTTCGGCGCTGGCATGGCGGCTTTTTGACTTTGGCTCAATTATTTCGGTATGGCGAGCAGATCTGGGCGTTTCATCTCTCCTTCAAAGCGTCTTGTGTTCCACGTCGGCGAAAGGTTTTTGCGTAAACATATGCAGAGAAGCCGTCTCCTGTCTCTGGGTCTGCCGTTTGAAACGGGACGGTCCCCCCGGCTTGTGTACACAATGAAGCAGGCGGTGTTTGACAAACCTAGGTGGAACAGAGACGGGACGCTGTATTCTCTTTCTTATTCGCTCTTGATCTCTCGCCGGCGTTCACATATTCGCGTGCGCTCTGCCTCTCCTCTCTTGTCAGCGCCGGTTTGAAGCCGGCATGGCGGTCAGGAATAATGGTGCGTCAGGGGACTGTTGTCATCGCTGTCAATGGAACGGCCAGAGGGAGCGCTACCTTTGTAGCCACCATTCTCTCCTTCGCCCCATTTGCATTCCTCCATGCGTTGCGACTTATTTTGTTTCGCCATCCTGACAAGCCATCCCCGATTCCCTCTGTAGCGCGTACGGACGAGTGTGCAGGCCTGCCTGTCTCGGCTGCCTTTCACTCACGTCTTCTCAGCGTCAAACCCTCTCTTGAAAAGCCCAGGTCATTTTTTTTGATCGGATTGAATTTAACAAGGTTGCGTGCCTTTGATGTAATTAAGCCCCCCGAGGCTGAGTTTTGTGTGTGTTGGGTGTGTGCGAGGAATAAAAATTCTCCACGTCAAACACTCTCAAGCTCCGGCGAAATCAAAGAGACCTCATAAAGTCGATCTAGATATACAGAGAGAGAATTATTCACCTGTGGGTTTTCACCAATAGCTCGCTTTCTTATCGTGTGGGACACGATTACATTTATTATTAAATCTTACAAATGTTCACTGGCAATAAGGCTTTACTTAAGAGAAAACGTAGGATGAGACCCACTAGCGTTAAAGAGATAACGCTAAAGATCCTCTCAGGCGCAGTCCAAAGTTGAACTCTACGCATTTTGCAGCTGCATGCAAACTAATAGGGAGTTATAACACGAGGAGAAAGAATGAGTTATTATTAAGGGAGGTATGTTCGGGAACTCCAGTCTTACGCCAACAACAGATTTGTTGTACCAGTGGTTTAATGATCATATTTTTTTATTTCTACCTCTCTTTATCAAGGTACAAATGGAAAATAATGTTAGATGCAAACTTGGTTAAAGCATTGATTCACTTATTTCAATACTTCTATAGCCATAGTGTTCCGTGGTGCCCAAACTGACTGCCTGTCAACAAATCCCTGCTTGCAGCAAGCTAAGCCAACTCAGCGTTTCATTTCTGTTTCTTCAACAACAAAAGGCTGTAAAACGCAAAGGCATTAGGAAAAGAACCCCACACATTCACTCCCATCTTGCAAATGTGCTCGAATAAAACAATAAGTGGTATTTATGAGCCATTTGTGCAAAGCTTTGGATGTGGCTTCATTTGCTCCCATATTAAAGTGTCTCAGTGTTTTAGTGCTAAGTGGAGGTGACAGTTGGCAGGCTGGTGTGGCATTAACTGCACGCCGACGACCTGCTAATAGAACCAAAATATAACGCTTTAACTGAACCCTCGCTGTCATATTAGGCTCGACATCTTTAACTTGCCTACATTAACATGACACTTGGTACAAATGGTATTTTTTTTAAAGGGAGTTAGAAGAGGAGGGGGAAGGAAAAGGCGAGCGACGAGATCTTTCTCCCTGGCAGAAGGTAAGCAGTGCTTATTGGTGCACCTTATACTTGAACCTTATGAATCCGGAGTAGGCTTAAAACGTTATATATGTTCATACAATTGCTCTCGAATGAGCTTCTGAGAAACCTTGGTGTATTCAAACACATGTGGATCACTTATGATGGATCAAGGACTTATTCTGATCTGGGTCCAGGGCCTATCCTGGGAACACTGGGTCCGAGGCAGGAATACATCATGGCAGTCCATCAAGGACATCACACACTCACTCAATGACACTTAATTATACTTAGAGGTGATCTGCGGTCAAGCTAGTAGTATGTCTTTGGAGAGTAAATCTCTGAAGCCTGAAGGAAATTACATGGGAGAACATTCTAAAACCTGCTATGTACATTCTGTGAAACAGTGTGTAAACTGCATTCAGGGACTGTGGTAGCCTAGCGGGTAAGGTACTGGACTATGGACCAGAAGGTCCAGGGTTCAAATCCCACTTCTGCCAAGCTGCCACTGTTGGGTCCTTGAGCAAGACCCTTAACCCACAATTGCTTGGATTGTAAGATTGTACCAATTGTAAGTCGCTCTGGATAAGGGCGTCTGCTAAATGCTGTAAATGTAAATGATACGTAAATGTGTCAGAGATACCTAGTGGAACGCTACCATCTACACAGCATTTAACAACATACACAACATGTTGTTAAGTTACAAGCACACACAATGGAATATAAACATGAATAAACACACCCCATGGGCTGCACACAACCAAAAGGGAATGAGTTCACGCTTTCACAGAATTGCGTTGAGTCACATCCTTCAGATAATGCTGCCAGATCTACTAATTCAATTCCCATGTTGTCGTCACGTTTTCCGACTCCTGCAGCCTCCATAAATAGTCTTTTACCATGTTATCGTCCATCACCAACTCTTCATATACACACGACCTTCATATACAAATCAAACCCATTGTTCAAACCCAGGTCCGCGGGAACTGCTGTTTCTAACAGCTGGCTCTGACCTCCGAGTCCCAGGAGCCGCTCTCCATGACATAAGTCTCCAATGAGAGTAAACATTTTATATTCTAGTGATCCTCTAAGAGCGCTATAGTGCTTCAAGCTGGTACAATAGCAATGCTAAATGCTCACTTCAAAAAATTTCCACAGCTGATACGAGCCTGTTTATGAATATAAACAGGAAGATCGCTAATATTAACAATTCACTCGCCTTCCATAACATTGGCACGGACCTGCGGCGGCTCCTAAATATTTGCCTTTGGTTGGATTAATATTATTTGGGTTTCTGTGGGAAGAAAAGCCATGATGTAATCTGTGTGGCAGTGTACCATACACTGATACACATCACACATCACTTCTACTTATTTCTTCCAGCTGACTTGAATTGTATTATGTGGGGAAATATTACATAGTGTACGCAACGCAGTCAACGGCATTTCCTTTGTTTGTTTAAAATCGTTTAACGCAATTTCTGTTCTTGTGCTTTAAAAGCTTTGAATTAAGGTACGTTTTTGGGCTTGCACAAGTACAGGTACAGTCATATGGTAGTTCAGATACTTTGCACGTAGCGTTTTATTTTAAACAAGAATAATGATTAACACAATATGAAAACATTTAACACGATACTCTACTGTACAATACAGCCATTATTATCATTGTATTTTTTATAAAACTACTTACTTACTGAAAATGAAAATGAAAATGCTACCATGGTGCTTCCTGCCTGTGCTTCTCTGTTCTGTCTGCCGCAAGGGTTTGCTCGTACTAGTTTTCTGTCATTCAGGCGGGAATTAGATGAATATAAGACATTTCTTATCCCAATTATATTATATTATGGTGTAGATTTCCGATTATAATTCTTAAGATGCCAGACACTGACTGGATGGACATTCAGGGAATTGCACACCTAAGCATGATCAGCTCTCAGTGATGGTTTATCATAGATTCAGAGAACAATCAGAACAAGACTTGGCTTAAATATGGTCGGAGGAAGGTGCAGAGGGGCTGAGAAAGCACTCAGTGTAACAAACTATGTATGATACTTTGCCAAGTGAAGGAGGTGTGGCCTTTGCATCTGCTATTCTTAGAGAAGGGCGTGGCCTTCATGCTTCTTCCTGTGAAAGAGGTGTGGCCTCTGTCTGTTAGTCCCAGAACGGGTAGTATGATACAGTATCCGTCTTTCTCATTGAAGGGGGCGTGTCCATTGTGCTACTCGGTCTCATTGACAGACATGTGCTTGTCAGTTTCACTCCAGATTTGTGGAGGCGTGTCCTGTGTGTCAGCCCAATAAAGGGAGTGTGATGGAGGAGGTGTGTCCTCCAAACTCTGGGCTGCATGAAGAATTTGGAAGGGCAAGACCCCAATTTACTTTGGCAGGGCAGCTATGAGGCAGTCAAACGGTGAGACACTGGCAGCAAGCAGTCAAGGTCCGGGAATGAGAAAACAGAATCAAAGATCAGTTACAAAAAGAAACCTGAACAAGAAAACATGAACAAGAAAACACTGAAGGCGACATATGGATGAGCGTGTGCACGTGTGGTTCAGTCGGTCTGAGATTGCCATGGCTGTAGAGAATGTTCTCGCAGCCCATCCGTCTGCTCGACGCATCCAGATGTGCTCCTTAATGAAGGCAGCGTGCGCTCGGATAAATCCTGATCTCCAGCTTGCCTTTAACCTGAGGTTTCTCCTGGATAAACACTCCATTATGGCCCATTAACTTACATATGCTCGCCTCCTTCAGAGCAACGTGCCGGGCTGAGGCTGAGCAGCAGAGTAGAACCCCTGACATGTGTGCGTCTACGAGGACGTCGGCGCGGCGCAGACGCAAAAATAGGCCTACGCTCGGGAGGAGGAACCTTGCAGATTGTTAATCAATCCAATTTAGGCCGTGACATCTGGCAAGAGAATGACACATGACTCCTGGTAGCGGGTTTGTTCGGTGGAGCGGCACATAGCGAAAGTGCTGTAATGTAATAAGTGCAGTTCACGAGGCTGAGTGGTGGGGTTTGTAGAAAAAAAATACAACATTTATTGAATTCAAACGACATTTTCTTAAGGCGCTGTTTGAATGGGTGAAAGAGCTGAGGGTTTAATTGGGATACGTTCTCTTGTACTAAAGTTTGAACTTGTTCAGTCCTCTTTGTGTTACCTGGGACTGAATGGCAAGCAGCATTGTATTAAGCATACTGTAATGCACTATATAAGTCCTACAGGATGCTAGTGGCTGGACATTTTTACAGTGCCATTGCAATGCTGAGAATGATCCACCACCTGATCTATGGAGGTCCTGACCGTTAGAGAACAGAGGCTACCAAAGTATGTAGGAAAAACAGATGGTCTGTAATTGTAGAACTACAAAGTTCAGTGAGCACTAAAACTTAAATAAAGGATAAACAGAATATAAACGGAAAAATACAGAATGGCTGTCAATATAAAACAATTGCAAGGGAACAAAACAAATGGACTGCACTCTTACGTTAGCAAGCTTTGGGTCACAAACAATTAATCGCCACTCCTCGGTGATTATTCAGTCAGCATTTGACTGACCATATCCTTCTGATGGGATTTATGTCCGTCAGTACCGTCGGCGTGTGTGGCTCGTCAAAGCTTTAGCGTCGGTAGCGCCAGAGAGCAAGAAAGAAAAATCCTGCTGTCGGCTTTTCTTATACGTTGCATCATAACTGGCATTGTTATGAAGAACTAAAGCTTAAGCCTCTTGAATTTTCAGCAGCTCCTTCTTCTGGTGGCCTTAATCTTTAATAGGTCTGTGAAACAGGTAGGACCATAAACAGAGAAAGAGAGAGAGAGAGAGAGAGAGAGAGATAGAGAGAGAGAGAGAGAGAGAGAGAGAGAGAGAGAGAGAGAGGGGGGAAAGAGGCCCTGTAAAGAGGAAAGCAGCTAATGCTTGGCTTTTCTTATCAACGAGGGCAAACGCAGCGCTGATCCGAGCGTGTTTGGTTCCAGAGGCGCAAAGCTTGCCGTTGCCAGCTGCGATAGATTACTTTGCCCATTTGGCACCGAACGGAAATTGGATTAAAATGGCGCCGCCCTGCGCCCGCCGTGTTCGACAGTAAATGCGCGGTCAGCAAGGAGATGGACTTATCCAAAGTGCTGCTGCCTTTTTTTTTTATCAACCCCTTTCCCGAGTATTAGCGTGGCCCTATCAGAAGGATGAGCTCGTTTATCGACACCCAATACTTATCGGCTCACGCCTGGAAAGGCTGCCTTTGGAACATGCCACCTTTCCTTGTGAGAAGATTGCCCGTAACCAACGGGATAAGCCGTGCTCGCTTTGGGATGGAGAAGACGTGCGTTCGTTTAGAACAATGGTGAAACGTAGAGAGAGTGAATTGGAATTTCACCCTCTCTGATCAGTTTATTTACTGATTTCTGTTGTGGTTCCTAGTCTATGAATAAATCAGGTTTGAAAACCATGGCCAAAGATATCAAACGCGTATAACACTTACAGAAACTTGCTTGAAAGTTTGTGAACCCTTTAGAATGTTCTATATTTCTGCATAAATATGAGCTAAAACATCATCAGATTTTCACACAAGTCCTAAACGTAGATAAAGAGAAGCCAGTTAAACAAATGAGACAAAATTATTATACTTGAGGAAAATGATCCAATATTACATATTGGTGCATGGCAAAAGTATGTGAACCTCTAGGATTAGCAGTTAGTTTGAAGGTGAAATTGGAATCAGGTGTTTCAATAAATGGGATGACAATCAGGTGTGAGTGGGCACCGTGTTTTATTTAAAGAACAGGGATCTTCACAACACATGTTTGTGGAAGTGTATCATGGCACGAACAAAGGAGATTTCTGAGGAGCTCAGAAAGAGCTGTTGATGCTCATCAGGCTGGAAAAGGTTACAAAACCATCTCTAAATAGTTTGGACTCCACCAATCCACAGTCAGACAGATTGTGTACAAATATAGGAAATTCAAGACCACTGTTACCCTCCCCAGGAGTGGCCGACCAACAAAGATCACTCCAAGAGCAAGGCGTGTAATGTAATAGTTGGCGAGGTCACAAAGGAGCCCAGGGTAACTTCTAAGCAACTGAAGGCCTCTCTCACATTGACTAATGTTAATGTTCATGAGTTCACCATCAGAAGAACACTGAACAACAATGGTGTGCATGGCAGGGTTTGCAAGGAGAAAGCCACTGTTCTCCAAAAAGAACATTGCTGCTCGTCTGCAGTTTGCGAAAGATCACGTGGACCAGCCAGAAGGCCATTGGAAGAATGTTTTGTGGATGGATGAGACCAGAATAGAGATTTTTGGTTTAAAAGAAAAGCGTTCTGTGTTTGGAGAAAGGAAAACACTGCATTCCAGCATAAGAACCTTACCCCATCTGTGAAACATGGTGGTGGTTAGTGTCATGGTTTGGGTCTGTTTTTGCTGCATCTGGGCAGGATGGCTTACCATCATTGATGGAACATTGAATTCTGAATGATATCAGAGAATTCTAAAGGAAAATATCAGGACATCTGTCCATGAACTGAGTCTCAGAAGAAGGTGGGTCATGCAGGAAGACAACGACCCTAAGCACACAAGCCGTTCTACCAAAGAATGGTTAAAGAAGCTTAGCTGCAGTTATTGCTGCACAGGGGGTCACACCAGATACTGAAAGCAAAGGTTCACATACTTTTGCCACTCACTAATATGTAATATTGGATCATTTTCCTCATTAAATAAATGACCAAGTATAATATTTTTGTCTCATTTGTTTAACTGGGTTCTCTTTATCTACTTTTAGGACTTGTGTGAAAATCTGATGATGTTTTACGTCATATTTATGCAGAAATATGGAAAATTCTAAAGGGTTCACAAACTTTCAAGCACCACTGTATTCTTGTATCACTTGTCATCATACAAGAATAAAAAAAAGAAAAATTCACTTTCAATTCAAAAGCTTGTAATACATTCCTTATCATTCATTATGCATGATGTATTAAATAATATATTTTCTCAAAATAATATTTCATCCTATATTTTGTAAAAAAACATTATATAATATATAGCCTGAAATTAATATTATATTATATAGTTGTAGTCAAAATAAGGCAGGGTAACTGTTTCCCTTCTTCTCTCAAAGTTAATCAGCATCACCACACACAAGTCACCTGAATATAACAACAACATCCATTCTATCCATTTATTAATTATTAATTTAATGTATTATTAAATGTGAAAACAAATAATATTTCAATATGCTCTCAAACAAAAACAATCCTAATCTATACTAACTAAGTAAAGCGAGTGGCGAAGATGCAAGTAGTGTTCACTGATTGGATACTGACAAGAAGAGCAAGATCTTGTTTTTCACTGTCAGCCAATCACAGGGCAGGTTTTATTTAGGCATGTAGGGAAAGGACTGATTGATTCTTTTTGAATGGATTGTTGACATTCAATAATGACAGAAAATAAGTTTAGAATGAACATTACGTCAGGCAGATGCAACAACTTCTGAGTCCACCATACCCTGAGACCGAGACAAGAGTCCAAATGAGCTCGAGATCTGTAATCTCTAGGATTAAAGTATCTTTGATGGGCCTCCTTTCGATAGAGCAAATAGCAATTGACTGATTTTGTCTGCAGTGTCCTAGACTTTTTGCCTCACCCATCTGCATCTTGTGTATACTCTATATGAAATGCTGGAGTCCCCAATTCCTCTTTCCAGTGATGAACCAATGAGGCTGATTGGTCGTTATGGGTCTCCGAGGTCTAATTGTTGTACATTCATTGCCCTTGTTAGGCCGATACCTCTGTGAGCGGCTCTTCAGACCGCCAGTGCTCAAACAGAGATCTATTCCAGCCTGGCAAGAGCGTCTCCCATGTACCCTTTCATACCTCTAATCTTCTAGGAGTTCAGTTTTTGATGAAACAGTAGGCACGAGCCACCGAGCAACATATGGCATCATGGGAATTTCTTCCTCTTTGCTCTTCGTAATATGTACTGTAATTGCGAGCGGCGCTGTGGGTGTCTGACAGGAGACGAGAGGTTGAAACGACTCGGGGACAGAAGTTGCGTTAAATTAATGAGCCTCTACGAGCTCACCGCAAATGAAACGTGTAAATACATTGATCTTTCTCGCACTTCGTGCTCTTTTCTTTCTTTTCTTTCTAACCTAATGGCTTTTGCGATCGTCGTCTCCTTTTTTTTTCCACCGTCGCAGCAGAGAGGAAAACCTGTTCGGGGCACAGCGTCGCAGCGTTTACGTAAACACCCAGCACGCTCGTCGGCTCGGCCCGTCTCCCCGGGGCTACGGCAGATTTTTCATTTAGCGTGCAGCGCGGTAAGAGGTCTGAGAAAGCGATCATCCTGGCACGGGCCGCAGCTGGTATTTTCCTGGCGCGGATGATTAGTGGAACGCTTCCCATTCGACCTGGAGAAATTCTCACAGTGGGAAGTTAACATCCGCTAACTGTCTTTAGCGTGGAGCCTCATCACTCCCCCGCCTGACACTCCAGAACGCACAGGGGAGGGGGTAGAGGATGGGTACATGCTAGAGAGGCAGCCACCTTTCTGTAACACGTTTAAGCAGCGCCTTCTTCCCTTCTTACAGTCTCTTATTGAAAAGTTTGGGCTCCCCGGGTTAAACTTAGTAATGCTTGTTGTATGCTTGCTTTATAGAATTTCAATCAAATCGCATACTGGGTTATTTGTAGGCACCATGTTTGAATGCTTTTGAAAGTTGATTCATGTATAGTTTGGAACAAACCAATTAATAATAATACCAATGATAATAATACCACTGCAATTCTTTTGCACTACCTTTCTGTCTCTATCTCCCCCTCTCACTTGAACACAGGTGTGCCTGTGCGCGTGTGTCGAGTGTCTCAGCTGGAATTACATTCGCTAGAACACTTATCTGCCGTGCTTGACAGGTCTAAATGTTCGTTAATGACTCGGCTTAATTCTCTCGAGCAGGTGTAAGCTTTCTCCTGCATTATCCAATCCCACCAGATCCAGCCGTGATCACTCCAGCTAAGCTTCGCAAGAAGGAAATTGAATCAAATGTGGGAGCGTTTCACAACGTAGCGCTCCACGTATTTTATTGTCAAAAGACAATTACATTATATTATGTTTTTCATACAGTATTCCCACGTATGAAGAAATTCAGAGCTAAGCGCTGCGCTGGAAACTTTACTGTATCTCACTTCTATTAATAGCAGCCTACGTTACAGGATTATATATTCCCCAGACAAGAAATTAGTCAGCTTGCATGTTTAAGGAGGCAGATGGCGTGGCATGAGGATGACCGGGCTATAAATACCTGCAGATGTGGGACAGGATTCATAGATTGAGAAGAGGTGGTACAGTGCAGTGAATGTCTCGTTTGTTGTGTGGAAAATGGGTCCGAAAGCACATGTTAATATTTGGCAAAAAGGACTGATTGCATTTGGGCGTGCCATTGTGGTCCATTTAAATGATATGGAGAGAAAGTTTTTCATGTTCAGACCTGCCGATGCAGGCACTTTTTCCAGGAAGTCCAGTTAGATTATGGGCATTCCCTGCGTCCCTCGCAAGTCCAAAGCCTCTACAGGGCAGTGATAAAGATATAATCAGTGGCAGATGAAGAAAAGTGTGTGAGGGAAGCCATTTCTCTCTCTTCGTAGCCTGGGGTCTAGTAGAAGGAGGCCAGCAGAGAGTCGACCATATGCACCCTCACAATGAACCCAAACTGGCACTCTTTCCGTTTGTCCTCAAGACATGCCTCATCTGCGCTGCCGGACCCACGAGCATGTGTGCCTCAAAGTCGTGAGCAGATTTGTACCTTGACAGCAGATGCACTTTTTTGCCCTCTGTCTGCTCACATGGTTCATGGATCTGCGCGCATTGCCTCCTGCTCTCACTCTCTCTCTCTCTCTCTCTCTCTCTCTCTCTCTCTCTCTCTCTCTCTCTCTCGCTCATCCTCACTTTGTTTGTCTCATGGTTCAAGATGAAATGGCTTGTGCTGGTGGGTTAAATCCAGACAAAGGAAAGAACATTAACCTCAGGGCAGATCTTGCCAATGAGGCCACTGTAGCAAAGTTGTAATTTAGTGAACAAATCATATAACACATATCACTTATGAAGGGCCAAGGATGAGTTTTGGCCTCACATTAGCTTCATCATTGACCTCAAGTTCTTAGAAAGGGCTTACATTCAAACGACAAGTCAGAAGATACAGTCTTAAGCACAAGTTGAGTCCACAAGCCCAAATGCATTGCTAAATTTCTAAATGAAAAGAACACAGCATGTGCAGGGAACAAACTTAAATATCTTAAATATCAAAATATCCACTTCGTTATTTAATATATGGGTGAAGCAACTGTAAACCTGTTTCTAGTATTTTTTGTTTAAAATGTAATGTAAAATTGATCATCGGGAGAAAGTTCAATTGTGTATTCACAATTCTGGGACAGTGGGGGCTCAGAGGTTAAGGTAATGGATTGTGGACCAGAAGGTTAAATCCCACCTCTGCCAAGCTGCCACTGTTGAGTCATTGAGCAAGACCCTTAACCTACAATTGCTTATATTGTATAAGTTGTAACTCTACATTCAGCTAATTCTCTGCCACTCCTGACTTCCTCATATAATACCGCAACTCCTTTCTCAGCACCCTGTCAACGCAACCTCGTCTGGCCTTCTCTGTACCTCTGTATCAATGCAATACATATCGCTGGCCACAGATCATCAGCTCTTTCCCATACCTTTATGTTGTGTTACCTTTATGTTGTGGCTTGTCAACGTTATGTCTCCTTAGTTACTGCAGCTCTATACATTACCCTTGTTATTAAAAGTCACTACAAACCTTTGCCACCAAATTAAAAAAATCTGAAAAAACTTCACTGCAATCTCTTCTAAATACCCTCATGACTCCACTGGTATGTCATCTGGCCAACTGCATTTCCAGTCTTCATTTCTTCATAGCTGTCCTCACTTTATCTTCGTTAATGCACTGATTACCTGATTCACCATCTCCAGCCATCCAACCTTCTCTTTTAATTGTTTTATCCATCAGCTCCTATTCACACCTTTCAGCAATTTTCTTACACGGACATGTGGAGAACATGCAAACCTACCATAACACAGGTTTGAAAGACAACTGAATATGCTGCTTTCTAAGTAGCATTATATTTTTGGTTTACATTATGTTAAACTATACTAAATACTTATCCAAATACGACTTCTAGAAGCACACTTGCCAAGTCGAGGTGTTATAACAGTGCTTTAAAGTTGGAGTCTATTACTCTGAGATTACTCTGTTGGATCCTGGAGTCAAAGAAAGCTCCATATGAGTGAAACTTGCACCTACCAGACAGAGCGCATTTAAAAAGGCGCCATTCCTCATGCTTATATGTCGCCTCTTTCTCCGAGGAGCTACGGATTATTCCGGGAGCTAATACCTGTAGAGCTGAAAAGCCTGAGGGATGGGATTATCGCAAACTGCCATTGCTAAACCCTAATCATGCTAAGTTTCATCAAACCCGAGAGAGAACCTCGCTACAACGGCAACCTGATGAACGACAATGACACATTGTGGGAGAAGGAGGAGCAATTTGTGCAGATCTCAGGAGGACAGATGAGCTTGGAGCAGGTTGCGAGATCACCCCTGCTGAGAACCCACACAATGAGTTTCTTAAAACATCCTGAGATGTCTGTCATCCCTCCTGAAGCTGGCAGACAGACTTGCCGTGCTGATAGCGCTACCTCAGTCTGACGAGCCTGTAAATCTCCTCTGGATCCTGTGAAGATTGAGAAAAGACGAGATAAAGGGAAGTCTGTGTGAGATTTAAGTGTAGAGTTTAGTCTGACTAAATACATAAGTAGACTAACACCATGTCCACTCGCAGAAGCAGACTCTGAACAACTAAGTGAGACCGATTTTTAAGGAACGCTTAAAATGCTAACCTTAGCTTTAAAAAATAAAGAAGTAGAACCATGCAAACTTGCCATTGTGAGGTCGAATTTAAAAGTTGTTTTTGGAATCGATAGGTGTGGATCAAATATTATTTCATGGCCATTATATTTGTTGGTCGGCCACTCCTGGGGAGGGTAACAATGGTCGTAAATTTCCTCCATTTGTACACAATCTGTCTGACTGTGGATTGGTGGAGTCCAAACTCTTTAGAGATGGTTTTGTAACCTTTTCCAGCATGATGAGCATCAACAACTCTTTTTCTGAGCTCCTCAGAAATCTCCTTTGTTTGTGCCATGATACACTTCCACAAACGTGTTGTGAAGAGCAGACTTTGATAGATCCCTGTTCTTTAATAAAACAGGGTGCCCACTCACACCTGATTGTCATCACCATTGATTGGAAACACCTGACTCTAATTTCAGCTTCAAAGGAACTGCTAATCCTAGAGGTTTCACATACTTTTGCCACTCACTAATATGTAATATTGGATCATTTTCCTGAATAAATAAATGACCAAGTATAATATTTTTGTCTCATTTGTTTAACTGGGTTCTCTTTGTCTACTTTTAGGACTTGTGTGAAAATCTGATGATGTTTTAGGTCATATTTATGCAGAAATATAGAAAATTCTAAAGCACCACTGTATATGTCTCACTTATTATTATTATTATTATTATTATTATTATTATTATTATTACAAAAGCTTCCCATACTGGGGACCGGCATATCTGTTTCCAAACCCAACATATGATGATCTTTGTTATTTTGTCTTTGCATGTCTTGGAGGAAGTATGTGTTAGATTTACTCATTCATGCAATGGATAATTCTTAGGTGTGATTTGGCTAAGAAAGTGTGAAAACTTGAAATGATTAGTATAGTATCCAAGACTGTCCAATATCTGCTCAAAGAAAGATCAGTATTTGCTGAGTGTTGCACATGTGGTGCTTTATGGAATGGTATCCTACTATGGGGACACGTTGGTCAACCGGCATAAACGGCATAACCAGCAAGCTTTCACTGTCTTTCTGGATAGTTGGAGCTTTATTTATTGAAATAACTTCTGCGGCAGCATTAAATATGATGGGTCTGTGAATCTTCTGCTCTCAAATCTGTGTCTTTCTGCTGCTCCTGTTAGGGGTCACCACACTGGATTACTGATAAACCCACCACTTGACCTTCACGTTGGAAGCCCTACCCGGGATTGAACCATGGATTTCTAGATTCGCTGTTTCCAGGAGTTTGCTGTACCAAGTGTGCCAAACAAACTTTTGCAAATGAAATAGCCTAGCGGTTAATGTACTGGACTATGGACCAGACGGTCCAGAGTTCAAATCCCACATTCTGCCAAGCTGCCTCTGTTGGGTGCCTGAGCAAGACCCTTAACCCACAACTGCTTGGATTGCAAGACTGTATCAATTGTAAGTCGCTCTGGATAAGGGCGGCTGCTAAAGGACATAAATGCTCAATTATCAGGAAAGTTAACTTACAGTCCTGCTATTGGAAAAAAGGTGCTAATACTTTCTTTCTAGTCTGTAGAACTTTTAATGGTGGCCACTTTATTGTAAAATGACTTGGTCTACCTTTCGGAACTTTATTAGTAGCAATAGATGATAATGATGATGATAATGATGGCGATGATTGGAAATTACACAGAAACTTGGTGACCCAGGCTAAACGCTAAGTGTGCTGCATCTGACACGTTGCATTAACACGCAAACACTCATTATCTCAATACAAAAACTGATTAAAATGCTCATTCAAATCTCTCTCCCTCTCCCTCCTCTCTCTCTCCCTCTCTCTTTCTCTCTCTCTCTCTCTCTCTCTCTCTCTCTCTCTCTAAAGCATCATGCTTGGGTAGCACTGGTAAAATCGATATGAGGCCGTGTGCTGCAGGTCGCTCTGACGCCAGGCGGAACCGAGTTTGGTAAATGATTGGAACTTTAATTACACTGCCTGTCATGCAGTGTAGCGTTCAGACACAAAGTCAGCAGCAGGACAAAGGTTACGCAACACACACACACAACACACACACTACCTTTTTTGAGTCTGACACGAGGGAGAGTCTGGGATATAATTCATACCAGTCAGAAGCCATTACACACGTCTGGCTCGTATAAGCAACACAAACTAACCAACAAACACATTGTCAAGAAGCCGACACACTGACAGATAGACACTCTGCACTGTATGTATAGTATCTGTACTAGGAATCCTCTGTTGTGGGAAGTTGTGGGTTGCAGGTTTTTAGGGCTTGTTTCTAAAGTGTAGTTGCTTATTTGGGCTTGTTTCCTGATTGTTTCTCTCTCTCCAATATTCCTGCAAGCTGATTTTGTTCAACCTCTAAAGTAAAAAAGACCCTCAGCACACTATGTAGCTATGGAAATCGCTAATGATTGTCCCTACTGGTTAGAATTTTACTACAGGGTAAAAAGTTACTTTGAACGTTTATGGTTGATTTCTATTAGTTTCCACACAACTGTGTCTTGTTGGACAATGCTGGAACTCCCTGGAATGCACCTACTTAGTGACCATCCGAAAAACATATGTTCGCTTCAACAACAAATCTTAACAATTACAATACATTATAATAGACTATAATAGGAAATGAAAATCTGTAAAAATCTTGGAACAAGCTCTAAATGGCATTCGTAGTAGAAGGGAATGCGTACTTGTTGGCATTATGGAGCTGATCCCCTAGATGGTGCAGTTTCCCGTGTATAGCAGTTATCTGGGTGGGTTTCTGGCTTCATCAGTACTCGTATAACTTGTGAGGTAAAATAAAAGTTGAACTTTGCACATTTGAGATGTTTGATTGAAAATACAACTGTGAGTGCATGTGCCTGTCCTATTGTAAGTAGTACTCACACTATCTGTACATTCTCTCTAAGCTATAACTATATACACTGGTTCACGTTCGCTGATCTCCCGTGTTGTTCGTAATACTGTGTATTAATGATTTTTATTGTTAGCATTATTTTAACTTTTAACTTGTACCTTGAAAAAGCTTTTGTTGTGAGTACCATGATTTATGTGCTAAACAGAACACTAGCTTTGTAGCGACAACAAATTTGGGGTTAGGATAAAGCTGTGTACATATTTTTTCCCTACTAAACCTCTAAAATGATTCCCTGGAGACTCCGACTGAAGATATTTACTGCAAAATTTCATTTACTTCATTCTTTTCTGCATTCGTCTGATCTACAGCACTGCAGTGTTTGCTGGGATCAGAAATGACAGGTACAGGATGTTACACCCCGGACCACATGCTCACTGTGGAAAACAAATTAGCAAGAAATACATACTTCCTGCACAAGCACAGAGCCTCCGCGGGATATCAGGCAGCCTACAGCCCCAGGACTGGAGCATCTCTACCAGGATGCCCATTTATCCGCATGCCAACTGAGTTATCCATGCGTGTGT
This sequence comes from Ancistrus triradiatus, assembly GCA_025084515.1. Taxonomy (NCBI): domain Eukaryota; kingdom Metazoa; phylum Chordata; class Actinopteri; order Siluriformes; family Loricariidae; genus Ancistrus; species Ancistrus triradiatus. Next base: position 268,219 of record JAJAGP010000615.1, read on the forward strand.
CTGTGTGGAGGTGAATTTAGGTGTGTGCACAACCGAGTCATCCCTGCCGTAAGCCCTTTACCTTACATGAGCAGTGTGGAAGCCGGGTGAAAACTGTGCCTCGCACCTCGACATGTCTGTAATGCAGCGCTACGGCTCAGACTGATCCCAGAGCAGGACTGCAATTTAACGGCTATCTTTCAATGTAGCATTAAAACTAGTTTTAAAATAGCAGCAAAGATCAAAACGTGACTTGTTTCGAATGGCCAACTCATCGTGTGTGACTTTTATAGATCAGTACTTGAGACACGTTTGTTCCAGTTTCCATTTAAAACAAAGAATGTACATATTTTTTCTGAAGTAAACCTCTAAAGTGATTCTTTGAAGACTTAAAGAACTACAGTGGTGCTTCAAAAATGTTTGTCAACCCTTTAGAACTTTCTATATTTCTGCATAAATATGACCTAAAACATCATCAGGTTTTGACACAATTCCTAAAAGTAGATAAAGTGAACTCAGTTAAACAAATGAGACAAAAATATTATACTTGGTCATTTAATTATTGAGGAAAATGATCCAATATTACATATTAGTGAGCGACAAAAGTATGTGAACCTCTAGGATTAGCAGTTCCTTTGAAGGTGAAATTAGAGTCAGGTGTTTTCAATCAATGGGATGACAATCAGGTGTGAGTGGGCACCCTGTTTTATTTAAAGAACAGGGATCTATCAAAGTCTGTTCTTCACAACACACGTTTGTGGAAGTGTATCATGGCATGAACAAAGGAGATTTCTGAGGACCTCAGAAAGAGCTGTTGATGCTCATCAGGCTGGAAAAGGTTACAAAACCATCTCTTAAATAGTTTGGACTCCACCAATCCACAGTCAGACAGATTGTGTACAAATATAGGAAATTCAAGACCACTGTTACCCTCCCCAGGAGTGGTCGACCAACAAAAATCACTCCAAGAGCAAGGCCTGTAATAGTTAGCGAGGTCACAAAGGACCCCAGGGTAACTTCTAAGCAACTGAAGGCCTCTCTCACATTGGCTTATGTTAATGTTCATGAGTCCACCATCAGAAGAACACTGAACAACTATGGTGTGCATGGCAGGGTTGCAAGGAGAAAGCCACTGCTCTCCAAAAAGAACATTGCTGCTCGTCTGCAGTTTGCTAAAGATCACGTGGACGAGCCAGAAGGCTACTGGAGGAATGTTTTGTGGATGGATGAGACCAAAACAGAACTTTTTTAGAGTTAATAGAATAAAACTGTTATATTATGTTAGCGTTATGTTTGGAGAAAGGAAAACCCTGCATTCCAGCATAAGAACCTTATCCCATCTGTGAAACATGGTGGTGGTAGTATCATGGTTTGGGCCTGTTTTGCTGCATCTGGGGCAGGACGGCTTGCTATCATTGATGGAACAATGAATTCTGAATTATATCAGAGAATTCTAAAGGAAAATGTCAGGACATCTGTCCATGAGCTGAATCTCAAGAGAAGGTGGGTCATGCAGCAAGACAACGACCCTAAGCACACAAGTCGTTCTACCAAAGAATGCAGCTAATGTGAGGAATATGTAATATTGGATAATTTTCCTCAATAAATAAATGACCAAGTGTAATATTTTTGTCTCATTTGTTTAACTGGGTTCTCTTTATCTACTTTTAGGATGTTTTAGGTCATTATGCAAAAATATAGAAAATTCTAAAGGGTCACAAACTTTCAAGCACCACTGTAGAATATCTATTGACATCGTGTATGAAATGTATGAGTTTAGTTTGTTTTCTCCTTATTAGTAGGTTTATCAAAATATATTCTGATACTCTTCTAACATGCAAATAATGGACCCTGTAGGTGAACAGTGAATAGTTATTTATTTAATGTTTATTTAAGTCTCTTTTAGAAAAGAAGACCTATTGTTTGCAAACTATGTCAAAAAAGTTGTTCATAGTCAGATGTGCGTAACATGACTATGGAAACAGTTTTCATTTCAGCTCATATTATAACTTTCTGGGTTTTCTTTCTGAATTTTTGGCAGCTCTATGGCTATGGGTATTATCCATAGAGCTTTTGTGGTCAGATAAAAAAAATATACTGCCAAGCTTTCCATCTGTGCAGTTAATGTTCGTGTTTTTGACATCGTCCTCGCAACGCCATTCACCACTAATACCAACCAATCCTGCTGCTGCTCAGGGTGCAAGTAGTTTTAAATTCTTGCAGGTATTTCTACCACAACCTTCATCGCTTCATATTGTCCTCCCCTCGGCTTCATTCATCATGTAAAACAATGGAATTTGAAGCTGAATTTGAAGAACTTTAAGTAAATGTTTAGCATCTTTGACTTTTCTGTTAAACATTCAAATAAGTGTTCTCTGCATTATTCTTTTTCTGTATTCTTGGCATTCTTCGACAAAAGGCAGAGTGACTTTAAGTTTATCTTTCAATAAAGTCACTTGTTATGGTAGTTGGGGGTTGCAAGTTTTTAGGGCTTGTTTCTAAAATGTAGTTGCTTATTTGGGCTTCCTGATAATCTCTCTCTCAAATTTTTGCAAGCTTATATTGTTCAACCCCTAAAGTAAAAAAACAACAACTACAAAAAAAAACATTATTTTATTATTATTATTTTTCTTAACTCATCAGGTGGTGTTTTTGGCTTTTTTTTTTTATAGCCAATTTGCTTCTTTTGGCCTGTTTTCATAGACCTGGTTGCTTACACTTATGGGACCTGGCAACCCTGTCTGAGCCACTCTGTTCTTATACTCTGTTCAACTCCATAACACCGGATATCAGTCACGTGCAGCACGGGAAGCTAGCGTTACATGTAGCTTGCAGTAACAAATGGCAGGTGGGCTCCAACCTGCGTGGTTCAAAACAATACGGACGGTTAAGAAACAATTCAGAACAACTTGGCAATTGATAAGGAGCTGATGTTAGTAGAGTAAGTAGTTTTTTTTTTCTAAAAGTCTGAATCTTTTAGAGATACCCAGACTTAATTTCACCTCTGCTGTTGCCCAGGTCTTCAGGAAGTACTGTTTCCAGCTGGCTCTTACCTCCGAGCCACAGGAACTGCAAATCTTTGCCATCCCTTAAAACAAGCACTTGCTCTTAAGGCTGAAAAATGATAAAAGTAAGATTTTTAGTACTTTAATCTCCATTAAGCACGTTTTATTATTGTTCCTACATTATTTCATTATGGTCTCATTATGGCACAGAAACGAATGCCTGGCTTTGTAAGGCTTGTTGTAGGTTCAAGCTAAGGCGGAAGAAGCTCCATTTTTCCACCAGGTGATATTAAATCGTATTACAGCATACGATGGTAAAAGTGGGTCAGAGCAGGTGCTGGCTATCCCGATAAGACCGTTGCTAACGCTCTCCTTTTCCACTCTAGTGCACTTCATAAGGTGGTAAATCCATTAGCTGGTGCCCTTATTATATGCGAAGCCAATTCCAGATCGGGTCCAGACTTCTACATCTGTCCCAAACACAGCTAACTAGATTTCCTCAGTAGTGTGTAAAGAGTTGGCCTGACTTTAGCATGACAGATGGGCTTCAGGAATGGCTCTCTTTCACACTCTCTCATGGGGATATGTGTCAAAACTCGTGCTACTTATGACAGACAGAGCGAGCAAGTGCGACTGTGCGCTCCTGATCGATATGATAGTAGTAATTGGGACGGGTCGAATCCCACGCCTTCGCTCCTGCTCCCGTATCTTAGTCTCTGCGCTGCGGGCAAACCGCGCCGATAAAAAAAAGTAATACTTCTCCATTCTCCACAGCGCCTTTCATCATTATTCAAAAATTCGTTATTTTTAATGCAGTGAGTAGCTCCAATCACGTCAGGGTCTGCCTGGATCTGATGCTATCATAATTACAATTAGATTACATTATTGTAATCAGAGAAAGAGCGGGATCGTTAAGAGAAAGAATATAAATTGCTTTAGTCCTGAGCAAGCAGAAATTTAAATTAATCTCCATTTAGGCATCTTTTCCCTCTCTGGTGTAAAGCAGACTGGTTTCTTTCAGGCCATCAGTACGAATTAGAGGAGAAGCAGCAACTTTTCTTGGCTTGTAACATTTAAGCTTTGTGATATTAGTTATATTAACATCAAAGTGCTTAGTCTTAAAGTAGACCTTTAGAGGACTTTGGGGATTTATTGCTATTTTAAATAAATTCAATTACGTATGCTTTCATCCGCTCTTGTGTGTGCTGGACGCACTTTTTATATGCATGTGTGGTCAGTTTGTCAGTCGAAACGGGAACGAAGAAAAATTGTAGTACGTTACTACAATAGAAAAACATCGTTACAACAATAGCTGTCCCAGAGTCGCCTTCTAACACGACCAGACAGAGTCAGGCAGAGACAAACTGAGGCAGACAAACAGAATCACAGAGTCAAATCAAAGACGGACCACACAGAGACACACAGAAATGGACAAAAACAGAAAGACAATAGCACACTTTGACAAAGAAAGTTAATGGCAGACAGACAGACGACTCCGGGGCAGACACATAGACACAAAAAGATAGACAGAAACTAACACATAAAGGGAGAGACACACAAACAAAGATAGACACAGACAAAACAGAGGCAGAAAAAAACACACATATACAAACAGAAATACACACATAATCAACCACAGAACAGACAGACAGACAGATAGACAGACATAATCAATCAGAGAAACGGACAGACATGGACAAACATATACTTTGACAGGAAGACAGACAGACAGGCAAATAAAAACAGATGGACATGGATAAACACGGAAAAAGACGTATCTGTCTTTGTCTGTGTTTATCCATGTCCATCAGACAGACAGGCACACATCCCAAAATATACAGACAGACAGACAAACATAAACAGACACACAAAAACAGACAGTGATAGACACAGACAAAACAAAGACAGAAAAGCACACATATACAAACACAAATACACACATAATCAACCACAGAACAGACAGACATGGACAGCACAGTGACAGACAGACAAACATAGTCAATCAGAGAAACGGACAGACATGGACAAACATATACTTTGACAGGAAGACAGACAGACATATGGACAGGCATACGTACCCAAATATACAGACAGACAGACAGACAAACATAAACAGACACACAAAAACAGACAGTGATAGACACAGACAAAACAGAGACAGAAAAGCACACATATTCAACCACAGAACAGACAGACATAAACAACACAGTGACAGACAGACAGAAAGACAGACAAATAAATTCAAACTGATTGTCGACATTGGTCAGTAGTTTCTAAACACTAATAAGCCAGGTTTCCCTCCAAGCAAAATTTCAGTAAAAAAAAATGCAGCAGAATTACACCATGATACGACGTTTTCCATTAACTTTTTTTTTTTTTTTTCGCATTTCAGCTTTAGCAATATACTAACTTTTCCACCTTGTCCTAGTGTAAAACTCTTTTTGGATATATTGGTGTTTTGGATCTGCTCTTCACCCAATGAGACCAGAAGCCAATTTTATTATTACAATTGTTTTTAAAGGAAAATGTAAATTAATTTGGGACTGTCATTCCCACACTTGTGAAGGAAGAACATCTGACGTTTTGGATAAGGGAAATACTGAGAAAATCCATTACCTGGATCATACCATTTACGAGGCAAGAGGGGTGCTGTATTATCGTTGTTAGAACGTGATGTTTAAACCATATACTTTCTATGGTTTTAACATTTTTGAGCTCGCTTTCCATTTTAGAAAAAAACAACAAAAATTACTTTTCACTATATTTAGGGGCCTAAAAAAGTCCACGCCTATGGAGACAACCCTGTAAACACAGACAGACAAACAGAGCTGGACCCAAACAGACGTAAACACAGATGCTAACACTGCTACTATCACGTACAACTATCAAAACATTCTGTCAGTGCCAGTTTTAAGTAGGCACCAAAAGCGAAACAAGTACAACCTTAGCTAGTGCTCTCATTAAAGAAACCGGTTCTAGTTTTGCTTTTTGGAACCAAACATGATCTTACTTACACAGGCTAGCTGAGCAGGCTGTGCTAGCAGTTCAGTCAGTTTTCCAGTGTTAGAGTAAAGCAGAGTTTAAAAGCAGATCCGAATACACTGTATGATAGTGAAGCTAAGCGTCACTAACGCTGAAGTTCTCCACAGAACTCAGACAAGTTAGCAGCCATTCAATAACTACGATTTTCTCGGCTTTCTGTTTTTCAGCAGTGTGAGATGAACGTCTTGAAATGACTCGCCTCGTTCAGCAGGTCGCACTGCCCTTTATTAGTTTAGCACACTACTCCTGAACCTTCTTCTCTTCGTGCTGTGAAATACATTTGATTGCAGGAGGCTCGTGGAGTGGAAGAGGACGTTGCCCTAAAAGTATTTTTGTGTGTGGCGTGGCTCGAGGGTGTGTTGATTGTACTTTTAAGCAACCCCCCTTCCATCTGTGCATGTATCTCTTAAACACACAACTCATTCATGCACAACAGCTTTTAGGCCTTCCGGACCCCCTTTCTTCCAGTGTGTGCTTGTGTGTGTGTGTGTGTGTGTGTGTGTGTGTGTGTGTGTGTGTGTGTGTGCGCGTGCGGCACCTGTACCCCCGCTGGCTGCAGCATACAGAACCGTGCAAAATAAGCTGCTGTTGTGTATTCGTGGTCTGAGGGCATGAACATATTTTTTTCCACAGACGACAGACAAAAAGAGAAAATTGTTAAATGAAGATAAATATGACACTGTGTGTGTATGTGTGGGTGCATGTGTGTTGCTCCAGGATGAGGTCAACGCTAACTAAGTTCACTCAGGTTGGTCTAGGATGAAATAAAATTAACTGTTAATAAAATGTTTTATACAGTAATAGCAAGGCTTCATAATTAAATTTTTAATAGTCCATCAACATTTTTGCTTAATGATGTGCAATTTGACTATTTCCCTTAACGGTTCATGATAGGAGTGACCAAAGACTCTCTTAAACAACAGTACTAAACTCTACTCAATTTGTATCTTCTTTTTTTTTTTTCAGAAATACTAAAGCTACATTCACATTACCGGACTGAATTTGCCTTAATGTGAATCATATCTGATTTTTTTCAGAGCTGGTTGGACATGCAGTCTTGCTGATCTTTTCAAATCTGGCCCGATTGCTCCGTACAGAACAGCTTCAGCTCTGAGATGTTGGTGGGTTTCCTCACATTAGCTGCTCGCTTCAGGTCCTTCCACAACATTTCCATTGGATTAAGGAACATGAACTTCATTCTTCTGTAACCATTCTTTGGTAGAACGGCTTGTGTGCTTAGGGTCGTTGTCTTGCTGCATGACCCACCTTCTCTTGAGATTCAGTTCATGGACAGATGTCCTGACATTTTCCTTTAGAATTCTCTGATATCTTTCAGAACCCATTGTTCCATCAATGATGGCAAGCGGTCCTGCCCAGATGCAGCAAAACAGACCCAAACCATGATACTACCACCACCATGTTTCACAGATGGGATAAGGTTCTTATGCTGGAATGCAGTGTTTTCCTTTCTTCAAACAAAGCTTTTCTTTTAAACCAAAAAGTTCTATTTTGGTCTCATCCGCCCACAAAACATTCTTTCAATAGCCTTCTGGCTCGTCCACGTGATCTTTAGCAAACTGCAGACGAGCAGCAATGTTCTTTTTGGAGAGCAGTGGCTTTCTCCTTGCAACCCTGCCATGCACACCATTGTTGTTCAGTGTTCTTCTGATGGTGGACTCATGAACATTAACATTAGCCAATGTGAGAGAGGCCTTCAGTTGCTTAGAAGTTACCCTGGTCCCTTTGTGACCTCTTCACGCCACTAATCACACACACCTTGCTCTTGGAGTGATCTTTGTTGGTTGACCACTCCTGGGGAGGGTAACTGGGTTCTCGTTATCTACTTTTAGACACTTGTGTGAAAATCTGATGATGTTTTAGGTCATTTTTATGCAGAAATATAGAAAATTACAAAGGGTTCACAAACTTTCAAGCACCACTGTATATGGTTCTTGATACTACTGAGGACGACAGTGAAAATCCGGGAACCTTTTTAGCCTCTATCAGAAAGCTAGGACTTACCAAAATGATCCCTAGTACCTGATTGGCTGCGAGAGTCTTGTGACCTGTCAGAGCTCTCCCTAGAGGAAGCTGATCTAGGAGACGTGGGTAAGAAAATCAATTTCCCTCCGATCTGACCAGTTCCTGCAGGCTTTCCCGAGCGGACCAGAGAGGTGACACAGTCCATCAGGAGCGAGAGAGGTGACACACTCCATCAGGAGCGAGAGCGAGACCAGGGCCTCGGGAGCCCCGAAACGCTGGCGGGCCCCACCTCTCCGCCTCCGGATTAAACCGATTTATCTCCTTCAGCAGACCTCCGTACCGCAGGGACTCGGCCGGGGCAGCGGAGAAAGTTGTTACAGAGAGAGGAAAAAGTGGCAGAATTCAGCGGTGTAAATGATGAATTACTTTTCATCAAGTGAAAGGAAACACGGAGGGGAGCGGGAGTGAGGGGAGCGCCAGCCTCTGACCCGACGCCTCACGGCAGCCAATATCTTCATTCAACAAGACAAGCATGAAATTACACAGAAAATGGGATTGTCATGAACGGCCCTTCAAATCTCAGTGTACAGTCATTACCCCAAAAAGGGAAAGAGATCTCAGAGCCACATCATACGGCCTACGCCGGGGGGAAGGAGTGTGTATTACTGTATGTGTGTGTGTGTGTGTACAGTATATCCTTTAGAGCCCGTAACCTTGCTAATCACAGAAAAACTCCACGATGAAATCAGAAAAGGTTTCACGAGCAGATGCACAACTGCTTGTTTACCAAATGGAGACATGGCGAACACAATGTCTAATGAGCAATCAGATAATAATTAGAAAGCAGCGAGAGAGAAAGAGAGAGAGAATGAGGCGCACGAATAGCAATCAGCATAGTTGGCAAACATGAAGATTACAGATCAGAGTGCGAGCAGAAAAAAAACACGAAAATATAATTTTTAAATCAGCATGATCTTTTGTTTGTCTTTGTCGGAAATGCAAGCATGACCACGTGACGGCATACAAAAAAGTTTAGTAAGTGTAGTGACACGTAACCAAACACACGCATCACTTCTTTAAATTTTCTAAAAATGTCTCCTGTTTCCAACTATGTGGTGTAGAATAATATGTATAGATTTTTGGCTTCATCTTTGTACAGTGTGCAAAAAGCCTCCCATCGGATAATTACTGCATTGGTGATTATGTTTCAGCTGGCAAGAAGCTATTGAACCCTACCTGATGCAGTGAGTAGCTTCTCATTGGTTAAACAACCATGTTGAAAGACACATCCTGTGGTCGTGGAAAATATGTTCATCTGTTTCAGAAGGGTCAGATTGGGAAAGAGTGGCTCAGGGAGCATGAACCATCATTTTCACACATAGACTGGCCACCACAGAGTCCAGACCTGAACCACATTGAGAATCTTTGGGATGTGCTGGAGGAGACTTTGCGCAGTGAAACAAATCTCCCATCATCAATACAAGATCTGAAAGATATAAATAGAACCATAAAATACAGGAAAGTTGTGCACAGTATTAAAAAACTGAACAGACATCACAAAAACAACTATGGGTTATAGTGGCGAGTACTTAGTGTGACCTACTCTTACACTTGAGCAATAGCAGCATCTGGCAGCTTCAACGGGTTGCCAAGTTGATCCTTCTACAGCACGAAGGAGCTTGATCAGGAATGATCTTTTTGGAAGGCTTGAAGCCAATAAACCATTTTTAGGAAGAGGAACAGGAAGAAAAGCCTATGATATGATAAAGCTCACGAAGATTGGAATGAAGATCAGTCGAAAAGAGGATTATGAAGTCAGGAATTCAAGTCTGAAGTTTTTGGGTCCAATCGTCGACGATATGTTACATATGGACTAACGTTCAACCCTGTCTGTGTTTGTGTGTGTCTGATGAGTGTGTGAAGCCTTTCTGACTGGCCCGGTCACTCTCCCTATCGATCTGGAGAAAGAGGAGTGGAAGTGACATGTCACACGTCTTTATTCCCATTCATGGCCTGACAAAGAGACGGAAAGTCACTGCTGGCATGGTGAAACTAGCATTATGGTAATTGTTTTCTCTCAGCTTTATGTTCATACTCAATAGATCATTAACACAAATGGTTATAATGCTACAAAGTCTCTTTGGACATGGTTGTTTGACTGGAAAGATAGATGGATGAATGGATGGATGGATGAATGGACTATGGGTAGGCAAAATGGGGTCCATATGTGCTGAGTGACACCTCTGACAAAAGCAGACAAGATATGTGTTAGGTGTTTTTGTGTTTTTTTTTTCCTTTTACAAATGTAGATCTGCAATCATATGGGTGGATGAATGGGTAGTTTCGTTGGTAGATAGGAAGGTAGATACATGGATTGATTAATGGATGGATTGCTGGGTGGATGGATGAATGATGGGTTGATAAGTGATAAAGTTCCTGATTGTTTGGCTGTAGGGATAGGTGGATGAATGGATGAATAAGTGGAAGCAGGTGTGGATAGGTTTTATCCTTGCTGGATGGGTCTATGGATGCATAGATGGGTGGATGGATTAACATACAGATAAACAGATTGGTAAATATACAGATGGATGGATGGATGGATTAGAGGACGGTTCTATGGAATAATGGATAGGTGAATGAATAGGTGTGGACGGAAGATTTGAGGGATAGGTGGAAGGCTGGATAGATAAAATAAACAATTAGATATTCAGTGGTTGGATGAATGGCTCTATGGATGATGGATGGACGGTGGATTATATGGAAGGCAAGATGGATGAATTACTAGATAGATAAGGTACAATTGAGGTAATTAGATGTATAGTTGGATGAATTGGTGAGTGTGTGTGACTATTGATGGAGGGATGGACGAATGAATGGAGCGACAGATGGAGGATTAGATGGATGGATGGATATAGATGAATGGAGGGAGAAATGGATAGATATATGGATAGATCATGGATGGCTTAATGGATGGGTGGGTCTATGGAATAATGGACAGATGGAAATAGGTGTGGGATGGTATGATGGATGGATGGATGGATGGATGGAAGTTTAGACAGGAGGACGGATGGATGAATGGGCAGATAGATAAAATAAAAAAGGCATTTAGATTGATGAGTGAATGGATGGTTCTATGGATCATGTACGGATAAATGAATGGGTGGATTGAAGATTTAAGGGCTAGATGGATGGCTGTGTAGATAAATTAAAAAATTATACACTTGTACAGTTGGATGAGTGGCTCTATGGATGATGGATGGATGGAGAATTATATGGAATGCAAGATGGATGAATGACTAGATAGATAAGGTAAAACTGAGGTAATTAGATGGATAGGTGGATGGAGGGATGGATAGATATATAGATACTGTAGATGGATGGGTTAACTAGTGGATGGGTGGGTCTGTGGAATAACAAAAAAGTGGACGAATTTAGGTGTGGGTGGTTCTGTGGATGGATGGAGGATTAGACAGAATGTTGGTTGGATGAATGAGCAGATAGATAAAGCAGAAACCTAGGTATTTAGATTGAGTAGTGGGGTGGATGGTTCTATGGATCATGAATACATGGATGTATAAATGGATGTGAGGAAGGGTGGGTGGAGGATTATAGGGATGGCTGGATAGATAAAGTAAATTATAAGATACTTGGATGGTTTGCATGAATGGTTCTGTTGATAAATGGATGGATGGATGGATGGAAAGAGAGATGGATACAGGATTAGTTGGATGGAGGGATGAATGAATGAGTAAGTAAAGAGTTAGATACTTACTTTTAGGTGGATGAATTGATGGGTGTGTGGCTTTATTGATGGATGATGGATGGAGGGATGGGTGGATGGATAGAAAGCTACACTAAGAAGATACTGGTCATCAGAATACTCTCAAAATTTAACTCCAAAGAACAGATCAGCAAACTTTTCCACCCAAATTTTAGATGGCTGGAGACACAGGCTGGTGTGAGTCAACAGAAAATACTCTCGGAGCTCCATAATTTTCAAAGCTGTGCATTTAAATGCCCCTTTTATTCCCAAACAGCCTTAAGACACGTTCGGGAATGGCTGGATCCACATAATGAGATGGAGCAGACAGATGACACTCTGTGAGCGCCATTAAAGAGGTCATTGAGAAAGCGCAGAGACGCCTCAGTTCCGCCCGTCATTAATTTATGGCTTCAAAGAAAGGAGCATGTGACACCGGCGCAAAGCGAGGAGGCATCAGAGCTCGTCTTTAACACCGCCTTCACTTTGGATTTATCCAAAACAAAGAGCCTTAAAAAGTCTCCACAAAGAACAGCAGCGCTATTTACAGCATCGAGATAAAAACCAAGAGCGCTATAAAAAGTCTACTAAATTTGTTCTGCTGTAGTTAACCTGCTGTGCATTATGGGTAAGCACAGCTGGGTCCATACGTGCTGAGTGATATTTCTGACTCTCGTGCTGACAAAAGCAGACTAGATAGAAGAGTTTTGCTCTTTTTGTTTTACTCTTGTTTCTCTAAAATCATGGCAAGCTTTAGACGAAGCATCGAAGAGTGCAGGGATGACAGGATGGATGGTGGTTGGCATATGGATGCGAGAGATAAACAGATGGAGGGATGAAGAGATATATATATATATATATATATATATATATATATATATATATATATATATGTATATATAGATAGATAGATAGATAGATGGATGGTTTAGGGGATGAGTGGGTCAGTGGAAGAATAGATAGGTGGATGAACTGGTGTGTGGATTGTTATATGGGTGGATGGAAGATTAAATAGACAGAGAGATGGATGAATGGGCAGATAGATAAAATAAAGACTTAGGTATTTAGGTTGATGAGTGGGTGGATGGTTCTATGGATCATGGATAGATAGATGGATGGATGGATAGATGCGTACAGGATTAGTCAGGTGGATTCTTGGATAGTTGCATGAATGGTTCTATGGATGATGGGATGATGGAGGATTATACGGAAGGTAACATTTAGGAAGCTAAGATGGATTTGTTGGAGGATGGATAGATGGATGATGGACAGAGATAAAGATAGATGGGTGGGTCTATGGAAGAATGGATAGGTGGATGAATTGGTGTGTGGGTGGTTCTGTGGATGGATGGAAGATTAGACAGACAGAGGGATGGATGACTGGGCAGATAGATAAAAAATGGATGGATGGATGGGTGGGTAAAGGATTAGCTAGATAGATAATGTAAAAATTAGATAATTGGATGGTTGCATGAATGCTTAACAGCTATCTAGATAGCTAGATAGATGTATAGATAGATGGATGAATAAAGGGATGGCTGGATGGTTGGATGGAAAAATGGTTAGGCGCATGGTCGTTGGGCTGGAGGGATGGATGAATGATGGGTGAACGGATAGATAGATAGAGAGATGTACAGATGAATGCATAGATACATGGATGGATTTATGCATGAGTGGAAAAATTACTTGACTGGAGAGATGGATTATTGGATGGATGATTATGCCTATTTAGTTATCGACTTATAATCTATAAATCATGTTACATGGTTGGAGATCAGGTGGATATGATGAAATGATTTAACATCAAAGCTTCTGGAAATCCCTGGTTTGGTCTTTCTTCATCCATCCAGAGTACAACATGAAGACTATGTCCTTAAGCTTAGCCTTGAAGATCATTTTGGAAAGGATAAATTACTTTTGCAGTCAAAAGCAGCTGTGGAGATGTTTTTCTTTCATATCTGCTTACACAATGTCTCAGAGGATCTCAGTTTATAGATCAAAAACATCATTAGTTATCCTCAGACAGAAGAGAGAGAGAATGAATGAGAGACATAGAAAGAGAGAGAGAGAGATACACTGAGAGAGCTTTGATGGCTGGATGAGCTGATTGTTCCCTTTTGGATGGAAAGTTAATGATAATGGTCCGAGTGCCCCTTAAACTGATAGGAGACATCAAATAAAGGAAACGGTCCTGCAGCGCTGCTCGCTCACACGGTCCGGACCACTGTCAGACCTCTTCTCGAGCTTTGTTAGCTCCGCAGTGACTAATAAGTCCGAAATGTAACCCGAGCTCATTTAGCAGTCGGGATTCTGATTGGCTGGGCTCAGCTGAAATTGCAAATGCCTTATTTGTGACATCACTTTGCTTGTAGGACCCATCAATCTAAGCAGTGTGGTAAATACAAGACTGATACAAAGGAATTCGAAATAAATTTCACGTCTCAGATTGTGATTTGTGTTTGTGCGAGAGTCGATTTTTTAACCATTACCACCACAGACAGTAAAAGGGCTCGAGGGAGGGATTCTTGTTTTAATTTTCCTAATGAGATTAACCCATCTATTAACATTAGGTTGTGTTTGTGTGCGCCTTCATTTGGTCTAAATGGGTATTTAGAGTTTCTGTACACAGCTTCAGTGTAATCAGTTTAGTCCTAATAAATGTAGACTGTTCAGCGTGAGTCATTTATCGTTAAATATTACGCACGTTTAGCAAGTAGTAAATGGAAAGAGCAGCTTAAATAAGGGCATTCTGGTCCAAAATAAAAATCTGTAGTTTTTTTTACACCATAGCAGTATTATCCAAGATCATTTTAATTTACTATATGAGTTTTTGTTTGCATTGTTTTCTAAATTAAAAGAATGAAAGACAATGTCTGCAAGGGACAAACTTAAATTTAACACACTTCTGCAACTGTAAATTAAATTAATTATTTCATGTAAACAAAAACTCACCTGGAAAGAGTAAATTATATTTTAAAATGAATACCTTCAGAGCACTGTCGTCTCTAAGTTGTTTAATTAAGTCTGAGCAAGATTAGGGTGGCAGTGACGAGGAAAAACTCCTTAAACGTTATGTAAAAGAACCTTTGGAGGTCCAAGACTGCTCAAAAAAAGGACCTGACCTCCTTGGGCAGCCTAGATGTTATATATAAGAATTAAACTTAAAAGTTAGTTAATGCATAGGTTTATAGTCACCGTATAAATACACAGAAGTAAATATAAAAATTGTTTTTCTTTTTATGTTAAAATAAAAAACAATAAACTCATGTTTTGTAGTATAATATTATGCATAATATATTTTCAAAAATAAAATACATTTTTAAATATAAAAGAAATGAATGACAGCTTCAACTGTAGAGCTTATCGGGCAATACAGGTTTATGTTCAATGATTTCTTTTTTAGTTTTGCTACCAAGAATCGCAGCAAACTCTAGAGAATAAACAGCTAAAGCAAAAACTTAAGATACCAAACATCTTGGCTGAAGGGACTCCATTTGGGGTTGGCGATAAATTGTGCGAATGTTCACCGAAACACTCGTTTAGGAGTTCAGTCAATTCTATGTTGTAATAATAATTTGCCAACTTCAGCTCCCTGGTGCCAAATATTTCTCTGAATATCAGGCAAAGTGTTCTTGGGAGGAAAAAGAAATGAACTACAAACACACGATAACCAAACTCTTACACATGGAGACTGAGCCAGATCCCCAAAGTAGCACAAAGCTCTCTGCGAATCTCTCTCTCTCTCTCTCTCTCTCTCTCTCCTAATGAAGACGCCGTCGTGGGCCTCAGAGACCGGCTCGGCTGCCAGTGGTTTTGTTTACCTTCAGCACAAATGTCCAAGAGGCATTTTGTAGGCACTTCACAAAACCAATCTCTTAATGCTGCTACTGCTGCTGGAGGCTTGGCATCCACACCGCTTCGGGGAACCGCCTCTGAAGCGCTTTATTCACACAGAACATTTGAAGGGCAATTGCTGTGTTACAAAGATTTTCTACACACACCAAAAAAAAACACACTCAGTCTGCCAATGAGGATAAATACATGTGCCGATCTTTGCTGCTTTTGTTGATAAAGATGAGTCACAGCTTGGAAAAATGTGTTACATATTGCAAAAATAAAGCAGCAGTTGGTGGGAAAAGAACAAAAAGAAATGTGAAGCAAATAGTTAAAAAAAAAGTTAAACTTTTTTTGGACACGTTTTAGTGCGTTAAATTTAAATACGTACCATTATTTCAACCCGTCTAACTTTTACTGTGTTTATGTTCATGGTTCAGGAAAAGTGTGCAATTTTTTAGCCGTTGAAGTTGAAGGTGCAAGGTCTATAGAAAATCATCATTTTCTTTTAAAATAGTCACTTTTTTGTCTTATAGCCTCAAAAAATTCATTAAAAAAATATTTTTATGTACTGTATATAGATCTTTATATAGACTCCCTGGAAAGCAAATGAGTCAAGGTGGCATTAAATTCAGGTTCCTGCAGATGGCGTTGAACAAGGATGATCTGGCTATAGATACCTGCGGGGTGTGTGAGACGGGATGAATGTCTCGTTCCATGGCTGGAAAATGGGTCGCAAAGCAGATGTTAATGAATGGCAAAAAGGAGTGATTGCATTTGGGTGTACCAAAGGCCATAGTGTGAAGGAAGTAGCTGAATTTACAGGCAAAAATCCCAGTCTACAGGAAAATCTTGTCAGAATTTGTGGAGGCATTACACTCTATTAAGTACGTTTCAGTCACAGGTGACTAATTTTTGTCTGGTGAGTATATTTATATACATTTTGCCTTTCAGGTGATAAGAAAAAAATGCAACCTTTCTTTTTTCAGAAAGTGTCAATTTTCATGTTGTGTGGAACCGGACTGCTCTCTTCAAGTCCATCCACAGAGTTTCTATGACATTCAGGTCAGAGCTCTGACTTGGCCACTCGAGGATGTTCACCTTCCTATCCTTAATAAGCCATCGTGTTATATTTTGCCGATGTACTGGCAGATGAACTACCTTCCCAACTTCAGCTTTCTAGCAGTTTTCATCAAGAGCAACAGCATTCCCTTCAAACCTGACAAACTGTCCCGTCCCTGCTGAAGAAAACACCCCAAAACACAATGTTGCCACTATTTTCACCTTAGTTATTTTAGGTGGTGCGCTGACCCTGAATCTTGGTGTCATCTGACCCTAAAACCTTTCGTCACGTGACATCAGAAGCGCAAACAAGACTGGCACTTATCAGAAGAGGCTTGTGCCTTGTCACCCTGCCACACGGGCCAGCTTTGTGTAAAGCCTGTGAGATTGTTGCCACGTGCACAGACCCAGCATTCTCAGTCAGTAAGACCGGTAAGTCCTTCAAAGTTGTCACAGGCCTCCTTGATTCCCTGATAAATATTCTCCTGGCTTGGTCATCCAGTTTGGAGTCTCAGCAATCTTTTATATCCTTCATCTGTATCCGGTCTTCATGGCTTTATCCCAGAAGGCCTTTTAAAGTCATCCAGAGTGAATTTTTTGCATTTACATCCTCTACTTGTAGTGACTTCAAGAAACTGCTGGTTTAATTCTGAAGTGTCAAACGAGGGCCAATTAGCCTTGAAAGTGATTGGTTGTACATGAGTAAGTTTATCATGGTTACTCTAAAGGTGCTGATCACTTATTCAAGGCAGGTGTTTTACTAATTACACTATCATCGATCAGATTTGATTTTGATGTTGAGAGTTCATTCATTCACTTTTTTAACTGCTTAATCCTGGACAGCGTCATGATAGAGCTGGTGCCATGGGCCAACCCTAGACCAGAACGCCAATCCATCGTAGGGACACACTCGTACACTTTGGCATAATCAATTAACCTAAAGCAGGTCTTTGGACTGTGAGAGGATATCGGAGCACCTGGAGTAAACCCAGGCGGACACGGGGAGGACACTCGGACTTCACACAGAAAGGACCACCTGGGATCGAACCCAGGAACTTCTGTGAGTTATAATCTGTAAATACAGCTGGAAAAGATTGTACCCCATTCTGGCCCTGTTCTTCTCCATAACCGATAGCGCTGTGCGTGCTTTAAATCTCACCTCCATGCTATTAGTCCTTGTACCTAAGCGCTTGGCAGGACGTCCCGAGCATATGGCAGAACTAAACGCTGATTATTAGCTGTTCTCATATTTCATTCGGACATGTGATAAGTAAAGGCATTCATCATTCAGCAGTTCTGGAGAGAAGTTCTGCTTTCTGTCTGCCATTAATGGCCACCATATGAACGGCGTACCTTGTCTGTTATGGGACTCCAGAGGACTTTGAATGAAGCCAGTAATTTTCACTTTGTCCTTGACTTTTTTTTTTTTTGAAAAAAAAGAATTTTTTCGTTCATGAACCTGGCATGAGGATCCCATTTAATGTCTTCTGTTTGACAAGGTTAATGAGGACGAATTAGCGATGATACGGGCGGCCATATTTCTCGAAGACTAAGTACCCATTGTTTATTCTTCCATGCTGACTTAAAGGTTAATCACACAATCAGTGATTACTCTTTTAATATCGTCCTAGTTAAAGCTCTGATCATTGTCACTACTCGACGGACCTCTTTCTTTAATATAAATGGCCTTTATTCTTAGTAAAATAATTATGAACGCATAATTAATAAGTCCTTTACGTGTGCACACCCACACATTGACACCAAGCCCTGTGCTAAGTGACTATTATTTATTTTGATAATTCTCTACATGAATTCATAATAATTAGCCTTAATGTATTGATGGCTCATTAAATAATAATATATATGTTTTGCAATTATGCGTGGCATGTGTCCCAAATCAGAGACAGACGCCCCTTGTACTACGATAATCCTTTATTCTTTAATCTCTGTGGCCACATTATTTAAGCAGACTCCATATTTAGTTCATTGTTTAGTTCATTATGCAAAATCAGCGCAAAAAAAACCCCACTAAGACAACAAACCCATATGCATTCATTCCAAATTTATTCATGAAGGCCAGACAAATTTACAACAACATCCACACCCGAACACCCAGCGTGACTCCACCACCTTGACTAGCATCCCATATTTCCCCTTTCCACACACACAGTGACATATCCATCAGCACGTACGGGCCGCAGCAGTAGGAAGGGGCATTAGTGCGCCATTAATGGCGTGAGAGGGGTGAAATGGCCTCTCCTGCTGCACCGCTGAGAGCTCATCAACATTATACAGGCTGCAGAGAGGAGGGGAAGGGTGCCACCGCCAGGCAGGTGTTCATCCGGAGGGCATTCGGAGGGCACAGCGGCGGCTAAACGATGGCGTCTTGGCGAGATCCATGTGTCTGATGGCCGTCGGTTGCTAAATAGAGTGCCTGTGATTGACAAATCATCGGTGGTGTTCAAAACAAGGGTAGTCATTTAGCCGGAAGGTGTTTATCTCTGCTGTGTCAGATGAGGTGTTTTCTGGACAGAAAAAAGACGCCTGGAAAGAGGATCGACACAGACAGGTTAGGAAATAACGAAATGAATTACATAGTAAATAAGGAATCATGATGATTTTGTTAAGCTTGCTGTATCAGTCAAAAATGGGCTGTTAATTAGCACAGTTGCATTCACACCAATAGTAAAAGCAAGTTACAAAAGAGATTCTCTTAATATCACCTTAGTTTCTCCTAGACAAAAGTAAAGTAAGTAAGTAAAGTAAGTCTCAGTAAAGTCTCACACTGCTCAGATCTGCCAACATCTTGATTATCATGTTTATCTGCTGCGGAAAATGACTGAGCTCTCAAAATGAACTCAAACATTTAGCACTTATACTGACAGATTCTGTGATTTAATGTCATGTACAGTGGTACCTCGGTCCTTCTTGTTAATTTGTTCAATCGAGTGCCAAAATTGGTGAGTACCGAGGGAATTTTTCTTATTTTTTTTAAAAAGAATATATTAAATGAATCCGTTCTAGACCCCCAGAAAATCCACATCGTATGAGGCATTATATGCATTAATTTAGTTGTATATAGTATATATATATACAGTGGGGCAAAAAAAGTATTTAGTCAGCGACTGATTGTGCAAGTTCTCCTACTTAGAAAGATGAGAGAGGTCTGTAATTTTCATCATAGGTACACAGAGTGACCTGATGAATGACCTGCAGAGAGCTGGGACCAAAGTAACAGAGGCTACCATCAGTAACACACTACTCCGAGAGGGCCCCCCTGCTTAAGCCAGTACATGTCCAGGCCTGTCTGAAGTTTGCCAGATGGCATATGGATGATCCAGAAGAGGATTGGGAGAATATCATGTGGTATAATATCAGAATTTTTTGGTAAAAACTCAGCTCGTCGTGTTTGGAGGAAGAAGAATGCTGAGTTGCATCCCAAAAACACCATACCTACTGTGAAGCATGGGGGTGGAAACATCATGCTTTGGGGCTGTTTTTCTGCAAAGGGGACAGGATGACTGATCCATGTTAAAGGAAGAATGAACGGGGCCATGTATCGTGAGATTGACTTCCGAAGCCAAAACCTCCTTCCATCAGTGAGAGCATTGAAGATGGAACGTGACTGGGTCTTCCAGCATGACAATGATCCCAAACACACCACTTGGGCAACAAAGGAGTGGCTCTGTAAAAAGCATTTCAAAGTCCTGGAGTGGCTTAGCCAGTCTCCAGACCTCAACCCCATAAAAAATGTGTGGAGGGAGTTGAAAGTCCATGTTGCCCCAAAATGTCACTGCTCTAGAGGAGATCTGCATGGAGGAATGGGCCGAAATACCAGCTACAGTGTGTGCCAACCTGGTGAAGACTTACAGGACATGGTTATGTTACAAAGTATTGAGTGGAACTTTTGTTCTTGACCAAATACTTATTTTCCACCATAATTTACAATTAACTTATTTAAAAATCCTACAATGTGATTTCCTGGATTTTTTTTCTCATTTTGTCTCTCATAGTTGAAGTGTACCTATGATGAAAATTACAGACTTCTGTCATCTTCCTAAGTAGGAGAACTTGCATAGTCAGTCGCTGACTAAATATCTGTAATATATCTGTAAAATATCTGATCTGTAAATTAAACATTAAAGAGCATCGCCATTATGTCAATCAGAGGATAACATATCCTATAGTGTCTCCTCAACAAAGAGTGAAGTTAGTTTTTTTCCCCCACAGGACCTGGGTTCAACTTCGGGTTGTTAAACAGTCTCAGGTTAAACAGTAATATTACCACATTAAACTTTATAACTTTGTATCAGCCTTTTAATTTATTACATGGAGAAGTAAAAGCATTCAGCTGCCTGCTACGCTAGCAATCAGTTAGCTTAGCTAATGTTAGTCACTAAAATGAGTACATTTAAGCAAATCGTCAAGAATATGACACTAGAATTCGTCATTCTGAGTGTAGCTGTGGCCACAGGGAGCTAGTTCACTAGCAGTTAGATAGCCAAATAGACAAGTGCTAACGTTACCTCCATAAACTGTGATTATTGTGGTATATTTTTGTTTGGCTAACGCTGCCCTTTATACTGTTATGTATTTGTCTCTATGACTTAAATAATGGTGCCTCAAGAGTCTTAAAATGACCTGTGACAGTGCGTGCTAATTTATGAGCACTGATCTAGCTGGTTAGCGTCACTATATGTTAAATGCAGTAGTAGAAGTGGCATTGTACAGACATATATTGTGAATGTTTTTTTCTTTCTATTTGCACTTTGACAGGAGAATTTGGCAAAACACCATAAATAAAAATGTATTTTAACTTGAAAGGCTTTCAAAGTAGTTTATTATCCAGCCTGGTACAGCAGGAGGATTGTGTGGCACTTCCATTTTAAATAATTATGGACATTTTGTTGTTTTATTAGTAAGATTAGAGGTGTAATAAGCAATATTTTAAATGTGAGGCATTAAAATACAAAGAAAATGAACAAAACACTCGTATAGTGGCTACGTTGGATGCTCAGAGGTACTTTAAATCTTCATATGTTACGAAGATGGATCCATACAGTTCGTAAGCATCTTGTTCCATTCGAAAGCCACAACTAACATATATACATTGTTCCAACAGGAGCAATAATTCTCGATTGGTCTCATTACAAAGTGCTTAATTGCCTCCAGTTAATTCCACGTTGGGCACGTAAACGTACTGCCGACCAATGATGAACCCTTCTCGTTCATTCTATCATTGATAAATGAATTAGGGACTAATTATGAATCCCAAAATGTCTCACAAACGGAGGGAAACATCATGGCCTAGCACTAAGTGCTCGAGCGTCTCAATTACACTCCTACACTCTGATGTTTGCCGTGGGAGCCCGACTCGACTGATCTAAGACTGATTGCGGAGGTTGGAGTGTGTAAATCAGGACTAGGAGATGCAGGAGATCTCCGAGAGAGCATTCAACCGCTGCACCATCTCTCGCTTACCACCCTAATGTCCCCTAATGGGCTAAATCCTAATTGAGTTAAGCATTAATTCTGAGTTCAAGTACAAGAACGCATTATGGCAGGGTGATGCTTCCTGTATCGCTATGAAAGCTAGCACATAAATACGTGTTTGTGTCCTGCTTCAAGCAGCAGCTATGTATCATTAAAACCGGCAAGAAGTGACTGGAGAAGATATTTACTTCGTCTTCATTAAGGGCCAGCTGTGGGCTTTTAACCAACTTCACATCAAATTATACAGCTTGTCAAAACCGAAGCCAGACTATGCTGTTAGATAAAGATAATCCGCATCATGCCACCAAACAAGGCCCAGTAGTTCTTCCTTCCTTATATTGCCTACGTACTTTTGCGAGACGCAAAGTTTGAACCTTTTTGAAATAGCTTTATTCATAGTATTCAAAATAAGAATACTATGTAATGTAATGCCTAAACTAACAACATACCGGCACTTGTACTGTTTATGTGCGTATTTTCTATGAGGTGAAAAAGGATTTAAACCCTCCAATTTAATAACTAAGTAAGCTTTTAACAGCAATTGCATTTCTTGTGGTGGTGGTGAGGGGGAATTTTAGAGCTTTCTCAGATTTCAGGTCATGGCGCATCATCTCAAATGGAGTAAGGATCTGATTTGGGCTTACCAAAGAATGCAGTTTTGTGTTTCTTTTATAGTCAGAGCTGGTATTCTATAAGTCTTTCAGAGTAGGAAATGTGTCACCCCAAGTATGGCTGGGCGGTGGATCTCGGCATGATGTGTAGCTTTTAAGGATCTTTGGGTGTACTTCACTTTGTCAGGCTGGTCCTATTTAAGGGATGTCCTGATTGAGAACGGGTGTGGCTAGAGACAGTGACCTCAGGTGTGATAAACCATAGTTATGTTTTAACAGGGGGGCAATCACTTTTTCACACAGGGCCATGTAGGTTTGGATTTTTTTCTCCCTTAGTAATAAACACCTTCATTTAAAAACTGCATTTTGTGTTTACTTGTGTTGTCTTTGCCTAATATTTAAATTGGTTTGATTTCCAAAACACTTAAGTGTCACAAACGTGTAAAAAATTAGGAAATCAGTCATATACACCATTGTATATGACTCAACAGACACTCTGCCATTGTTTGCTGGCCTCTAAACAAAGCTTCGAGCTGATCCAGATATCAGGAAGTGTCTCTCAGTCCACGCTGAACCTCTGACATGTCATTTCTGCTTCTGTAATTGAATCTTCCTCGGCGGCGGCGGCGTCCCGGCTGAGCGATGTGCTCATAAGAACACATGACATGACGTGTCATTACAGTAGGATGACACCACCGAGTCGATGCGTTCCGCTATTACACCTTGGCTCTCATGGCGACGGCGCTCTCTGAGTCACTCCCAATACCTCCAGTTTAACAAATGCTCCCGGACTCGACCTGATATGTTTTTTTGTGTCTGCGCTTTAATAAAACACGGAGAGGATAAACTCCTGAGTGCCTGTCACCTTCAGCCTGTGTCCCTGTCATTTGTTCAGCAGCACCAGGCCATTAAATTCGCATTAGGCCTGTGTGGCACTCCCGAGACCCTCGCACACCTACGGCCGTGGAAATCGCGCCCGCTCGGTCGTGGATGGCACGAGGACGGCTGAGCATCATTAGGGTCTCTGATGGATTCGAGTGTGTGAGGGCAGGGGCAGGTCTGTGTCCATTTTCCCTTTCCTTGAGGGACGAGAAGTTTTCGAGGTAGGCTTAAGTGGCATTACCTTGCTCAATCATTTATTAAAAACCAGCCATGGCCAATTTATGTGTCACTTCCAGTGAAGGCCTCATGCTGACGGCGTGCGTGTAGAGATGTACCTCAGCTCGTGTTCGCCGCATGCCTTCATGGCAGAGTTGTCAGGAGATACACAATTACCACGCTGGCCGCGACGGCTAGTGACCTTCCTGGTTTGCGTCGCCGGATTTGCATGTGAGCGCTCGCCCTTCATCGCTCTCCATTTGTTTGAAAATTGTTGTTTATGAGAATGTGCGGTTTTTATTGGTCAATTCAGATGGACAGATGCTAGGGTTGGCCCCTGCCCAGCACCGACCCGACTGTCTGCTGTACCTGAGGGCAAATGGTCACATGGTCACACTGGCGCTCGTTTACATCCAGGCTTGGAGATGTGACAAGTCAATTCAATCATAACGTCATATTAAACGTGCTTATATGTGTGTGTGTGTGTTTGTGTGCTGCCATTTAGTGTGATGTCCGAAAGACAAACTGCAGTCATTTGCATACTCGTGATCTGAATTTTCTCTCATAAGTCCATTTGTTGCCTCGGTATGTCAGAGCCAAAAGCAAACACACAATGAAGCTGCTAAATGCTGAAATGCCCAGCACAAGGAATAAGGAATCCCACCTCCGAAGCAGTACAGTAGGATAAATAATATAAGTCCTGCCTCACTATTGGAATTCAAATGAATCAATGCAGTTAGCCTAGATGTTCATCAAACCATTTCTTTATGGGCTCTGTGTTAGGAGAACAAACTGATTTGTTGGAGGTGAAAGCCCATGATAGTGCCATAGCGAGAACTGACAAGCTGTCCAGTACAGCCCATTCCACTGCTGCTGTATGTTTTTGGTGTTTCCATACCTGTGTGCTTCATAGTGGCTGACAGAACAGATAATTAGAAGGGGTATTTATATACAGTGGGGAAAAAAAGTATTTAGTCAGCCACTGATTGTGCAAGTTCTCCTACTTAGAAAGATGAGTGAGGTCTGTAATTCTCATCATAGGTACACTTCAACTATGAGAGACAAAATGAGAAAAAATTAAAGAATTTAATTGTAAATTATGGTGGAAAATAAGGATTTGGTGAATAACAAAAGTTCAACTCAATACTTTGTAACATAACCTTTGTTGGCAATGACAGAGGTCAAATGTTTCCTGTAAGTCTTCACCAGGTTGGCACACACTGTAGCTGCTATTTTGGCCCATTCCTCCATGCAGATCTCCTCTAGAGCAGAGACGTTTTGAAGCAACACAGATTTTCAACTCCCTCTACAAATGTTCTATGGGGTTGAGGTCTGGAGACTGGCTAGGCCACTCCAGGACCTTGAAATGCTTTTTCCGGAGCCACTGCTTCGTTGCCCGAGCGGTGTGTTTGGGATCATTGTCATGCTGGAAGACCCAGCCACGTTCCATCTTCAATGTTCTCACTGATGGAAGGAGGTTTTGGCTTAAAATCTCACGATACATGGCCCCGTTCATTCTTCCCTTAACACGGATCAGTCGTCCTGTCCCCTTTGCAGAAAAACAGCCCCAAAGCATGATGTTTCCACCCCATGCTTCACAGTAGGTATGGTGTTGCTTGGATGCAACTCAGCAATTTCTTCTCCTCCAAAACAACGACGAGTTGAGTTTTACACAAAAAGTTCTTATTTTGGTTTCGTCTGACCACCATGATGATTCTCCCAAACCTTCTTCTGGATCACCATATGCTCTATGGCCCAAAACTTTCAGAAGGGCTGCGACATGTACTGGCGTAAAGCAGGGGGGCAACGCATGGAACTGCAGGATGAGTTCCCTCTCGGGCGTAGTGTGTTACGATGGTAGCCTTTGTTACTTTGGTTCCAGCTCCTGCAGGGTATTCACAAGGTCCCTCCGTGTAGTTCTGGGATTCTTGCTCACCGGGTTCTCATGATCATTTTGACTCCACGGATGAGATCTTGCGTGGAGCCCCAGAGCGAGGGAGTTATCAATGGTCTTGTATGTCTTCCATTTCTTACAATTGCTCCCACATGTTGATTTATTAACCACCAACCTGCTTGCCCAGTTGTAGATTCACTCTTATCCAACCTGGTGCAGGTTACAATTTCTTCCTGGTGTCCTTCGACAGCTCTTGGTCTTGGCCCATGGTTGAGTTTGGATATGACTGTGTGAGGTGTGTGACAGGTGTCTTTTATACAGATACGAGTCAACAGGTGCCATTAATACAGGTAAACCAGTGGTGGACAGAAAACTTCTTAAGAAGCTTGTTACCCAAGGCGGTGAGAGCCAGAAAATCTTGCTTGATTGTGGGTGGACCAAATACTTATTTTCAGCATGATTACAATTAAATCTTTAAAAACCCTTACAATGTGATTTCCTGGATTTTTTTCCCTCATTCTGTCTCTCATAGTTGAAGTGTTACCTATGATGAAAATTACAGACCCCTTCATTTTTCTAAGTAGGAGAACATTGCACAATCAGTGGCTGAATAAATACGTTTTTGCCTGGGACTGTATATAATTATGAGTCTATGGGTGCGATTTCAGACACTCCCTCAGTCTCGGCGCCGCAGTTCCAGTGAGAAGACGTGCTTGAATCTTAACTACAATTCCCCTAAAACAATAACCAGTTTGTTAATCTAATGCAAAAAAGATGATAGGATTTTAGCAAAAATGCCGCCTGTTTGGGTGGAAGTTCAGGATATAGCTACAGTAAACTATTACACATATTTGTGTAATATTCCAGTATAATATCAGTCCGAACTGCGACAGTATTATGGCGGTTCATGTCAACAGATTGGTTTCACTTTCTACTGAGGACACTAAGCAGGGACCACCCAAATAAAGCGCTAACCACTTTGAACGCCCTCTTCTTCCTCCTTTTCCACACGCACTCCTCCCGCACTCCTCCACTCTTCCTCCTCTCCACACGCACTCCTACACATAGATACCCTGCGGGACAGAATGGCGACGGACAAGGGAGGGGAACTTCCCCCTGATTTCCTGCAGACCTGCGGGGCTGTCCCCTCCCCTTCAATACACACACACACACGCATAGACACACATTTGTCTTCCTATCATTATGGGGACTTTCCATTGATATATTAATACAGTAGCTAATTAATACTACACCTACACCCATTTAAAACAGCAAGTTTCCTTGTGGGGAACAGCAAAGTGAAAAATGTCAAATCTTTGTATCCTTGTGGAGAACATTTGGTTCTCAAAATGATGTATTCAAACTTGGCCCACACACACACACATACACACTCAATCTATTATTGCTATTATTGGTTTATTGGGTAATTCCATTGGTAATTACTGGGTATTGCTGTAGCTTAATAGCACTATGTGTACTAAAGCTGCAACAAACAACTATTTTGATAGTCGAATAATCTATCAATTACTGAAAGAAATAATTAACTATTGCGATTATAAATTGCATAAGTATAATGTAGCAATCAGCCTTTACATTTAGCCCGAGGTTGTTTTATGCATTTGTTAACTAACAATGAGGACAATAAAGATGACTACGTGTTTCAAAAAGATCTGTTTTAATGAATCTAACACAAAAAAGAAATAAAACCGCAATATCTTTTTCCTGTCACAAATTAAAACCAATGATGTGCAAATAATGTAATAATGCAAATCAGTAAATCAGTTTACATGCACTTAATAATCCGACCATAGTCAGATTTCTGCAGTTATCTGATTATTCAAGTGGTCATGTATAAAGCATACTCCGATTTAGAAATCAGATTAAGAAATCCAATAAAAAGAGCTGGATTTTACTCCAGTAATCGGATTACTCATAGCATGTATACCAGTTACCCGATTTCCTAACCCGTCACGCTTGCCATGTCCGCCTGTTCTAAAGACTTGGCTTTATTTGGACTCGTTTTTTCCACTGACTGTGATGGGTTTTGTTCTTGCATGACCTGGCAACCCTGGAATTAAATGCTCCACGGAATGAAATCAGCGAAACGGCTATCAAACACCTTGTGGAGACTCTGAAACAATATACACTGGAGAAAAGGAAGAATTAGACTATTTCATATCAAATTTTGAAGTTGATGTCACATTTCTGTGAGATTATTAGCTGGGAGAAATCCGATTACTGCCTGTGTCATGTAAACCCAGAGGTTTCCCATTATCTGATTACTCAAATGTAGGTAAACTCACTCAGTGCCTCCAGCCAGAAACGTGAGGTGCGCGAGGATTATTTGGAATGTGAACAGGCTCGTTGTGAATAATAGTTACTCTCCATTCCAACTCTATTAACGATTAGAGATGCATTTCGAAATAGAGAATGTCCCACTTCATATCATGAAGTAGAAAGTTTTTTAAGATTAGCAAACTAATGGTTTGCTCTTCAGATGCTCCACCATGGAGGATGTGCTTCCATGCCAGCTAAGGTTGGATTTTTAATTAGTAAAACACGCAACAATTTTTCGTGGTAAAATGCTTCCTCACTTTTGAGGCTGCATCACACATCCAGTAAGCAATAAAGAAAACATTCCTGTTTAGAGAGAGAACCACCCCTAATGTCTACACCTAACTTCAACCTCACTCCCCAAAATGTAACATCATAAGCATTTGATAAGCTGGTTTAAATATGCATATTGGCATCATTTAGTCCAGTACACAGAGCCACTGCAGGTTCCTGCGTCCTCGGCGCGGGGACACCATACTAACTCCATTTCCCTTGCAATTCTAAGAAAGCTACCCAAGCTTTATAGTCACCTGCGGCTGACATGCTGTCGCTTAAAAGACAGCAGCGGCAGAGTGGTTCTGCAGTTAAAAACTCGTTAACCCGCTCAGCATGTTTCTGGTCGAACAAAATAGCGTGTTTCACCAGACTGTTCAAGAGGAATGTGTTTTCGGTTTTGGCAACTACTACCTTAAGGCATTTATAGTTTTTGTTTACTTTAGTGTACCCATACTGTAGACCTCTGCTACATGCTTACTCTCTCGTGCAGCAAGGAGATACAGAGATACCAGTTGTTTCTTAATGATCGCAATGTTATTTAGAAAAAATGTAGAAAACAAGTATTGAAAATAATATTTTAACTTTTCAGTACTCTGTAGTACTGAGACACCAGTCGTTCCTTTTGAGTACTGATTGTCGGTGCCTAGCCAACAGCGAGCTGGGGGTTATTGTCCAACATCAGTGATCCCACAGCCATGTTCAAAAGCTAGCTGAAGGTTTCTCAGAAGAGTGACGGTTATACAAGCAAAGAGGGATAAACGTCATACTAATACATGGTTTTAAATGCCATTTTTGGGTCTATATAGTATACTCTATATTTCATTCATTCACTTATTCATTCATTCATTCATGTTTGTACCCGTTTAACGTTGCAGTTCTTGTTTCCTGTTGTACCAAAGGTACCGAAGGTATCACTGATCTCCCAGACCACACGAGGGCAGCGTAATAAGAACGCTACAACAACAACAACAACAAAAGCAGGAGGAGCAACAGGTTCCCTGCGTTAAAAACAAAATCCCAAAAGTCATGCTACATGTCATAATTATTGCCGCCGCTGCTTCAAAACTTTATGAAATGTCATAAAAACTCTGTGTATCAGACTAAATTATGCAGATAGCCTAGTGGTTAAGGTACTGGACTATGGAGCAGAAGGTTGAGGGTTCAAATCCCATCTCTGCCACTGTTGGGTCCTTGAGCAAGACCCTTAACCCACAATTGCTTGGATTGTAAGACTGTACCAATTGGAAGTCGTTCTGGATAAGGGCGTCTGCTAAATGACATGAATGTAAATGTAATGTAGGACTATGGTGGCTTAGCGGTTAAGGTTACCTGGACTCTGGACCATAAGGTCCAGTTTAAATCCCAACCTCTGCCAAGCTGCCACTTGTTGGGTCCTTGAGCAAGGACCCTTAACCCACCAATGCTTGTAGACTATAAGACTGTACCAATTGTAAGTCGCCTCTGGATAAGGGCGTTGCTAAATTTGCTGTACATGTAATGTATTTACTGAGTCCTGTTTTTCCAATATTACTACAACCCCAATTTGACTAGATAAATTAGTTTCATTCTTACATTCTCACCGAAGACCCCCCAAAGAGGTACGGGTCCTCCCCAAGGTTCTTCATTAAACAGATTAGGAGTTTTTCTGTCACGCCACCGGCAGCCCGGCTCGCTGAACCTGATCACGCGCACCTGTTCTTCGTTCCCTAGTCATTTCCCTCCCTATATAACCCTCAATCGTTCTCCATCCTGTGGATTCACGAGGCCCTACCTTGTATCACGCATCCCTTGTTCTTTATTCATAAAACCACTTTGCCCGCCAGGGCTTGCGTTTGTATCATGCTTCCGTGCGGCACCCGGCTTAAAGGTGAAATCCACCGACATGAGACAGCAGACTGGCTCAAGGCCGCGAGCCCAACGAGGGACGTGGCTCGCCAAACATTCCGTGCCCGGTTGGGGAGGTGACTCGGAGTATGTTTACCGTTGATTTCAAAGGCTTCTCCGCTCGCTCAACGGGCCGCCCTGCCGTCTCTCTAAGCCGCTGCTGCCTCCCGCCGCCGCGGACCGTCACCGCCTCGTCCAGGCTACCCTCCGAGATCCTACGATCGCCAGCCACCGTCGGCGACCCCGCTCGCCAGCCTCCCTCCGCGACTCGATCGCCCAGCCTCTACCCTGGCGACTCGATCGCCAGCTACCCTAGGCGGACTTCCGATCGCCAGCCTACCATCCCGCGACTCCGATCGCCAGCCACCCTCAGCGGGAATCCGATCGCCAGCTCCCTCCGCGACTCTGATCGCCCAGCCTGCCCTCGCGACTCCGATGCAAGCCTGCCCTCCGCGACTCCGATCGCCGGCCACCCTCGCTCGGAGGCGTCCCAGACGGCACCCGCGCTCGGCGGCGTCCAGCCGGCACCTCGCTCGGCGGCGTCAAGACGGACACCTCGCTCGGCGGGGACGTCCAGCGGCCCCCCACCTCGGTCGCCGGCGTCCGCCGGACCTGCGCTCGCCGGTCGTCCCATCATCGACTCTGCTCGCCGGCTTCCGCTTGGCTCCCCCCTCGCCAGCCGCTCGACTGCTGCCTTGCTTCTCCGGGGATTCGACCGCGCAAGGAAACCCCCGGATGGAACCACGCAAGGGAATACCCGTTGGAGTCCTGATCCGACTCGGCTCCGGGGGGGGGGGCCCTGTCACGCCCACCGGCCGCCCGGCTCGCTGCACCTCGGATCACGCGCACCTGTTCTTCGTTTCCCTCGTCATTTCCCTCACTATATAACCCTCACTCTGTTCTCACTCCTTGTGGATTCACGATGTCCCTACCTTGTCTCACGCATCCCTTGTTCTTTATTAATAAAACCACCTTGCCCGCCAGTGGCTTGCGTTTGTCTCCTGCTTCCGTGCCGGCACCCGGCATTACATTTTCCTTGTCACTGTCGCCCCAGGGCCTGCTCAATTTGGGATTGGCCCTGGATATTAGACGATAGTCCCATTTTAAAGCTGCATTGTAAAAAGCGCTACAGAAATAAATCTGACTTGACTTGAAATCTCTGCGGAGGGCTTTTAATTTGAAACGACAGACGCAGAGCAAAACGAAAGTGGAGAGCGATTACGCCCAAGGGAAAGGGAGAAGAGGGAGAGAAGAGAGAAAGGTAGATTAACTAACTGTAGTTCATTTAGATTTCCAGTTATAAGTTAGGTTATACAGTTGAAAAGACCATTCTATAACAGTAACCCTAATGTTCCTCACAGTAACAAGTCTTTGGTTAGAAAGCTTTGCATAATGGAACATTAATAGAGGTTAATGAGACAATCTGCTTACATACCGAGTGCACCACCGAGTGCCATGCCCCCTGCACGTGCCAAGCATTTATTCAGCGTTGCGTAACTAGTCAAACTCACTCATTTATGGCACCTAGAAAAGCCACTAAACAATTACTTATTATGGACTCATGTAATTGCTAATGTAATTCTGAGGTTTCTCCTCATCAGATTACTAAAACTCATCTAACCTCAGCGATCGGATTATTATCTCTTATTTTCCCTCCTTACTTATAGCAACACAAATTCTACTTGTGCACGCATTTAATACGACGACTGACAATGGTCAAAATCCAACCGTACTAGCAAATAGGAACGCTTCGGGACACAAACAATTAATACAATGAACACAACAGAATAAATACAATATTCACTGGAGCTTCAGACCACATTAGATAGTCAGTGCGATAATAATTAAGACTTGTGGTCTGTGGTGAATTTTTGTGAATGTATTTACAGAATTGTTAGTTGACATAAACTTCCAATCCTTGTAGCTACACTGGATTTCGAGCTGGCTCAAGATCTGGGTCGAGTGACTGTTCCGTCAATAACGTTTAGCTACCATTACAAAGTCACAAGGAGTATACCAGCTCACAGGACTCATCTACCACTTTCGAACTAGCGACCGCCCTTTTCCTGCAACTGCACAACCACAACAACACAGGATGCAGGTCATGTGCTGACCCCAGCATGACATCATTCTTCTGGTCTCCACGCTTTCCTGTCCTGCGGCCTGAGAATCACAGCTGGGAAAAACTGAACCTGCAAACTGAAAGTATTTGATTTGACTCGAGCCCTCAAATACAATTGAGTTACAATTACAATTTAACACTGCTTTCTACTGATCAGGTGCTAGTCTGGTGGACGGGTGGTGAATTTTCCGACATCTATCCCACAGCAGGTCTGAGAGCTTTGGGTAGTACCCTAATCCACTGAAGACCTGAGCAGGGGTCACTGCTGACCAGTCTCCCTTCTTTCAGACACACCTGATTGTATCTGCATGATCAAGTCAAGTCAGAATTATTTCTATAGCGCTTTTTACAATGGAGCATTGTCTTGTAGATTATCTTCTAATATCTAGGACCAATCCCAAAATGAGCAAGTCTAGTGGCAAGGAAAAACTCCCTAAACATTATGAGGAACACACCTTGGGAGGACCAAGAATCAAAAAAGGGACCCAACCTTCTTGGGTGGCGTAGATGATAAATGTAAGAATGAAACAAATTCATCTAGTCAAACAAGTCTTATAGTAATAGTTAAAATAGTTAATAACGTAAGAATATGCATATTGGCATCATTTAGTCCGATACTCAGAGTCACTATAGATCCTGAGTCCTCGGCAGGACAGTCCTTGGCGGCACGGAGGAAGGAGAAGGTTACTACCCTCTGGTGTGACCCAGGTATGGATGGGCTGGAGCTGATGAAGGAAACAACTTGAGTGGAGCTGAAGCGGAGGAACATCTTACTTTGTGGGGCTGGAACTGGTACCCACAGATCCCTCAAACCCAGATCCCTGCTGTGGTGGGCTATTATCCTGCTGAACCACCTGAGCGCCCCATTAGCATCACGTTCCTAATACAATCAAGTTCTGAATGTACCTTGCTCCAGAAAATATTTGGACAGCAAATGTAGAGCCCATATCTATTACTTCCCATGTATCTGATTCCTGTATATTTAAAACCCTCCCATTTCAATTAACACAACGTCGCATTGGACTTTCCGATTGGAGGCTTTGCTTACCGTGTGTGTGATTCATGCATTATCTACTGGGCAGTGCAATTCCTCTAGTGCTAAACACTACAATACATAAGAAATGCATTAGTCTGGTAAGACTGAGGTGGGGCACTGGTTATGGTACTGGACTATGGATCAGAATGGATCAGGACTATGGTCCACAGCTCCAGTCGCAGCACTGCCAAGCTGCCACAGTCGGACCATTGTGCAACTGTACCTTGTAATTAGGGGTGGGCGATATGGTATAAATATTATATCACAATAATTAAAGACATTTTCACGATATTTCACGATATAATTGCATTCTTTATGATGAAACATGCAGTTGGTCAGTGTTCTTTAAGCACTGACGATATCCTCGATATGCTCAGAAAAGCATATCGTCTATCACGATAACAAAATTTATCACGATACGATAGGATATCGTCATGTTGCCCACCCATACTTGTAATACTATATTAATTGTAAGCTGCTCTGGATGACAGCAATGTATATAAGCAACCATCAGCTCATAACTATCTATAGAAACATGGACAGCGTGGGTAGAGGTAAGGAGTCATTCAGAACACCATCTACTTCCTCTATTTTTTCTATGTGACAGTTCGGAAAGCAGGATTGGGACTTTATAGCCACTACCCACTGATGTGAGGTCTGGACTCAGAGCTCGTAAAGCCGCACTGAGGTATTTACCACTGTAAAAAGCTCTAATCAAAGAAATATAAAAACTTAACACTCACCGGTCACTTTATTAGGTACACCTCCTGGTTTCTACATTCACTGTCCATTTGATCAGTTCCACTTATATAGAAGCAATCTGTAGTTCTTCCATCTGTTTCTCTACATGACCCACATCGTACTTAATTTGAAGCTATTTACAACATGACATGAAATGGACAGTATAGCAAATAGCTTTTGAACCTTTTCACTGTACACGATGTGATTTCTATGTAGGTTTGCTGAGGTTGGAGCTCATGTACTAGAATAAAGTGGTGCCACATTAAAGGTGCACCAGGTAGAGTCTAGCTCTAGTGCTTACCAGATGAACAAGATCACTGAAACTGTTTGTCCACTTCTCGTCTCCACCTTCTATCCACGAACACGTAAAAAAAACCCTGAATCTACTGTAACTGGTGGAGTTCATCCAAATGGATAAACAGGATGTAAACACAAGATTATTCCATGTTGTTTGTAATAGTAAGTGACTGGGAAACACTTAATGACTGGGAAATACATTAGCAAAATTAAATGGGTAAAGAGTCTGGAAAAAGACATAAGTGGGAAAATAACAACCAAACATGTGTTACCATGACTAATATCAGAGTTACTGTTATAGAAGTACCAATGACATTACCAGAAAGTGCCATTTGGATTTGTTGTTATGTAAAGATACCCTGATCGATCGGCCGGTGACTGGAATTGGCTGGTTTTCAATGTAATCGGTCAGTCTCATATAACCGATTCTGTGCCGATCACATTTAGCCACAAACGCACTGCTTTCACTAACACTAATTCTCAACAAAATTCTGTTTTAAACACAGTTCCAGCTTTAAAATGTGAGTTTGTTTATGAGACTTCCACTGCTGAGACACAGAAGTGTTGGATTTCAGTTGTGCTCCAATGCTACTACTTAGTGGTGCTTGAAAGTTTGTGAACCCTTTAGAATTTTCTACATTTCTGCATAAATATGACCTAAAACATCATCAGATTTTGAAGAATAGGGATCTATCAGTGTCTGCTCTTCCCAACACATGTTTGTGGAAGTGTATCATGGCACGAACAATTTTTAAGGACCTCAGAAAAAGAGAAAAAGCGCGTGCTGTTTGTAGTACGCTTCACTATTTAGCTGCCTCGAATGCGACATAAATAATTAAATGTGACGTTAATAATTCAATAATGAAATTCTTAATTTCCTTGAACATATCCTGCGTTTCAGAGTCTCCCCAAATGTGTTCAGTAGCCAGTTTTGCGAGTGCTAAATTTAATTCTAGAGATCCAGCAAGAGAATCATGCAACCAGCCCTTGGAAACAAGTCAAAAAGAAGCAAAGTCTCTTAGCATAAGTGGACCTGGCAACCATGTCTGATTCGGCTAGTCCCTTCTACGCAGACTGAGAAAACCATTTGAAATCAGAGTAAGGGTATATATGGGCTGAGAAATCTGATTACTTTTCATTTTTCACCTGATTACTTTTCATTCATTTTTATGCATGAATAAAACGGACGATTTTTAACGTAGTGGGACGCTCACACCAAGTCCGATGCACTTCTTGTCTAAACACTCTGAAAACTCCCTGTATGCGTTTGCTTTCTTTAATTCCCCTTCTCTTAATGCATCACAGAGATTTCGCCGTGTCTTTTTCATATCGTCAACTTAAAAAACAAAGACACGAGCGAAGATTAGTGCAGGAAGCCATAGTTTGTGTTGTATTATGAGCATGAACAGATTAGAATGCACTTATATAAACAAGAACACAGTTCACTACAGTCACTGTGATGTTTATCTCCATCCTTCTCATTCAGATCTTTTCTTTGACGTCTCTGTTTATATAGTCAGCTTGTTGCTTGTCCTATAAGCTCTTGTGCTCTGCTACTAGCAGGATGAGCTGTTCTGCCTGACAACCGAACTCTGGTCTGACTTTTTTTAAGTACATGTCAACAAACTCCATCCAAAGGTACAATTCAAGCCATTGACGATAAAGAGCCCAAACATAAACCCTGAACCTTCGAGTCAGTAGCCAGTACCTTAACCCTTGGCCCACCACAGTCATAAGTCTTTCCAAAAGAGGAGTCGTATGATAGCTTGGAAAATCCCTGCCAAAAAAAACCTAGCAAAGACCAGCATATGGTTTGTTTTGGACAATAACATGCTGGTCAACCAGCTCTACAAGCTTTACTACCAAGGTCATGTGAGTTCACCAGTTAAACCAGCACCATACCAACAGTCACCAGTTAAAACAACTTGGAAAAACATGGGAATGATTTTTAAGTACCTAGTTTAAAATGAAGTACTCTGCTAATATTGTAAACAGTGATCAAATATCAAGAAACCGCAGTTCCAGAACGTATTAAGCATTTACAGAAAAGACCTCGTGTCATATAGGTTTCCTTTTCCTGTTAGCCGAATTAGCCTTGTAGCTTATCACTGCTGTGGCCTCCAACCCAACAGAAAAAATAAACCTACAGCATAAAAAGCACTAATGTGAATAAATGGAGCAAAAATGTTACAGGGATTGTACTGTAATATAAGTTTTATACTCTTTTACATTTGAAAGCATCTCCTGCTTGCTAGCAAAGTGAAGCCCATCATGCTAGCAGTATCACAGACACAGGCTAACCCAATCATAGTTCATTTACTTATTACAGTCCTGCAAAGGTTTGGGTCAAATGACATGTATTGTTGGTGCCAGAATTTGTACACTTTTGATTAATATTGCTGCATTTTACATGAGTGAGCCTATTATTTTAGTCTGGCACAGACACAGGAAACATTAGCTGCAGTGCGTTCACTGTCTGACAACCAACTCACAGACGATGAAATCTCATCTTTGTTAAAAAAAACAAAACAAAGAGCAGTCAGAATTTATCCTAAACTACTGTACTCACTACCGTGTTCACTCGAGGTTGCCATGTTAGCAAAGTTAGCTTTCAACTTAGCTATTTTGATCTGGTCACAGATGTATTCAGAATAATAACACGGACATTCAGAATAAGAAGCGTAAATATAGAAACCAAGCAACCTCCTGTCTTGTCTGGGTTTTGCCAAATCGAGCATACCTAAAATACCTGAGCACTTTCAGCTCGTCTAGATGAAGAGGACGTTTCTGCATGCAGGACTATTTCTAAACGCACACGTCTCAAAAGACTTCCTCACAGATACCTATGCTGTCTATACGGACAACAATATAACTTCATTTTAGACCCTCAGTGTATCCCACCTTCAACAGCATGGCATGTGAGAGTTCTATTTCAATCCAGATATTCTCTTCTAACCTACTACAGTAATACGAACAAAATAAACCTCAACACAACCATAAAAAACTTGCATTTCTGATCCTTGTTGCCAACAAACTGAAGCGTAACACTATCGTGACTCGAGTCCACAAATGTGACGAGAAAGCATGTTCCAAAGTAACAAAATGGGGGTTAAACATGAACCTGATAAGGTCCAATGTACTGAGTTCCTTCAAAGTGCAGTCTCACTGTAAACACCACAAAATAAGGACAGTATTTTGACCATAGATATCAACAAGCCTTATACGGGATGGCACAAGCAGTTACCGTGGTCATCTTACAGCTCAAAAGAACCCCTGTATGATCCTGACCTCAGTCTCCGGATGTGTGGAGCTTGCATGTGTGTGTACGTGGGTTCACTCTGGGTACTCTGGCTTCCTCCCACATTCCAAAGACATTCATTCATTCATTTACTTTCTTAATCCTAATAGGATCGCAAGAAAGCCGGGGCCTAGGGTGCAAGGCAGGAACCAATCCATCATGGGGAACACACACTCATACACACACTCAGGCCACTTTAGCGTAATCAATTAATCTAGTAAATGTATTTGGACTGCACCCAGAGAAAACCCACATGGATACGAGATGGATGTGACTCCACACAGAAAGGACCCAGACCACTCCAAACGGGACTGAACCCAGGACCTTCTCGCTGGGAAGTAACAGTGCTACCCACCATGCCGACCATTCCAGAGACATGCCTTAGCCTAACTGGTCTAAATCGCCCTTTATGTGAGGGTGTTCGAATAGTTTTGTTATAACATTAGATGCCAACAAAGATTTGCAAACAAATCTTAATAAAGGCATTACTTGAAATTATACAAAAGCTGTGGTAGCCCAGTGATTGAGGTACTGGACTATGGACCAGAGTTGGAATGGTCCAGGGTTCAAAACCCACCTCTACCAAGCTACCACTGTTGGGTCCTTAACCCACAACTGCTTGGATTATAAGATAGATAGATAGATAGATCACTTAATTAACTGTATTAAGATAATATGAGTTGTCTCTCTGGATAAGGGCGTCTACTAAATATTGTAATACAATACTACTAAAACCCAATGAGTTTCAGTGCATAAATGGAGACTAATTTTAGCCACAACCCACATTGTACACCAGGAGGTGAGACTGCACCGCTGGTTCTCATGGCCACCTTGGTGAGTAGTTAGATGTTACCGTGTGCACTGTGCTGAAGTAGATGTGTTATTTCTATGCATTTTTATCATAACTATAATTATTTGATGTGCAAACTGCTCAAAGCCATGCTTGCTAGCCAGGTGTTTTCTGGCCTTTTTTGAGTAATGCACATGAATAGCTACAGCTGTCACTACCAGAACAGGTTTGGGAGAGGCAAAACATTTCAAACCAACATTAAAAGAACATCTGAAAGCTGACTGTACTTTTACTTGACACTGTGATCCTCTACATTACTGTTCAGGATATTGTATATACAGTATCAACAAAGATTTGGGGGACAGCCAAACAAATCCAGTCTGAGAACTTAATTGCCTTAAATATACGGTACTGTGCAAAAGTCTTAGGCCACCATTGAACAAAGACACTGAGAAGTATTTATATATGGTTACTATACAATTGCTAAAACAACAAATCTAAAGGCGGCCTAAGACTTTTGCACAGTACCATATATTAAATACTTGGAGAAATATGCTATATTGTCATGTGAACGTCTTCTAATCAGTAAAATATCACTTGATCAGGGATGCAGAAACCTCTCCATACGTTCAGACTGTCCCAAGCCACATCAGTGACAATTCCTCATTGCATTACCCAAAGCTGCACTTGGCTCTGGCAAGGTAAGTTTGTTTACTTCTCGACTCCACCTACAATCCATGGGCACGTACTTAAGCTCTGGATCTACTGTGTCTAAAGTGTGTTTAATCCAAAAGGAGTCCAGCACAGACCTGTGTGTTTCCACTGAGTTCTCATTAAAGACACGTACTTTGAGCATACTGTTTCTGAAATTCTGTTTCATCATGCATTCCATATATTTCCATCTAACATGTACTAGGAAGAACAATAAAACATATTGCGCCATAAACCTCATGTGGGTTCAAGCTAGTTTTTATTTTGGGTGTGACAGAAACCCAGGACATGCTGTACATGTTTGCTACATTAGATTCCCAGATCAATCAGAATCAAACACCAAACACAAGTTGGATGGATGGATTAGTTTGAGAAAGTTGTAGAAATTAAGCAGCTCCTGTGGCTTGGAACTAAGGGGCAGCTGCTTGAAACAGCAGTTCCTCAAAAAATGGTTAGAACCTTGGGATTGGGTCGCAACGTGATGGTCAGATGGTGTTTTAATGGAATGCTGCGATTCGTTGAAATCACATTCTGAGACCATTTTTGCTTGCACCCAATACATTCCTGGATAGGCTCTGGACTCTGACCATGATAAGGACACTTGGGCCCGTGTGTAGCACAAATGGTCTAAATGGACTGGCGGTGTCTTCCACACAGGTCACATGCACACACAATTGGCTGTGCCTGAGGGAGAGGATCATCCCCCTGGGCTACAACTGTGACTCTTGGTAGCTCTGGAATGGACTGACATCTCCTCCAGGGCTTGGTTATGCCTCAACCTTGTGCAACCCTCTCCGGAGCCTCCATGACCCTGACCAGGGTTAACAAGTGGAAAAAAATCTACAATGTTCTGTGCTAATCATAAGGTTTTGAGTTCGAATCCCAAGCAACTGTTGGACCCTGGAGCGAAGCTCTCTATGCTTGTGGCTTGTAACATTGTTTACAAGCATCAGGCAAGATGATACAGGTATATGAAAGGTTTGGTCCCCTGGCCAAAGTACATGTTGGGTGTTTCATGTTATAACCCCACTTTTATGTTGTCAGGGTCAAGGGGGGCTGTCCGGGAGGGCACAGAACAGATGCCAGCCTTGCATGAATGGGTCATAAAGGAGGGCCTAATGCTTAAACCAGAATTTAACAGGTGCAGGCATAGGTACGCTATGGACAGGGGGCCAGTCCATGGCTCTGTAAACACACCTCCCTGTTCATGATGCAAACCATACTCAGGATTAGGGCTGCACCGATCCGATATTAGGGTCGGATATGTGTCTCGATATTTACGGAATTAGCTGGATCCGGTATCGGAAAATTAAGCCGATCCATGGGACCGATCTATTCAGTTTAATTTTGTGACACGTGCAATGCCGATATATGGGTTTTTTTCAGTGATCAGCATCGCTCCAATATTACACTTTTATCCGATATTATAACTGATATTTATTATATATTTACAAATGAATATTTCTTTGTTTTTTCTTTTGGCTGTTATCCATCAATCAAAATACATGATGTTGCTGAGTATATAGTTATGTATGTTCTTTCTTGGAGCTTCTCAGTCTTAAGCTCACTTATACACTTTGTTGCCTCCTGTACCAATTCAATACCCCAAAAAAATTCTTACCTTTTTAAAGGAAGGTTAGTAAATAAAATGGAATGAAACAATTTATCCTTTGAGTGAACGGCACCTTATGTTTAATCGTCATGTCTGATTTAATATAATTTTATTTTATAACTGATCCAGTTCAACTGACAAGAGTTCATGTATGGATTATAATGAGAATGTTTTTGAAGTGCCGAAAGGCTAAATTATCGGTTTTTAAAATTGGTATCGGCCACAATAACGTGCTAAAAATCAGTTATCGCATCGGCCCAAGAAATCCAATATCGGTGCATCCCTAATAAATATAGTTGTTGATGTTTGACTGCTTTTTTATTTTGAATTTGAATGTTGTGCCAAGGTCCTGCACAATTTTTATTCTTTTAGTGACAAATAAATGTATTCCATTTATATCTGTGTTCATTTGGTATATTTTGTTTTACAAAGTTAGTAATGTTTAAAGCAATACTGATGCCTTACGTCTCTGATGCCGTTTAGAACAGCTGCCTCTCAGCACCGAGCCACCGGGGCTGTTGTAACACAACACTCTGAAACTGTTGTAACGCAACTGTGTGGATGCTAATTGAACAGTGTAGGTGTGTAATACAGCACTAGAGGGGAGGATATTAGTTGTCTGAAGGCTTACCTTCTGATCCACGATGGAACACACGAGCTCTTTGACGGCAGACAGAGACATGTCGCTGGCGTCCAGGTTCACCGTTTCCCTCGTGAGGCCGATCTGCAGGAGGAACGAGACCCCCTGAAAGGACTCGCGGGAGTGAGTAGGACTGGGGGCGCTTGTGCTGCCATTAGACAGCCGGCCGCAGAACGGGGCAGGAGGGCTCGCCGACGGAGAGGGTGAGGGTGGAAGGGGGGTAGAGGAGCTGGAGGTGGTGGGATGAACGGGGACAGGAAACGGTCCTGGGAAGGATAGAGGGGACGAGTTGCCGCACGAGGACATTTGCACTCCTTTGGCTGTTTGTTGTTCCACTTTTCACACGTCAGGAGTCATGAAGTCTTCAGTCCAGCCCGACTGGGTGGATCAACTTCCCAAGCGTTTTCACTTCACTGCAGGCCTGGATGCCTTTCTGGATTTAGAAACTCAGGATCCACAGAATTCTGATCAGTCCCTTTAATATGTTCCCAACATGCACTCCATTATCCTGTCATCGAGGTCCAGGATCACTGCAAACAACCAGAAAGGGAGCGGTATGACCAGATGTCACCTGCATCACATTTATGTGCTGGACAAGAGCTGAATAAGGCTCCTGTGTGAATGTTATTAGATAATGCGATTAGATTATTTCACTATGCTGCTCTGACACTGTCACTGCAGCTTATAATAACTGTATGACAATGCATGGAGCTGAGGTATTCATTCATTCACTTTCTTATCCACTTAATTCTGGACAGGGATTAAGAATTGTGCAAGTTCTCCTACTTAGAAAGATGAGAGAGGTCTATAATTTTCATCATACCTACACTTCAACTATGAGAGACAAAATGATAGAAAAAAATCCAGAAAATCACATTGTAGGATTTTTAAAGAATTCAATTGTAAATCATGGTGGAAAATAAGTATTTGGTCACCCACAAACAAGCAAGATTTCTGGCTCTCACAGACCTGTAACTTCTTCTTTAAGAAGCTCTTCTGTCCTCCACTGGTTACCTGTATTAATGGCACCTGTTTGACCTCGTTATCTGTATAAAAGACACCTGTCCACATCCTCAAACAGTCCAAACTCAACTACACCAATCGGGTAACAAAGAAGTGACTCAGTAAAAAGCATTCCAAGGTCCTGGAGTGGCCTAGCCAGTCTCCAGACCTCAACCCCATAGAAAATTGGTGGAGGGAGTTGAAAGTCCGTGTTGTCCCAAAACATCACTGCTCTAGAGGAGATCTGCATGGAGGAATGGGCCAAAATACCAGCTACAGTGTGTGCCAACCTGGTGAAGACTTACAGGAAACGTTTGACCTCTGTCATTGCCAACAAAGGTTATGTTACAAAGTATTGAGCTGAACTTCTGTTATTGACCAAATACTTATTTTCCACCATAATTTACAATTATATTCTTTAAAAATCCTACAATGTGATTTCCTGCATTTTTTTCTCATTTTGTCTCACATAGTTGAAGTGTACCTATGATGAAAATGACAGACCTCTCTCGTCTTTCTAAGTAGGAGAACTTGCACAATAAGTGGCTGACTAAATACTTTTTTGCCCCACTGTACATGTGGTACTTTGGTTCTCGACCACCTCAGAACTCAGAATTCTGTTCTCGATGCTTTTGGACTAGAAAAATTTGTCTCGTTTCTCATCGTTTGCACAGCACCCTGTGTACTTGCTTAAACTTGTACGAGTCGAAACAATTCACGATTCATGATTCGCGATTCAGTACACAGTGATTCAGTCACAATAGCTGTTGCTTAGTGCAGAGTCTGTGCTGTGTTTATTGTGTTTTTCTTTATTTTTAAATCTACAGTGTTCATAGCGCAAATAAGTCCCCATGGGTCCTAAAATCATTACTGAATACAACCAACTGAAAGGAACCAGCATTAGCATTAGCAGCTATGCTAGCGCCCTGAGTTCCAATATAGTATGTGCTTTTCTTTTTCTTTTACACAGTAAATCAGGGAGCACCTGTAGAATACAACTCCAGTAATGCATATAATGTCTTAGACAGTGTGGATTATTTTGGGGTCTTTAACAGATTTATTCAATTTAATTCAAATAAATATTTACAATAACATAGTAAAGCATAGAGTAGATACAGGACCACGCTAAAATTTCTTTAAAATCATTATTCAAATATATAATAATAAGATATTTGATGGTGACTTTATTACAAACTACCAATGTATCACATCTGGCTAACACATCTGTATGATTCCTTGATCAAATATCTTGAATGAATAAATTGTTAAACTACATTGTCCATTACGTAATTAAACAAAGGCAGAATGATTCCGAATAAATATTAAATTCCAAATACTGTAAATGCATTATCTTAATTATAACCCCCTTACACACACACACACACACACACACACACACACACCAATAAATAGTGACCAGAAAGATGTTTATAAATTTGTACCAGACGACCAAATGCTGTTAACGTTGTTAAGAAATGACGTAACAATCTGGAATAAATACCCTAATCCAAGTACAGCAGTGTGAACGCATTATCCGAATTATGAGCCCCTTAATAAAACCAAGATGTTTCATCACTTTACAAAAACAGTGATTAAAAAATACCATCAGTGACATGGACACATCTGGATAATCATCTGTTGCGCTTTACTGTTTCTAGTAAAACATCCACAAACTAAACTTGTTGTCCCTGGTCCAGTAACACAAAGCCAGGTCCATATAGAATAGCTACATAAAGGGCGGGTTTATTCAACTCCATCCTAAAGCCCAGTGTAATATTTACAAAACCCAGACAGAACATAACAACAGCGGTCGGTACACATCTGGCTCATCTGTAGGCTGTTTACGGGTTGATCCGCAT
The DNA here is from genome assembly GCA_025084515.1 of Ancistrus triradiatus. NCBI lineage: Eukaryota > Metazoa > Chordata > Actinopteri > Siluriformes > Loricariidae > Ancistrus > Ancistrus triradiatus. Next base: position 312,582 of record JAJAGP010000615.1, read on the forward strand.
GCCTAAAACAAAAGGAACATGATAGATCTGGAGCAGTAACACAATGTTTCCGTTACCTTTCTCCAAAGCAAAGCTTTCCTTCCTTCAGATGCCGAATTCCAGCATAGGCCACTTTCTTCATACATTTCCAACACGGTGCCACATCAAGCTCCAAACATTAGGTAGTCCGCTCTCGCTGTAGTTCTAGCCTTTTCACAAACTGTTGTCTAAAAGTTTTACTTTCGCCCTTATGCACTTACGTTTTCCTAACTTCCCTGCCCTAAAACTTTTCCATCAGTTCATGCGTATCCCATTATCACAGATTCTCTCTCTCTCTCTCTCTCTCTCTCTCTCTCTCTCTCTCACTCGCTTGCTCTCGCTCTTTCTCCCCTGCCCTCTTTCTCTCTCTCCAGTGTGAACAATAATAATGAAGGGAAACGACGCAGAACCAGCCAAACGCTGCTGGGATTCTGAGTACGGCGTATTCGCTCTGAAAAGGAAAAACTACATTTCCCGAAAACCAAAAGAACGCGGATCTGTTCTGCGCATGCGTAGTTTGTGCATAACAGATTCAAATCTGTTCTTCCAAAAGAATCAAATGCTTGCGATTCAACCGACTCCTGGAATCGTGGTTCATTTAATAGCGCCCTTAATTCCTCTTTAATTTGTTTTTGTTTGTGGTTTTTAGAGACTTGCTGAAGAGCTTTTCACGCCTAAAATCACATAACCCGGTCAATGTCACATTCAATTAAATTCTAAATGATATGTATTTTTAAAGTATATGTAATATCACAAATATTTACATATTTTAAAAGCAAAACCGTAACACATTGTTTATTGAAAAAGGAGTTAGAACCTGAAAATGCATTACATTATCACGGCCTCATAACTGAATGCTGTTGTCACCTTCATATAAACGCCAATACGTATATAGTACTGTACAAAAGTCTTAGGCATTATATATTTTTTCATTTATATTGTTTATTCTTTATTTCAGTTTGAGTGGTCACTGCACTTTGTAGTTCTACAACTGCAGACTGTAGTCCGTCTGTTTCTCTACATGCTTTGTTAGTCCCCTCTCTGTTCTCTAATGATCAGGAGCCCCACAGGACAACTTTGAGCAAACTGCTTTAAAATCAACGAAAACAGTTGTGGTGACAGATACCATGTTTATATTGGCGAAAATATGAAATTGGCTAAAATCGACTCTGAATCTGACTCTAAACTTAGAAATCGAGGAATCGGAGAACCGACTCTTTTGGAGCTCTATCTCTCCAGCCTTAGCTGCAGCAATGGACGGAGCGTCTGCGACCTCTAACGGCACGAGTGAAAAGCACCCAGAGCAGACAGAAGAAAGTAAAAAGGGCTGGCTGTCCAAAAAAACTCATTTCACCCGGCGCTGGAGGCCAACATGGTTCCACATTAAAGATTCACAACTCTTCTACAGCGGAAACCAACAGGTACACGAGTCCGCCTCTGTTCGCTCGTGCACTGGAGGTAAAGTTAAGACGGATTAACCGATTAATAAGCAACAGGACATCGACAAAGCAGCAAATGTACACATTCTGTGCAAATTTAAATACGATTGGGGCTTTTATTGGGGAGCAATGACGTCAGAACGTAGCGGTAAAACTACGATTGCCAGATATGGTTTGTTGTCACGAGTTGCCATGGCAACCGATATGTTTAAATGACGTAAAGGGTAAACTGGAGATTCTACTCTCTTATGCTGCCTTCAAGTGGTGTCGGAAATATCGTATTTACGAGATGAGCGCACATAAACGTCACCGCAATGTGGTATTTGCCAGTGGGAAACTCGGATTTTTCGATAAGCCCCGACTTTCCGAGTTAGGGGCGTGTCAGTAACCAAACGTCATGGCGGCTGCCAGCATGGATGCTGCTACTATATTACTCATCTAATGCGTGTCCTGTTCGCTTCATTCTCTTCAAGTAAGGCTAAATAAACTTGCTGGTTTTGCATATACATAAATAGAAGTAGTACAAACAAAAGTTTTCTTTTGGCGTCACCACCCGACAAAAACACTTGAACGTACATCATGTCGTAACTACGACCTCCGAACTCGTAAGTAGGAACTTCCGAGGACGACTTGAAGGCAGCATTATACTGTACTCAGTGTTTCACTTAGCTGGTGAGTGTGTTTGTTTATCCACTCATTTCCTCCATGAGGTATGAACAAAACAGCGAATAAACAACTTTCACCTGATACAGTCTTATACAAACGGTTTGGCCCCCTGCTTAAATGAACTTTTTGTTTATTTTCTAACCAGAACTTTGCACAAGGTCTACAGAGAACAGAATGAAATTCTCTGCACATTGTAATGCATGAATTAATACTATAAGCGCATATACATATACATACAGGGTGGGCCATTTATATGGATACACCTAAATGAAATGGGAATGGTTGGTGATATCAACTTCCTGATTGTGGCACATTAGTATATGGGTGGGTGTTGACCATGGTGGCCATTTTGAAGTCGGCCATTTTGGATCCAACTTTATTATTTCCAATGGGAAGAGGGTCATGCAACACATCAAACTTATTGAGAATTTCACAAGAAAAACAATGGTGTGCTTGGCACACTGATAGCGACACCGCAGAAGAAATGCTAGCACAGGCTTCCAGTATCTGTTGTTTCAGATGCTGCACATCTCGTATCTTCCCAGGATAGACAATTGCCTTCAGATGACCCCAAAGATAAAAGTCTAAGGGAGTCAGATCGGGAGACCATTTCTTCTGCGGTGTTGCTATCAGTGTCAAGAGTGGGAGAAGAGGGTTGTATTGACAATCCAACACAATGGGCAGTACTTTGAGCAGATTTTATAGGTGGTCATAAACTTGTAAATAACTCATGAAAGAATAAAGTTCTGTTAAAACCAAGCACACTATTGTTTTTGTTGTGAAATCCTCAATAGGTTTGATGTGTTACATGACCCTCTTCTCATTGGAAATAATAAAGTTGGATCCAAAATGGCCGACTTCAAAATAGCCGTCATGGTCAACACCCATCTTGAAAAGTTTTCCCCCTCCCATATACTAATGTGCCACAAACAGGAAGTTGATATCACCAACCATTCCCAATTTATTTAGGTATATATATATAGATATATATATGTATATATAAATGGCCCGCCCTATATATATATATATATATATACATATATGAGAGAGTGTTATGGGCCAAAATGAAACCCGGAACTTGGCAGTGTTTTAGTAGGATACATACTAAATTGGTTACTGTTCCTTTGTACTAATTGATTGATTAAATTATACCAAATGTACTCAGTCAGCTGTATGTAATGCTTTGTGTGGAGTGCTTATTTTTGGTCATTTAGCAAATGCCCTCCTACAGAGTGACTTGTGACTGGTACAGCTTGACAACATACAATCCAAACAATTGTTGTTTAACGGCCTTGGCATTATTGGGCATTGAACGCTGTACCTTCTGGTCCAGAGGCCAGTACCTTAATCACTGCACCACTACTGCCCCGTTCAGCCATGTACCGTTTGGGACATGATATATCCTTCCTTCAGCAGTTCCAATTCATTTAGGAAATCCTTAAAATGCACAGTATAAAGTATTGTTATCTGGTAGTAAAGAAACAAAATAAGGTGTAAGAAGCAAGGGCTAACAATTTTAGTTTCATATAAGCTACAGTTTTCACGATATTCTCCTTGTTGTCCAGTCTTCATTAATGAACAGCTTCTGACCAGTAAGCCATTAGTAACTGAGAAAGGACTTCTCTTCCAGACTGCTGTTAAATCTATCAGTCTGATCGGGGCAGAGATTGAGACCCTGGAGAACGATGCACATTTCAGCTGGACGATAAAGCCAAAGAACAGTGAAAGAACCTTCTTTCTGAGAGCCAGTTCGCCTGAGGAGCAGCAGCAGTGGATGGTGGCCCTTTGTGAGGCACAGATGAGCTCTGGACAGCTTTCTTCAAATGCATGTGTACTTCAGTAGTGTTTTTAATTACACCATGTGTTAGATGGGGCTTTTGTTATATATCATTTTCAAGAAAGCTTTTTTACTCCCGTATATATGATATGTTTATTTTTTTTAGAAAAGAAAAGGATTTCAAAGTCAAAGCAGAAACCCATTTTATAATTACGGTGTGGCAAAAAAGTAAAAGCCCAAAAATAAAAAGATTTTCGAGTATCAACTGCCACCTCACAAATTTTCCATTTCTATTAGAATACCAGTACACACACATATAACTGAGTCTTACTGCTGTATAAGGCAAACATCTGTGGCTCAGTGGTTAGAACTACTTTGCTGGAGACAGCAGAGGACCTGGTTTCAAAGCCAAAGCTGGGCTTGCAACACAATGACTGGGTGGTGTGGTTACAAACTGGGCAACAGTAGTATGAGTCTGGGTTGGTGGTGGAGGATCATGTTGCAGAGATAATGGCAACAACACCCATGTGAGCTGTGGGGAAGAAAGTTACTTCTGTATCTTGCCATGAAAACTTTACGGCTAATAGAAAAGGTGCCACTGACTTGATGTCACGGGATTGGATTTATTCTGCCAAAAAGTCCTATGTATTTCTAGTCCAGTTCCCTAATAAATGTGTAAGGTGAAACAGTACTCTTGCCCGCTGTATTGTGTTTAGTTTACGTAATCATGTGTTACTGATGGATACAACACTTTACACAAAGTCAAGTACTTTTTAGTTGCCCATTAATGAGAATTACAGACATTTGGATGCCAAGTACTTTGTAGTGCCATTAATGAGAATTACAGACATTTGGATGGAGACACAGTAATTCACTATCCAGTCATCACAGTCATGATTGGCCATATCTGAGGGAATCGAGGCCAGACAAAGCAATAGTCAGTGACTGGTGGTGCAGTGGTTAAAGTGCTGATCGATTAACCAGAAGGCTGTGGGTGCAAGTCCTGACTCTGGCAAATCTGTGATTGTGGGCAGTGCCACTGTGACCACAAGTTTGCCCCCCAGTGCCCCCTACATGAGGCGTGAGTTACAGTGGTATGAAAAAGTGATTGACTGATTTCCTAATTCTTTGCATGTTTGTCACGCTTAAGTGTTTTGGAACATCAAACCAAATTAAATATTAGTCAAAGATAAAACAAGTAAACAGAAAATGCAGTTTTTAAATGAAGGTGTTTATTAATAAGGAAGAAAAAAATCCAAACCTACGTGGCCCTGTGTGAAAAAGTGATTGCCCCCCCTGTTAAAACATAACTATGGTTTATCACACCTGACCTCACTGTCTCTAGCCACACCCAGGCCTGATTATTGCCACACCTGTTCTCAATCAGGACATCACTTAAATAGGACCTGCCTGACAAAGTCAAGGACACCAATAGATCCTTAAAAGCTACACATCATGCCGAGATCCAAAGAAATTCAGGAACAATTGAGAAAGAAAGTAATTGAGATCTATCAGTGTGGAAAGGGTTATAAAGCCATTTCTAAAGCTTTGGGACTCCAGCGAACCCCAGTGAGAGCCATTATCCACAAATGGTGAAGACATGGATCAGTGGTGAACCTTCCCAGGAGTGGCCGGCCGACCAAAATTACCACAAGAGCGCAGCGACGACTCACCAAGAGGTCACAAAGACCCCACAACAACATCCAAAGAACTGCAGGCCTCACTTGCCTCAGTTAAGGTCAGTGTTCATAACTCCACCATAAGAAAGAGACTGGGCAAAAATGGCCTGTATGGCAGAGTTCCAAGATGAAAAACCACTGCTGAGCAAAAAGCACATTAAAGCTTGTCTCAGTTTTTCCAGAACACATCTTGATGATCCCCAAGACTTTTGGGAAAACATTCTGAGGACTGACAAGACAAAAGTTGGACTCTTTAGAATTTTGTGTGTCCCATTACATCTGGCGTAAAAGTAACACAGCATTTCAGAAAAGAACATTATAGCAGCAGTAAAAAATGGTGGTGGTAGTGTGATGGTCTGGGCTGTTTTGCTGCTTCAGGACCTGGAAGCCTTGCTGTGATAAATGGAACTATGAATTCTGCTGTCTACCATAAAATCCTGAAGGAGAATGTCCAGCCATCTGCTCGTGACCTCAAGCTGAAACAATCTTGGGTTCTGCAGCAGGACAATGATCCAAAACACACCAGCAAGTCCAGCTCTGAATGGCTGAAGAAAAACAAAATGAAGACTTTGGAGTGGCCTAGTCAAAGTCATGCTGTGGCATGACCTTAAAAAGGCCGTTCATGCTGGAAAACCCTCCAGTGTGGCTGAATTACAGCAATTCTGCAAAGATGAGTGGCCAAAATTCCTCCACAATGCTGTAAGAGACTCATTGCAAGTTATGGCAAACGCTTGGTTGCAGTTGTTGCTGCTAAGGGCGGCCCAACCAGTTATTAGGTTTAGGGGACAATCACTTTTTCACACAGGGCCATGTAGGTTTGGATTTTTTTCTCCATTAATAATAAACATCTTCATTTAAAAACTGCATTTTACTGCCCTCTGTTCGGAGTGCATGCTTGCCTGTCAGTGTGAATTTCAGGACAGTCTCTAGAGCCACCCATTCTATTAGGTTCAGCTCTGGAGACAGGGAAGGCCACCAAAGAGCATTAAACTCATTGTCATGTTCAAGAAACAAGCCTGAAACGACTATCTGCATGATTTTATGCATTGCACTACTGCCACACGATTGACTGATTAGATAATGTCATGAAATGAGATTGTACAGGAGTTCCTAAAAAGTGCTCAGTGAGTGTAATTGAAGATTATAATAGAATACAATCCATCACAAAATAATCAAATATTAATAATGTACCTGCAGGTAATGTTCACTCTTGGCCGCCAGTGGCACGGTTTAATTAAAAAAACTGCGTAAATGCGTATGATTTGATTCCCGTGTTAACCCATTCGAGCAGGGTCTCCGTAATTGTGCAGTCGCTTCATGACTGTTTTATTACAAGATGAAATCTCCAGATTGCCTGGTGGAGCTGTAAACCATTGTACCACTGCATTGTATTTTGCAGCTCGGAGTATGTCTACTCTTGATACGACATGACTCACATGGACAGAGATGTAATGCATGGACATGGTAAGGTTGTACATATTTGCAGTAAAAAAAAATAAAAATAAATGAAAAACCAATAACCTGTCCTAGAACAAATTTTGTGCAGGCATGGTGCAAGGGATGGAATATAACTATGGAATAAGCTTCCTACTTTAGTTTGAGACTCAGACAATTTCCAAATTTTTAGGTCTAGGCTAAAGACATACTTATTTACGTAGGATTATGGCTCAGGTTGCTGGGGCCGGAGTCTGGAGTCATGTCTGGCCTGCCTGCCTTGTCCTTTGCCGGGAATGTCGGGTGGGCGGTCTGGCTGAACTGGGCTTCGGTCCTCTTGATCATGACTCGTGCATCCTTGCCTTAGAATAAGGGCAGAGCTGGGGGTTCATAGTCAAAGAGTCTTATGGTGATCAGAGACGTTGGGTTGCTCTCTTCTGCTTCCCGTGGGGTTGCCGATGTCTCATGTGATCCCTCTTGGCTGTGTTACCTACCAGTTCTCCTCTTTCTAGCTGTGCTGCTATAGCTAATGCTGCCGGGGTCTCATGCTACACATGGCATCAGTGATTATTAATAGATACTGTGCTCTTAATCCATAACTAATTACATTTTCTGTTTTCTCTCCGAGCCGTGTTCTGGTACCAGTTCCAGCCCCACACATGATGTACATCCGCTTCAGCTTCACTCAAGCTGCTTCCATCATCAGCTCCACCATACCCGGGCCACCAGAGGGCAGTAACTCTCTTCCTCCTCCGGTTATCTGGGGATGAAGTGCCGCCAAGGACTTTCCAGCTTAGACTCAAGATCTTGGAGTGACTGTGTATCGGACTACTTAATGCCGATTTGCATATTTGACATTTTACATGAACTATGACTCCATATGACTTATTAGTTTAGATAAATTAGTTTCATTCTTACATTTATCATCTACACCGCCCAAGGAGGTTGGGTTCCTTTTTGAGTCTTGGTCCTCCCAAGGTTTCTTCCTCATAACACTTAGGGAGTTTTTCCTTGCCACTGTCGCCCTAGGCTTGCTCAGTTTGGGATTGGACGTAGATATTAGGAGATGTAAAATTGTAAAGTTTCTTTGAGACAATGCTCCATTGTAAAAAGCGCTATCTAAATAAATCTGACTTAACTTGAATTTAGTGTTGCTTTATTGTAGTTTTACTGTCAGATAGTGCATTCAGTTAGTGTTAGTGTAGCATGTTCATGTTGTGCATGTTGATATTAGTGTACAGTAGTGTAGTGTAGGTTATTCATTCTCAGATACAGTTTCAGTTAGTGACTGCACAGTGTTGGAGTTAGTGTGGTTTAGCATTGCTGTTATTACAGTGATAGTGATATTGGTTGTTAGTGAAGTGAGACTTACTGCAGTGTTATTGTTGTGAAGTGTAATTGAGCGTCCTGTTATTGTCAGATGTGTGTTTTTGGTTGTAATCAGGGAGTAGTGGGAGTGTGTAACCCGATCCTTCTCTCATCATGACCTCCTGCCGTCGCCCGTTCGGTCTCATTGCTTTCTCCTCACTCACTCACACCCCGCTACCGCGAGCACTGCACTTTCCTGCTGCACCAAACTTTTCAACTTAATCCTTCTTATTTGTAGTACACTGGAAATGGAAGAATTTGCGTAAGAAGCGGTGTCATATAGGGTCGGCATTTTTACCTCAAAAACAAAACTATGGAACCAATAACAAAGTGGACACCAAGTCAGGTTGTCGACTGGATGAGAGGTAAGAGTTTATAAATACTTTGCTTTCTGGTTATCGCTAGCTGCAACAAACATGTCGTTCATAAACTCGTGAGCGAGGTTTTATGCTTGTCAGGCGGAATTTTGTTTTTAAAACTTAGTCCTTGGCTGCAGCTGCGTGCGAATTCAACAGGCTGATCGTCGTAACAGGTCCACGCATGCGCAGTGCTCATTAATGATGTGGAAATAATACAATTATTTCTCTAAAATAATGCATTTTTAAAATGTCAGCGAGCTTATTTGTATATATAAACAGTTAAAACTAACAACAACACAAAAGTTTATTTTAAAAGTTAATTCGGTTATACAGGAATTTAATTGAATGTGCTTCAGTGCTTCTAATCTTATTATTTATAGTTTTTTTGAAGTGCCTACTAAATATCTGAAGTACTGACTTATTATGTAACTATTCATCTAATATGCCAGTCTACCCATATTTGGCTAAAATGAAGTTTATTTTAGCTGTCATTACTAATAAACAATGAAAGTATATAGCCATAGTTGTGATTAGCATGCTGTAAATGTCATCAGGCTAAACTGTGTAGTACTATGAAATTTGACAGTAGAACCATGAGGTGGTCAAATTACCACCAAAATTCATAGTACAACTGTGAAATAATTCATGGTCAGTTCATAGTCAAACTCAAACTGCAACATTAAAACTTTAGGCTAAGTTTAGGAATCGCTGCTGTCATAAAAGTTGTCATCTGGCATACTGCATGTGTAAACAGTACATTCATACAGTGGGGCCCCAAAGTGCTTGTTTGGATGTTTATCGAGATGGCTGTTTATACTGCATCAGGATAACGACTCAAAACACAACTACTTCAAGACCAAAGAAAATCAAGAATGCTGACTGTCATGGACTCCACAGTCACCTGACTTAAACCCATTTATGGTGGCACTTGAAGACAGAAAGCCAAACATTAAGTAACATCACACAATGCTCTTATGGAACATTAAAAACATGTTGGTCACAGTAGAGAAGTGGGTAAATATTGTACATCATTATTGTCCCACACGTCATTGTGAAGAGAGAGTATTCAAGTCAAGTGATCTGTGAAATTTTAGGCCATACCTTGAAGAATGGGATCTCTAACAGATATGTCATGATACCCATATCCAGTAAAATGATCCACAGGGGCGTCATTTGGGTATAGCAAGGTATGATTTACAATTCCAGCACTTAGCAAATAGTTTTATCCAGAGTTACAACTGTTACAGTCCAGTCAATTCTGGGTTTGGGCCCAACAGTGACTGCTTCTGGGAATTGAACCCTGGTCCTTTTGGTCAGTAGGACATATCTAAACTGCTGTGTCACCAAAGATATCTCACCTTGGCTGCTGTATCAAAGAGAAACAAAACATTGTGAGGGACTGTGGTGAAGGGACCTTTTGTCCACGTAGTGTACTGTAGGAGCAGTGTTGAAACCAAACCTCCGTACCTAAGACCTAATCATAGTGTATAATTTCCAATAGATGAAACAGCGTAGCCTACAGACTACCAACCACCTAATAATAAGGTAAAATAATTAGGATTAGCATTCAGAAGGTGTAATTAGTTATAGGGCTTGGGAATGTGCTGTCACACCCTGGTTTTTGTCACTGCTTACATAGTAAATAGAAAGCATGCAGTTTCTTGATTGTACAAGGCATAGTTGTAAATATTTGTCATGTGTTCGACTGCCGCAGCTGTTCCCATAATCATCATTGGAAAAACTATGGACTGAGAACTTGTAGAACTACAAGTATGGCACAAACATGCATGGAGAGAAATAATGTTCCACCACAGTTATACAGTGGAACCTCTGAAGTCAATGAATCAAATTTCCCCAAAAGAAGTAATGTAAATAGGATTACGTTAAAGTTAAGCAACGTTAAAGATTACATGTTTACAATATGGGCAGTACTAAAATAAAAGGCAGTAGGATAAACATTACTTTAGGCTTGTTATGAAGTTAAGTAGCATTATCATTGTTTAAATGATTTGAATCATTGTGAACTGTAACATCGATTCAAACATTTTATTAACTCTATGCCTGAAGCTTGAGCGATGAAAATAATAAGGAA
>JAJAGP010000615.1:323513-341667 GCA_025084515.1 Ancistrus triradiatus
TATCACTGTGTTCATCTGCTATATGATATATTTAACTCAAGTTGATCTGAACAACCAATGATTTATAAACTAAAATCATGAAAATTATCAGGGGTGCCCAAACTTTTTCATACGACTGTATTGCTTATTTTGGGATATGATCCCCACTGCACATTTAAACCCATATTTTCATGATGGAACATTGATGTAGGTTCTTTAACAGAGAATGGATGGCTCTTAATTTGCTTCAGTAAATAGACTTTAGGCTCATTGACGTAGCAGTTTTCTCCCTCTTGATGATGTAACAGTGGAAACTGTCAGTTTAATTAACCTGCAGGTTTCGGGTAAACAGGCCTGCTGCCAAAACACTTGTCATCCAAGTACACCTGGCAGTAGAAACCAACAGAGCCGTTTGCTGACAGTTGAAACAGAATTTGGAATGATTTCAAGATGTTGTGAGAGTATTTTATTTGATCCCTAAAAACCTTCCCATACAGTGATGCTTGAATTTGGGAACCCTTTAGAATTTTAAACAGGATTTCCTTGTATATGACCTGAAATACCATCAGATTTCCATGAAAAGTAGATGTGAAACCAGTTAAACAAATGAGACACATATATTGTACTTTGTCATTTATCTATTGAGGAAAATGATCCAATGTTACATATCTGTGAGTGTCTAAAGTATGTGAACCGCTAGGCTTAGTAGTTGAAGATGAAGTTGGATGTTTTCAATCAATGGGATGATAATTATTTGTGACTGGGTGCCCTATGGCATTTAAAATACAAGGATCTTTGTAATGACGTTTGTGGAAGTGTATTATGACACAAAGAAAGGATACTTCTGATGGCCTCATAAAAAGTTGTTATTGCTCATCAGGCAAGAAAAGTACACACTTCAAATTCAAGACCAGTGTTACACAAAGATCACTCCACAAGCAAGGCGTTTAATGGTTCATGTGGTCACAAAGGAACCCAGGGTAACTTCTTAGCCACTAAAGTCACAAGGTGCTTGATCTGGAACTGTTCTGTGTATTTACACCAGAAAAGATTCTGTTCTAAGTGGAAAAATCTGTTTGGTACCGGCACTGAAATAACAAATGGACAGCAGTGGCTCAGAGGCTGAGAGCTTTTGGAACATTACAAGTTCAAAACCCACCTGCTACCACAATTTTTCCCTTCAGCAACCTTGAACTTGATTGTAAATCAGTATGGACAAGGTGACACCCAGATCTGGTGGCACCACTCAAGTAATTTCCCTGACTGCTTTCACAAAAAGACGTGAACAGAGACGTCTGTTGACGTAGAGTTGGGAAAATGACTGGTGCAAACGAGCAGAATTAATATCAAATGAGCTGAGGAGAAGAATTCTGTTGACAATTGCAATAAACTTAATACGTATGAGCTGCAGTGCTAATGCTAACAGACGTTTGTTTGAACAGCTGCACACTCTGTAGCAACGTCATATGAGAATGCATCTCTTCTTCGTAATCGTTGTCCATGACGTATAGACGTTGATGGATTTGACTTTGAATGACCAAATGTGTCCTCAAAGCCTTATTTTCACGCTGTGTGTATCGTTCTCCAATGTGTGTCGATCATATCATGGAGAAAACCTAGGCCTGAATGAACACCCTCCATAGCAGAAGGGGAATACTATAAATGATGATGGTAGATAAGGAAATAGGCTGGTAAACTGGGCTATGGGAGAGCCACAGAAGGTCCGTTTGTTTGCTGTGCAGTGTGACAGATGGCTGTTGGGTGTCTTTTGTCTCGCCCATTCTGTATACTAACAGTGTAACCTTTAAAGGAGTAACACTTTGTCACGTCGCAGTTACAACCTTGCTCCCAGCTCACTCAATCACTTCCTCGTTCTGATTCGTCATTCTTCTGACCCACCCACCTGCTGCCTGTTGTCAGTCATTAGTCTGCCTGTTTAGTACCCCACTTTTGTTTGATCGGCGTGAAGCTTGATGTAATCTGCTGTGATTCTGAGTGCCTTGCCATGCCTTGCTTTGCCTTGCCTTGCCTTGCCAGACATGAAGACATGGACAAGATGACAGGCTGAAGTTCAAACCTTGCATCAGAATGGGAAAGGTGATTTAAGTGCCGTCGAACAAAACATGGTGGTTGGTGCTAAACAGGCTGGTCTAAATATTTTAGAACTGCTGAGCTGCTGGGAATTTCACTCACAGCCATCCCTAGGATTTACAGAGAACGGTCTGAAAGAAAATATCCAGTGAGTGGCAGTTTTATGGGCAAAAATGACTTGCTGCCAAAGGTTAGAGGAGAATGTCCAGACTGGTTGAAGCTAATAGAAAGGCAACAGTAACTCAAATAACCACTCATTACAGCTGAGTTGTGTAGATGAGCATCTCTGAATGCCCAACACATCAAACCTTGAAGCAGATGTGTGACAGCAGCAGAAGGCCACACCGGGTGCCTCTCCAGTCAGCAACTGAGGCTACAAGTATAGTAATATGAGATTGGAAAAATCCAAAAAAAATTAAAAAATCTACATTTTCCTATTGCAACAAATCGTATATCATCATGCCGTCCAGCCCTAATTAGCAGATTAATGTTAATGAGCTGTAACAAGTACTAATTGGCTATAATGTGGCAAAATATGTTCACTTCAGTTAGATCGGGTACTATAATTTCTTTGTACAGCCTCACTGTGTAAACATTGGTTATTAACACTGGCTTTCTTGTGAAAAAGTCAACACAAACTTTGCTGGAAATGAACTTCATTATAATAGATCTCTGCTCAGTTTAGCTAGGGATGCACCAATATTATGGTATTAACGATATTATGGTACCGATATTAATAAAATTAGCTGGAAAATTAAGCCTGCTGTCTCTCTGCTGAGTGCTGCAGATCCGATGGAATCTCTCTGTGGGGGGTGAACTATCTCTCTCCATATCAAAGGGACAGAGAGATGGGGGAGTAAGAGAGGGCAAAGGGCAATGTTACCCCCTCACTTCAGCCCACGGGACAACAGCTGCATTCTCAGTGCTCAGTAAGGGCGAGACACGGCCAGTGGAACCACTACAACTGGCCTACACAATGCTACTTATTAAAAGTGAATGGGGCATGTTGAAATGTTTGGATGGAAGTGGTTTGGTGAACTCTTGGAAGTTAACCTCATATTTGCTACATCTGTTTTCTGGTAGCTGAATTCAATCCTGTCTAACAAACACGTAGAATCTCAAAATTTCACAAATCAATTACAGATTATGCAAAATGAAAATGGCTACTGTTGTAACCACATGACAACATAACCTGGAGTGGTTTGAATGGATTGCTAGTAGGGCCAAAGGCTGGGAATCTTGCATGGCTGTGGGGTGACTCCCAACTAGATTCCTTTTGAGATCATTTCAAATCCTTTGAAAAGAAACACCTAAAAATAATCAATCTGTAAATAAAAAAAACAGCATAGTCAGTAACAGAGGCTGTAAAATAAACAAAGTGGCTTCTTAAGTACTGTAACGATATCGTAAGATCAGATGAAAACACCACAGTTCATTATTTTATGAATGGTATTACATTTATATGTTAGTTCAGCACTTGAATTTGACATATCTTCTCATTTCCTTGGAGTGCTGTAATTTGCGTAGAATTGGCAAAATAGTCAAAATCCATTTAGAAATAAATGTAGCAGAGTAAAAAGAAGTATTTCCATTATTTGGTCAGAAAACCATACCTACTAAACTTTAAAAATCTCCTTTACCTGTGCCATCTAGATACACATGGAATTTCCTGTTTCGTCCTGGGGAGAGCTCACCTATTGGTTGTTGACAATGTTCACGTAACTGTTTGAGTGAGCCAAGAATTAATATTAAAGAAAGACGAGAAAAAGACAGATTTAAGACAGCTACATTGGTGTAAAAAAGTGATTGCCCCCTTCTTGATTTCCTATTTTTTTGCATGTTTGTCACTTAAGTGTTTCAGAACATCAAACCAATTTAAATATTAGTCAAAGACAACACAAGTAAAGACAAAATGCAGTTTTTAAATGAAGGTGTTTATTATTAAAGGAGAAAAAATCCAAACTTACATGGCCCTGTGTGAAAAAGTGATTGCCCCCTTGTTAAAACATGATTTAACTATGGTTTATTACACCTGAGTTCACTGTCTCTAGCCACACCCAGGCCTGATTATTGCACACACCTGTTCTCAATCAGGAACAATCACTTAATATGGGACCTGCCTGACAAAGTGAAGTACAACAAAAGATCCTTAAAAGCTACACATCATGCTGAGATCCAAAGAATTCAGGAACAATTGAGAAAAGAACGTAATTGAGATCTATCAGTGTGGAAAGGGTTATAAAGCCATTTCTAAAGCTTTGGGACTCCAGTGAACCCCAGTGAGAGCCATTACCAAGACATGGAACAGTGGTGAACCTTCCCAGGAGTGGCCGGCCGACCAAATCACCCCAGAGCGCAGCGACGACATCATCCAGAGTCCACAAAAAGACCCCCACATCAACATCCAAAGAACTGCAGGCCTCCCTTGCCTCAGCTAAGGTCAGTGTTCATGCCTCCACCATAAGAAAGAGACTGAGCAAAGTGGCCTGAATGTTCCAAGAATGAAAAACCACTGCTGAGCAAAAGAACTCAAAGCTCTTCTCAATTTTTCCAGAACAACCCTTGATGATCCCCCAAGACTTTTGGGAAAACATTCTGTGGACTGACGAGACAAAAGTTGAACTCTTTTGGAAGGTGTGTCCCCATTACATCTGCGTAAAAGTAACCAAGCAGTTCAGAAAAAAGAACATTATAGCAACAGTAACATACGGTTGTGGTTAGTGTGATGGTCTGGGGCTGTTCTGCCTGCATTCAGGACCTAGAAGACTGCTGGTGGATAAATGGACTAATGAATTCTGCTGTCTACCAAAAAACCCTGAAGGAGAATGTCCGGTTCCATCTGTTCATTTGACCTCAGCTTGAAACAAACTTGGGTTCTGCAGCAGGACAATGAAATCCAAAACACACCAAGTCCAGCTTCTGAATGGCTGAGGAAAAACAAAATGAAGACTTTGGAGTGGCCTGAGTCAAAGTCCGACCTGAATCCTACTGAGATGCGTGCAAATGACGTAAAAAGGCCGTTCATGCTGGAAAAGGAAAACCCTCAAGTGTGGCTGAATTACAGCAATTCTGCAAAGATGAGTGGCCAAAATTTCCTCCACAAGCGCTGTAAGAGACTCATTGTCATTATCACTGTCATTATCAGCTATCACTAGCCAACCACCACTGAGACAGAGAGTCCCCCCGGTGCCTATGTCAGGGTAGAGCATCCACCAGACACCGCGATTAGCCGGTGTCCTGAGGGAGGGGGGCTTGGGGGCTCATTTATGCAATCTAGGTTTATCATCTTGTTTGTGCAATGCGTTCAGGCCTTGTCAACACTTCTGAGGTGAGACCTAAGCTTTTCACTCCCTTGGCTCTCCACTGCACCCAAACACAACTCGTGCCAAGTCCTGAACAACCCTGTAATTAAGCACATAATTCTGAGCTGTGTGCTATGTAGCCATAGAGAACTGAGACTGGTTCATAGACTGACTGTTTGCACCGATGACTGATGCTGCAGTATGGCTGGCTGGGTGGTTGTACGTACACAGCAAGTGTTTGCACGTGAGCAGTGGTTGTTTGTTTGTGGCAGGTATTCTTCTTTGTATTGTGTATGGTAGACAGTAGTTGTGAGTAAATGAATGTATGGGTGTGGTCGTGTTTGTTTTTCGGGTGGTCGTGTCTGGGTTTCCTCTACGAACACTTCTTATCAATGAATTCTTTGTATTAGGGTGTTGTTTGTTTTGTAACTTTTTTGGCTGTAGTGTTTATGACAAGGTAGGCATTGCAGGGGTTTGGTGTTGCTTTGTATTTGTTTTGGTACATGTTTGGGTTCAGGCAACCGTGTGTTGTGTCTATGAAAGCCTATGAAACAGGCTATACCTTTGCTGACAAGAGCTGAGACTCTCCTCCACATCTTATGCCAACCTAGGTCTGTGTTAATAATGGCTAAATATGCTCAGTATTGAAATGAGTGTGTTATTGCAGTTGCTGTATTGTCTGGGTATTTTGCACTCTAATTCTGAAAGACTCCACTTTTATCCAACTGTGGTGTCGATACAAATTGGATGATAGAAAACTTGTACTATACTGGGCTTAAAGTCTGGGTAGCCAGCCAGAACACCTGACGTTTTTTTTCCAAGAGATGAAGGGTGAAGGATCAAACATGAACATATTTTTCCATCAAAGGCCTCCCAAGGCATCCTAACCTGGAATTAGACTTCAAAGGCTGCCAGAGCATGAAAACCATGCATAAATATGTCAAGTGCCAGTGCTATTCGCCTGAGAACATTCCTACAAATGTGGTGGGACAAAATTAAAGAAACATCAGCAGCTCTGTTCAGAAACAGTATGGCCACATTAACCTTCAGAAGCAACCGTGGATTTCTGACACTGGAATATCCTTCGAGGATTTACACAACTTCTTATCACAAATGTAAGCCCATTTACTAAGGGTTTGGTGTGTACCATTGTTTGTTACCACAACCTTCACCACAAGAAGCAGATGGATACACTGAGACTGTGATGTTTGCTTCCATAGGTTTCCACTGGTTCTATGACAAAGTAATGGAACTCTATATCTCCCGGTATTTTTTTACTTTTTTATTCCCCAAGCCCCTGCCCTCTTGATTTACAGTTACTGTGGCAAAAGTCTTAAGTCATCATTGCATTAGATATCTGTTGGTTTAGCAGTCCGGTTTTAATTGTTTCTCAGTCTGTTTGAGATACAGAATATACAGGAAATGTATATACTGTATATAAAAAAAACCTGAAACACACCAAAAAATAAGAAAAAAGAGCTTCTATAAGGTTAAAGTATTTAGTGTGACCTCCTTTACACTTGTGCAATAACAGCGATCTGGGAACTTCATCGGGATGCCAAGTTGACCCTTCTATAGTCCCAAAGAATCTTTGATCAAGAATGGTCTTTGTGGGGAAAGGGTAGCAGCCAAGAAACCACTTTTTTGAAAGGGCAACGGGGTGAAAAGTCTAAGCTATGCTAAAGCTCACAAAATATTTGAATGAAAAATCAGTGGAAAAAGAGTATGTGGTGGAGTGACAAATCCAAGTTTGTAAAAATTGTTTGGGTCCAGATGTCGACAATATGTTGTATCCCCATTGTAATCCTCTATAAAAACCCAACATATCATACTGGTGACCTAAGGACTTTTGCTAGTATTGTGCTTGTCAGAGCTAAGGAAAAGACTGATTCTGGTTGGTTGATTGAAATTCTGGGTCACTCATTATTATGGGTTTGGATAGCCTGCTCAAAACAAAAGTTTGGAAAGCCTGGAGAGTTTATTGTCTCATAAAAAAAAACAGTAGGAGGCTTTGTTAGCTCTCCAACACACAAGTAGCAAACAGGCACTAGAATGAGGTGAAAGCAACACATTTCTGAGCAATTGTAAATTGTAGGCAAACGCCTGTGGTTTCATGTACCACAACAATGAGCAAAGAAAGAAACCATACCTCTTAAATTTTATTGATGCTTTTTGCAGTCTAGATTGAAGTGTTAATCGTTCGGAGTTTTCCCCCGCTGGTTTATATAGCAGTGAAGTTCATATAAGTTCAATGAAAAGTTCAGTAATTAAGATTAGGTTACTTGGTGGTAGTTCTAATGAACAAAGTCCCTCAGATAAATCCGACAGGCTTGTGCAATATTTTGACAGTCCGTCTAGTAATTGTATTTTATGATTGCTCAAATGAAGATCAGGGACAGACTTAAATGAGATCTCTGATGTGCAAAAATCCAGCTCAGCTGTCAGTACTCTGGCGAGATGGAAGGAGTCGTAGGCTCCATAACACTACATACAGAATAAAAACAATGACATGAGACATGTAGAGCGGCACAGTGGCACAGTGGGTACCACTGTCGCCTCACATCTAGAAGGTCCTGGGTTCGATTCCAATTGGAGTGGTCTGGGTCCTTTCTGTGTGGAGTCTACATGTCCTTTTCGTTTCTGCGTGGGTTTACTCTGGGTACTCCGGTTTCCTCCCAAAGCCATGCTTTAGATGAATTGATTAAGCTAAAATGGCCTTAGTGTGTGAGTGTGTTTACCCAATGATTGATTGGCACCCTGTCTAGGGTTGTTCCTGCCTTCCTGCCAGCTAGGCACTGACTGTCCCACGACCCTGTAAAGGATTAAGCAGATAAGAAAGTGAATGAATGAAGGACAAATGTAGGTTAAGAAAATGAGACAGGTCCAGTACCTGACTGATAACTTTTTACAACTCTCACTTACTCTTCATGCCCATTTAATCCAGTTCAGGATTGAGAGAGGCACACAAGATGGGAACAAACCCTGGATATAGTTCCAGTCCGTTGCAGAGCTCTCCAAAGCTAGTTAAAGTTAAGAATGTGGGAATTCTAGCAACTTAGTACTGGAAAATGTAACTGAATTAAGAGCTTCGAAACTTTGACCAAAAGAAATATGAGTATTGGATGACTTGTTAAGTAATAGCATTTTCCCATCAACAGATTCACATTATTATTGTAATACTCTGATTTCTTGCAGTTATCCGATTTTTCTTTACATTTAAGTGCACTTATAGTAGCATTTATTCAAGAGCATTTACAAGTGTGATTACATTATTGATGGCCCTGTTATAGACATCCCAATTATTAAAAAATAACACCTGTCTACAAACAATATATTGGTAACTGATCTTCAAGAGCTTCTTATTAGGTGACTGGTTTCCCAGGCTGCAATTCCAGATGAGAGTCAGGTTTTTGTGTGTGTCTCTCTCTCTCTGTCATTATTAGGCAGTGGGAAAGTTAGTGTGTACAAAAGGCAGTAGCCGTGTTCCTCTCTATAGCTTTTTCGACCAAATCTTTAGGGACCGGGAGAATGTTTATTGTTCTCTGGGTGCGACTGAAAGTGTTCCAGCCCTTCGGAGTAGCCTGAGAACAGTCTTACTTACATTCTTACTCTGTCTCTGAAGCCTGTTCTGTTTTAAACCATACAGTTTTCTAATACTGCCCTATCCATTATCTGTGTCACTTGGGTAAGAAGACAGATTAGCGATAAAACTAATTTGTTTATGATAAAAACTTATTTTATATTGCACGGTCCACAGTAACATCAAACTAAAAAAATATTCCATCTAATTTACAAATAGGTCAGTGTGGACCACTTTTAGCTTTGATTATGGCATGCATTCACTGTGGCATCGTTTCCACAAGCTTCTGCAATGTCACAGCATTTATTTCCGTCCAGAGTTGCATTAATTCTTCCCCAATTCTTCTTCTACCAATGTTGCTCTGTCATAAGGTGACACATTCCTAACTAGAAGCTTCTCAAGCTTTTAATTAGTAAGCACTGCTATTGTGAAGTGGAAATGTCTAGACAACAGTGGAGCCACAAGACTGGGGTCACACAAGATCACAGAATGAAGTTGCCATTCACGAAAAGTCAGTGTCCTTCATCACAAAAATAACTGCTGCGATCCAATGCTTTGGGATGAACTGGGACACCAGCTGTGAGACAATCCTTACCTCCTAAAAGTACCTTCTTACTAAGCATGTTCTCACACAGAGCCATCTGTACTGTGCCTGAGCACATTTGACTTTCCAACTTGAAGAGGTGGACTCGGGCACAATAGGTGTAGGTGCACAAGCCCAAACTACTGACAAGGTAAGCACAACCAAAAAGTCAACTCTTCTGTGCAAGCATGTCTTATTCCACCACAAAAAGTAGCATCATGATGACGTGAGTGTGCTCGGGCCCAGAACACTGAAGTGCAATGTGAGCGCAGGCCAGTGGGGACTGGGGGGACAGTCGTGCTCTGGCATGGTACAAGGCAACCAGGCATACATAAAAGAAGTGAATCCCTGCAGTCATGTTCCAGAATCAAGTGGAACACCTTCCTAGAAGAGTGACTGAGACTGTGTGGGTCTTTGTGTTTGTGTGAGTGTGTGTATGTGTTATTTTATGCCATTATGCCCTGCACACATGTGGTTGTCGTATATAACGTTTTTCCACCCACTGTTAATCCAGCAACAGTATTCAGTGGTAGAGTAGGATCTTGATGAGTTACAGACCACAGGACAATGTATCTCTGTCTAGACTGAGCACATGGAGGAGTAAGTGAAGTTTGGAAGCGGCTTGTGGGTCAACTGAGCAAATGTTTACCCCGTCACGCCCGGACACACACAGATTAAAACAAAAGCGTAGAAAAAAATCTTAGAGAGTCAATGATAAAAACATTTAAATTGTCTCTCTCCCTGAGCATCACATCAATCTTTTTCACAAGCAGGGAATAAAGAGAAGGAGGGAAAGTGAGAGAAAGACCGAGGATAAGAGAGAAATAACTTTAGATATGGAAGACAGACATAGAAAGTCTTAAAAGCACTATACAGTATAAATGGACTACAGTAAAAACTGAGGGAAACCTGTCATTATTACAAACCTACCCCTGTCTGATAACAGGACAGTTTGGCCATAAATTAAATATAATTCGTTTTTCCTATATTCCACATTCATCTCATGATGTGTTTGGTTGGCTTCTTTAGTTTCATATTTGCATTGGAGGAATTTTGTCATAAGTGTTGGACCAAAGTGCCCCCTCTTGCGTGTTCGGTGCGACCAGGAACCAGGAACAGTTGTAGTTCTTAGGCTGCTGTGTATGGAGACTTTTCTAGCCCCTAACTCAACACATAGTCTTTTCTCACTGACTAGGAACCCTGAGTGAGGTAAGTTTGCGGTGATTGGTCCAGACGTTGTGACACAAGTGTGTGATGATTGTTTCAGACGCAAGCACCTGTGTTGAGGGTAACCGCTGTTTTTAAGGTTACACCGCCAACTGTATAAACAACAGATCTTTGTGCTAAAAATGGAAAAAATGAAGTCAAATGGACCATGGACATTACATATTAGTGAGTGGCAAAAGTATGTGAGCCTTTGCTTTCAGTATCTGCTGTGACCCTCTGTGCAGCAATAACTGCAGCTAAACGTTTCCTGTAGCTGTTGATCAGTCCTGCACACCGGCTTGGAGGAATTTTAGCCCATTCCTCCGTACAGAACAGCTTCAGCTCTGGGATGTTGGTGGGTTTCCTCATTAGCTGCTCGCTTCAGGTCCTTCCACAACATTTCCATTGGATTAAGGTCAGGACTTTGACTTGGCCATTCCAAAACATGAACTTTATTCTTCTGTAACCATTCTTTGGTAGAACGACTTGTGTGCTTAGGGGCGTTGTCTTGCTGCATGACCCACCTTCTCTTGAGATTCAGTTCATGGACAGATGTTCTGACGTTTTCCTTTACAATTCTCTGATATCATTCAGAAGTCATTGTTCCATCAATGACGGCAAGCCATCCTGGTCCAGATGCAGCAAAACAGGCCCAAACCATGATACTACCACCACCATGTTTCACATATGGGATAAGGTTCCAAAACGGAAGTCCATAGGTTTTAGCTAGCTGCTTTGTTAGCTGCATTAGTTTGGATTGACCTGATAAATTTGCCTTTTTTCGTTGACTTTGTAAAATGAAAAGAGAGAACAATTTTTTTTTTACAGAGAACAAGTTAAAAATAAGTAAATATCTCATATTTATGCAATTGTTGATGTATTTTGAAACATACTGGAAAAAATTACAAGGCGATGTCTTGTGTGCAAAAGTTTGGGCACTTATCCAGTTGCTCTGAGACCATTTTTTATAAGCCTTAAATGTGCAGAAATAATTCATACTGAAATCTGTATATTGCAGAGGTGCTTTCTTTCATATAGAAAACCCAACTAAACCTGAAATTTGACCAGTAGTGCCCAAACGGTTGCACAGGACTGTGACCTTCTTAGAGTCCCTCTGTCTGAGTGTGAATGACTCCATAAGTGTGAACTGAAGCGTTCTGAGACGTAACACGTCAATCGGCGGTGTAAGAAATGTTTCACTGAGAAGCTGATCGGGCCAAAGTAAATAGCTCGTATTGACTCATCGCGGCTGTGTTTGCTCTTACACTGTCTAAAGGGACAGCACTCGAGCTGAAAGAGACTCTTTGTGTGATCTTTCTCGTCTCTCAGGGCTGGACGACAGTCTTCAGCAGTACATCCCCAACTTTGAGAAACAGAAGATTGATGGCGAGCAACTGCTAAAAATCTCAAACCAGGACTTGGAGGAGCTCACAGTGACACGCATCGGCCATCAGGAGCTCATCCTGGAAGCTGTGGATCTACTCTGTGCACTGGTTGGTACTGCAGCCACACAGCCATGGCCACTCTCTTAACGTTAGTCAAGTCGGTCATTCAGTCAACCAAGTCCAGATAGATGCATTTCCATGTCCTGATTTTGCAGTTTTGCCAGGCATATTGTGTCAACTAGATAAAGCTATATTGCAAAAACGTTATCATGTGGCGTGTCACCTTCACCTTTTCCACATCTTTGCATAAAATGCTGATTTCAGTTACAAAATAAAATATTGTACATCGGCCCACCGGAGTCCTGGTGACACCTTCCAGACAGGTTATATTGTGTAAAAATTGATATACACAGGGGTGCCTCAGTTCTCATCATTCATTTGTTCTAGAAGGCTTGTCGAGAACCGAAAACACTGAGTACCTCCAGTGAGTATCACTTGTTCCACCACATCCCGTAGCTCAAAGGTGCTCTATTGGATTGAGATCTGGTGACTGTGAAGGCCAATTGAGTACAGTTATGTGCAAGAAACCGGTTGGGTTGGACATGGTATGCTGTGGTGTTTAAACGATGCTCAGCTCGTATTAAGGGCCAAATTCTGACCCAGAAATCATGACTCATCAGACCAGGCAATGTTTTTCCAATCTTCTGTTATCTGACCTCTGGCATCAATAAGGCATTTTCACATTTTTTTTCTGACTTTTCTCTGTAAACCCTAGAGATGGCTGTGTGTGAAAATCCCAGTAGATCAACAGATTCAGAAACACTCAGACCAGCCCGCCTAGCACCTACAACCATGCCATGTTTAAAGTCACTTAAATCACCTTTCTTCCCCATTCTGATGCTCGGTTTGTAGTTTAGCAGATCATCTTGAGCATATCTACATGCCTAAATGCATTGAGTTGCTGCCATGTGATATTTGTATTATCATGCAGTTGAACAGGTCTACCTAATATCTGGCTGGTGGGTGTATAATGTATCTAATATACATAATGTAATATGCATGCACATTTATATACCTGGGTACGACTGTATATAGAATTACTTTTCCTTTGCAAAACCCCTAAATGTGAACTGCTTTTCGTTTCCTCCTTTTTATGTGGTACTCAACACAATCTTTATTGAGAAGTAATCCCTGAACTATATTCTAAGGTGGATTCAGGTGTTTTTCAGCTTACGTTACCAGTTTAAGAGTCAAGCCAAAAAAATTAGTGGTTCAGAGTACTCTCTAGTTTCCACTTGCTCAATGTCCTTTTAAGGACAAGTTTGAGACGTGAAAATACGGGGCTCAGTTTCCAAGTGGGAGTTGGACACCTCATAATTACAGCACTTTTCAGCATTAGTGAGTCAATTATAGCCTCGTGCACACCTTGCAGCATAAATAGTGTTTTATGAACCTTGAAGTGAGCTCTGTGCCTGCTGAAGCATCTAATTGGTAGGTGGAGGTGGTGAACAGGAAAGCTGGGATTTCCCAGACCTCTGTGGCTTCACTCTTTCACCAGGTCTCCACTGAGGGAGTCGGTGTTGGTGCTGCTTCAGAAAAAGAGAAACTTTTATGAACCTTCTTGCGTATCTACTGGTTCGAAGCCTAGTCATTACATTATCAGATGTACTAATGCTGCCACTTAAAATATATATT
The DNA here is from genome assembly GCA_025084515.1 of Ancistrus triradiatus. Lineage (NCBI taxonomy): Eukaryota > Metazoa > Chordata > Actinopteri > Siluriformes > Loricariidae > Ancistrus > Ancistrus triradiatus. Next base: position 337,335 of record JAJAGP010000615.1, read on the forward strand.
TTCTTGTAATAAGACTATAAAACAGTTCAAGGACCCAACAGTGGCAGCTTGGCAGAGGTGGGATTTGAACCCTGAAACTTCTGGTCCATAGTCCAGTACCTTAACCGCTAGGCTACCACAGCTACCAAATATCAAATCCCATGGCAGCCACCAAATGCATTTAGTCATGTAGACATGGTTAAAACAACCTGCTGAATGGGGAAGAAAGGTGATTTAAGAAGGTGACACGTAGAAACCACGCTGAATTGAGAATTTCGATTTTTCTCCAGACAAGGGATACGCAGTATAGTACTCTCCTGTGCAAAATGAGGAAAACACAAGTGCATGATGTAGGGAGTTTTTTGTTCTTCACATTCAATACGTTATTCAATAAATTGTATACTGTAGTCATCCCTTCTACAGGCTCAACAAGTATATTAAAATCTTCAGAATATGCAATTGAAACGTCTCTGTTCTCGCTGGCTGTGCTGTCTCATGCTGATCGGTGTCATTTAGCAGGCAGTATGAATGGTGTCTGGTTCTCTGTAGAAAAGGTCAGCCTGAGTAATCAGTGTCAACTCTCTATTGTACAGCCATATTGAATGAGTTCAGTAGTGGCTTGGCTGGTCTAATTATGAAAATGCACAAATGAGGGTGCAGAAAGCCAGACGTGGGTAACACGAGGATACAGCGCAGTTCAGAATTGCTCTTTTTATCGCTTTTGGTAGTGTAGAAGGAGCAGTGCCTAGGAACAATCGTAAGCGTTGAGTGGATGTCCCCTATTCTTAATAGCATTTGATATAGAGCAGGTTATTTATCATTGAAAGAGGAAAAGCTAAATCAGTGCTGTGTACAAACTGAGCAGTCTGAACTCACCAGCATTAAGGAAAGATGGGCTATACACTTATTATTTTCTTAACTTTACCTTTCCATATTGTTTTATGGTCAGATAGTTCCTTATTTATTCATGGAAATATTAGTATTAGGTGATGTGCTACCCCAACTGTCTAACCCCCTGTAATAGCATAAACATCTGTCAGGTGTAAGGAGGGACATCTGCAGGACAAACAAGTGGAACTTATAGACAAACAGACACAAACATGTATAGAAGCAAAGCAACAAAACTTTTTAAAAGTTGATATATTTTAGGAAAAGAGAAACTTGCCTGCAATATATTGCAAACATTTGGACCAGGTTTCCTTAAACGATTTAGTATTACTTTTCAGATTTGCTGTAAGTCTTTCCAGGTTACACTGCTCTGTACAATGCTTTAGTGAGATCTGGGTTCTGTTCTTCCAGCTCAGCAGTGAATGTTTTTTGGCAATGGTTAATGATGCTAATATGAAACGTTTAAGGTGGTTTGGTAAGATCAGTGTTTTTGGGACAAGTATCGATTGCCGATCACCTTTCAGCACGATTGGCAGACACTGATACAGATCTAAGGCGGGGCCGGATTCCACTTTCAGCACAATCAAGACGTAAAACATGGGCTGTATCCGAAACCGTGTACAGTTTTACTATGGGCTGTCTTAAGATAATGTGACTTTATGATGGGAATCCGATAACAAACATAAAAACATATTGAGAAGAAACTGTATTCTGGATTTAGAATTTCGTCAGGAAAGCGATACATAGTACGGCACACTCTCTCACTCACGCAAGGGTGTTTGTGGTGGTATTGGGAGAATGTTTTGTGGACGGATGAGACCAAAATGGAACTTTTTGGTTTAAAAGAAAAGCATTACGTTTGGAGAAAGGAAAACACTGCGTTCCAGCATAAGAACCTTTATACCATCTGTGAAACATGGTGGTGGTAGTAGTATCATGGTTTGGGCCTGTTTTGCTGCATCTGGGCAGGACGGCTTGCCATCATTGATGGAACAATGAATTCTGAATGATATCTGAGAATTCTAAAGGAAATTGTCAGGACATCTGTCCATGAACTGAATCTCAAGAGAAGTGGGTCATGCAGCAAGACACCGACCCTAAGCACACAAGCCGTTCTAACCAAAGAATGGCTAAAGAAGAATAAAGTTCATGTTTTGGAATGGCCAAGTCAAAGTCTGACCTTAATCCAATGGAAATGTTGTGGAAGGACCTGAAGCGAGCAGCTAATGTGAGGAAACCCACCAACATCCCAGAGCTGAAGCTGTTCTGTACGGAGGAATGGGCTAAAATTCCTCCAAGCCGGTGAGCAGGACTGATCAGCAGCTACAGGAAACGTTTTAGCTGCAGTTATTGCTGCACAGGGGGGGTCACACCAGATACTGAAAGCAAAGGTTCACATACTTTTGCCCCTCACTAATATGTAATATTGGATCATTTTCCTCAATAAATAAATGACCAAGTATAATATTTTTGTCTGATTTGTTTAACTAGGTTCTCTTGATCTACTTTTAGGACTTGTGAGAAAATCTGATGATGTTTTAGGTCATATTTATGTAGAAATATAGAAAATTCTAAAGGGTTCACAAACGTTCAAGCACCACTGTATTAAGGAATCCCGTGAGTGCGTTTAGCTTAGCTTAGCATTGTTGTGGAAGTTATCAAAATTCATTAAGTTTGGTCACAAAACCTCATACAAGTCATCCGATAGAGTGTAGTAGTGTGATCGGTAGTATCATTTTCTGTTTTTGGTATGGACCAGGTGAACTGGACTACAGGTATAAATGCACCTTAAATTTATTTCTAACCTAAAATTAGAAGGTTGTGAGTTTAGATCCCAGCACTGTCAGATAACCACTGCTGAGCCTTTGAGGAAAATCCTCGACCATCACCTGCTCAGTTCTAGGATTGTATTCTTAACTTTGGCTGAAAGCATCTAGCAAATATACAGAACTGTAAACATTTCCCGGAGGTCTCATTACGTGACTGTAACATCCAGACGACTGAAGGTTTCGAGGAAATGAACCGATAGCGGTAAATAGGGAGCTAAAAGTGACATTACACGTTCAGGATGGAAGGGAACGAGGTGGAGGAACATTCTAGAAGATATCTGTTGGAGAGCAGGAAACAGATGTGACCCACCCACCTGTCTGGCAGCCCCACACCCTGCTCTCACACAAACACACATATACAAACACAGACGCACATACTGTGCAAGGGCAGGAAAGCGTGTCACACTATTGTTTCGCCAGTTTCCGTCCATTGGTGTCACATGATTGGTTCTGTATGTCAGTGCTGCACCTCTGACAGTGGGAAAAATGAAAACGGTTTTCCTTTATTTTGCACAGTAACGTCTATATATAGCTGCACTTTCAGTTCAGGATCCTTATGTATTTTTTATCTTCCCACCTTTATGTGGTCAAAGGTGAATGTTTTAGATACAGGGACGCGGTGCAAAATGTAAATGAAAACAGAATGCAATCATGTGCATCACAGATAAACCTTATATTTCATTGAAACAGTACAAAGACATCACATCAAATGTTGAAACTGAGATATTTTATGTTTTTTGTTAATACATTATATGGACAAAAGTATTGGGACACACCTCTTAGTCATTGAATTCAGGTGTTTCATTCGGTTCCATTGCCACAGGAGTATAAAATGCCTTAACAAACATTTGTGAAAGAATGGGTTGTTCTAAGGAGCTCACTGAAATTGATTGTGGTACTGTAACAGGATGCCACCATTCCAACTTTTCAGTTCATGAAATTTCTTCCCTCTTCGATATTCCACCATCAGCTGCGAGTGGTATTACTGAAAGTGGAAGTGTTTAGGAAGCAGAGTTACAGATTGGGGTGGCTAAATGCTTTTTAGTGCATAAAAATCCTGGATAGTGTCGCGAGAGAGCCGGTGCACAGCCAGTGGCACAGGGCGCAAGGCGGGAACAATCCTAGACAGGGCATCAATCCAAAATAGGGCACATACACTCACACACCAGGGGCAATTTTAGTGTAATCAGTCAACCTAAAGCATGTAGGGGAGGAAACCAGAGTACCCGGAGTAAACCTGTAGGGAGGACATGCAGACTCCACACAGTAAGGACATGGATCACTCAACCTGGGCATTGAACCCAGGACCTACTTGCTGTGAGGCGACAGTGCTACTCACTGAGCCCTCTGGGTCAGAATATTTGTTGTTAGAGTGGGGCAAAAAAGTATTTAGTCAGCCACTGATTGTGCAAGTTCTCCTACTTAGAAAGATGAGAGAGGTCTGTAGTTTGCATCATAGGTACACTTCAACTATGAGAGACATAATGAGGAAAAAAAAATACAAGCAATCACATTGTAGGATTTTTAAAGAATTTAATTGTAAATCATGGTGGAAAATAAGTATTTGGTCACCCACAAACAAGCAAGATTTCTGGCTGTCACAGACCTGTAACAACTTCTTTAAGAAGCTCTTCTGT